>CM050167.1:183155453-183702953 GCA_027410445.1 Discoglossus pictus
CTCAAGATCAACTGGATCCTGGGCCACGAGGAGCACATCGTCAGCATAAGCTGAAAGGACAATCCGCATGTCTGGATTTTTTAGCACCAGCCCTGTGAGCCTTTTCCTCAGTAGGCAGAGGAAAGGCTCGATGGCCAGTGCATATAACTGTCCAGACAAGGGACATCCTTGACGCACCCCTCGTCCAAATACCAAAGGTGCTGTTAGGGACCAATTGATTTTAAGTAAACACTCTGCAGAGGCGTACAGCGTTCTTATAAAGGCCACAAACTGTGGGCCAAAGCCGTACGCTTGCAGAGTGGCTATGAGGTAACCATGGTCCACCCTGTCAAACGCCTTCTCTTGATCTAAAGAGAAAAAGGCGAGTGACAGACCAGTCCTGCGAGAATAATGCAATAGATCCCGGACCAGAAAGATACTATCAAAGATAGTCCGGCCCGGGATCGTATAGGACTGGTCAGGGTGAACCAATTCTGCCAGCACAGACCCAAGTCTAAGCGAGATGGCTTTAGCTACAATCTTGTAGTCCGTGCTGAGCAGAGAGACCGGTCGCCAGTTCTTAATAAGCCGGAGATCCCCCTTTTTGGGCAGCAGGGCAAGTACTGCCCTGCGACAAGACAGGGGCATCTCCCCGGTCTCCAGGGCTTCCCCAAGGACCAGATGGAAATCAGGTCCCAGAGTCTCCCAGAAAAATTGGAAAAACTCTACAGTCAGTCCGTCCAGTCCTGGAGACTTCTCACAGGACATGGCACGGAGGGCTTCAGAGAGCTCTTGAAAAGATAGTGGTATATCAAGCCGCTCTCTTACACCCTCACTGACTGGGGGGAGCCCCTCCCATAGCACCCTGCAGGCATCTGGAGAAATGGGATCCGGAGAGTAAAGATCTTTATAAAAGTTCCGGGCTCTATCCTGGATACTCTCCGGATCTGTAAGGGGGGCACCGTCTTCATCTAGAAGACAGGTGATGTGCCTACTGTTACCCCCCTTTTTCTCCAGTGAGTAGAAGAGGCGCGAGCCGCGGTCTAGATCTTTGAGAAAACCTAAGCGGCTGCGCATGTATGCCCCCTTGGCCTGGTGTTGTTCCAGGTCACAGAGAACACCCTTCCTCTCTTCATACTCGCTCTGCAGGGATTGGTCCCTACAAGTGAACAGCCTCTGCTCCAGATGGAGTACCTCCCCCCGGAGTGACTCCAACTCAGCTTCGCGCTGCCCACTCGCACCCTTGGTATATTCCTGACACAGAAGTCGCAAATGAACCTTGTTCACGTCTCACCACAGTTTTAACGTGGCAAAGTCTCCCTTGCAACCCCTCCAGTCCGTCCAAAACTCCCGGATCAATGTCACGAGCCCCTGGTCCTTCAACAAAGCATTGTTGAAGTTCCAATAGGCGGCTCGTGTCGCTGTTGGCGTTAGCGCCACCGTCACAGACACACACTTGTGGTCTGTGAATGGAGCCAGCCTAATGGCACAAGAACCGACTCGTGACATATAGTGACTAGATATATATAGTCTGTCGATCCGGGAGTGGGACACCAGACCGGCTCTCACCCTGACGTAGGTGAAACCGTCTGATGCCCCTGGGTTCTGCTCTCGCCAGATGTCCTCCAGGGAGAAGCGGGCGATGATCTCCCGCAGGGCTGACGCAGAATGCGGGTACGGCTCTGGACTATTCTGGTCCAGAGCGTCGAGGGTGCAGTTGAAATCACCCCGAGTACCAAACACTCATCTGCGTCAACCGTCTCCAAAAACTGGGACAGTCTGGCGAGGAACCTAACTCTCTCGGGTCCTCCAGCAGGGGCATATATATTAACTAGGTTAATGATGCTACCCTGCTCTTGGACCCAGAGGTGGATTAGACGGCCTGGGATAACAGCTTTCACAAGCAGCAGCTCTGGCTGAAAAGACTCTGATAACAGGGTCACCACTCCACATGACGCCGATGTGAAGTGGCTGAAGAAGACCCTGCCTCTCCACTCCAGTTGCCACGAGGCCTCAGCCTCTAGAGTGGTGTGAGTTTCCTGCAGGAAGCTCACAGAGTACCCTCCCTGATATAAATAGGAGAGTACCTGGAACCTGCGGAAACTGTCTTGACAGCCATTGGTATTTAGCGTGCTGATGTGCAAAGCCATTACTGCGTGTCAGGAATTGTGCGTTCCTCAGACCCTTGAGACTGCTAATAGGACACGCACATTTTATAGAATTTCCGGACGCGGAGATGCTCCGCAGTCCCAGAATTCTTGGCCCTAGTGCTGACCACTAGATATTGCTGGAGAGAGTGGAGAATAAACAACATATTCTTCCACCTCTCCAAGGCCAGCTGCACCTTCCTTTTCTTTTGTCCATGAAGGGTGCTCTCAAGGAATAGATCTATTTCCTTGACAGGGATAACCCACCCAGAATCTGATGTTCCTTCTAGTGGGTCACCCCTGGGCTCCTCTTGGCTGAGGGCTTTTAATCAATCCTCCCCGGCTGGAGTCAGTTTCCTCAGCTTTATTCTCAGGGACCCCTCTTAGATGATACAGAAGGAGTCCCTTTAGCACCCTTCAAGGTAAATAATGGACCCTTGGATTGCTGCTGCACCTCTGTAGCTTCAGGAGTGCATTCAGGGGTAGCTGGCTGGACAGCAGTGGCTGGCATGGCTTCCTTAATGGAAGCCTTGGAGGCTTTATATGCCTCCTCTGCCAGTTCCACCGCTGCTTGCTCAGCTTGGATGGCACCGATGTTAGGGTCAGTGGACGGCTGAGGAGGGTAGACAGGCTCTCCCATGATGTTAACAGGAAAACCTGTTTTATCACCCTCCCCCATTTCCACTTCCCCTTGTGCCACATCCCCCCTGACAGACAAATCCATGGGGTCCTGAATGGGGGTCATGCCTATATTCCCCCCCTCCAGTAGTAACTCGGCCTGGGGCTCTAACAAAGCCTGAGGTACATCACTAGAGAGTGGCACTGGAGGAGGAGACTGACTGGTGCCCTTGAAGCTCAGCACCTCAGGGACACTGACTACCCATTCAGCAGGGGCTTTATTGGGACCCCCCTCAAAGGCCAGAGGCAGAACCTGATCTTTCTTGTCTACCCCTGCCTCACTTGGGAGACCCTCTTGCCCCTGCTTTTCCTCCAGACCCTTTTCCACATTAACCCCTATAGGGTCTGGAGAGAGAGATGTGTGGTCTGGCACCGGCTGGCTGAGCTTAATAACCGGGCCAGACAATGTCACCGGATGAGGAGGAGATGTTTTGTTCCTCTTCTTGCTTTTAGAGGGAGGTGCTCCACTATAGAGCACTTCCCACTTATCAGCAACCTCCCTGTTGGTTTTATGCTTCCCCTTCCTGGGGACGTCACTCCTGGAAGAGGAGCTGCCACTAGCTGCCTCCCCTGCAGAGGGCTTATTATCCCTCTGCTTACACTGTGCCCCCACACTAACTGATGTAATTATGGTGGGGGCAGATTGGGACTTAGGAGATGCAGCTGTGATACTGAGAGGACCGGTGACATTTTTCCCCTTTTTTCCTGTGTCTGCAGTCTTGCTGGAGACCACAGACACAGATGGCTTTTTTTTGGGTAGAAGGGGGTTTGGAGGCCGTCGTGGTGGCTTTAGGAACGGCCTCCTTGTCTGAGCTCTGTGGGGGGGATATGACCCTTGAGGTCCCCGCTGTTATGGGCTCATCGGGGATGGGTGCTGTACTGACGGAGGTGCCATTTGCTGGGGCTGGGGCATGATGCTTTACATTAGGACAATTCCTACGTGTATGCCCCAACCCCTTGCAATGATAGCACTGCACCTCCGTAGTGCTGTAAAAAATCCTGTAGAGCACCCCCTCAAATGGAACCCCAAAAGACCCCTCGATGTTTTCTGTGCCCTTAGGCAGGCACATTTGTACCTGCCTCTTGAAAGAGAGCACATGACGAAGTGCTCTCTCTCTGCACCCCAGGGGAATTTTAAAAAATGGTGTTTTTACTTCCCCTAGGGTTAGCAGGTGGGGGCGCAGGAGGGAGTCTGGTAGGAAGGGGGGCACATTAGAGAGTGTTACGTTTGTGCCCAACCCTTCCAGGGGTTCTAATGGGAAATATAATCCCCCCACTGTGATGCCTCTCTGTATAAGTATGTGAGCAGCAGCCAGCGTACGGGTAAAGAAAACTGCTTTCCCGTACATTTTGCTGGCTGCTACTATAACAGAGGGGCTGATGACATTAGCTGCAGCACACAGATAGATATCAATGCTGTAGACCCCAGACATCTGACATTTAACCCCATGCTTCCTGGTGATCTGCCCTTCAGCCCCAGCGGTGGTATTACTTGGGCCAGCAGAAACCACCTGTGACCAGGTAATAGCCACAGGGGTAGGTCTGCTGGCAGAACCACCAGGAGCTGGGGCTCCCTTATCTGCCTCGGGCCTATGCTGTGCAGTGCTGCAGCTAGGATTTTCAGGGGCCATTATTCCTCCTTTTGACCCCTGAGGCTTCTTAATGGTCTTATCCCTCATGTTTAGACCCTTTTTTTTTTATTTTTATTTATTTATTTTTTTTAATGATTTTTTACTGTTTTCTTTTTTTAAAAATCTAAAAGTGTGAAAATTAAACAAAAAGACAAAACTAAGGGAGACGAAACTAAGGGAGAGAGAGAGATGATGTTTGGCAGTGGAAGGGTTAATGGCCTGTTGCAAGGTGTTGCTAATTGCAACAACACAGAGAACACAGAGGCTTTTTAACCCCTCTGTGTCTCTGTGTCAAATGTTAAAAAAGCCTTTAAAACAAAAACTCAAATTGTTTTCCCCCCCACTGCCTACAAAGATGTTACTTGTCTTCTCTCCCCCAAAACATAAAACCCAACACCAAACAAACAAAACTTTAACAAAACCTAAAAAACTTTTTTTTAAAAAAGTCAAAGTAAAAAAGCTCCAGGAGTGAAGGTGAAGTGCTAAGGGAGGGGTGTGGCAAAGTATCCAGGAGACAGCTCACTCTCCTGTGATAGAGAGCTGAGCCTGACTCCCAGAAAACTAAAACTTAAATTAAACTTAAATTAAAGAAAAATACCCCAAAAACTCCCAAAAATGAACAACACCGTGCACAAAGAGCTTATAAACAGAAAGGTGTTAAAATAAAACTTGTATTTGAGGGACTAAGACCCTAAAAAGCCTTTTGTTTAGAGCTCAAGCATGCACACAACCTCTTGGCACAGTACTTGTAAGCAAGACACACACTCTGGTTAGTGGTCAAGCAAATGAACTTTGATTGACGGTCAGGCAAATGCACTTAGATTTAAGAAAATAAAAGTTTGGTTTTTTTAAATGTGGACTGTTGGTACCCCAAATAGATTGGATTGGTTGAACTTGGCACAGTACTTGTAAGCAAGACACACACTCGGGTTAGCGGTCAAGCAAATGAACTTTGATTGACGGTCATGCAAATGCACTTAGATTTAAGAAAATAAAAGTTTAGGTTTTTTAAATGTGGACTGTTGGTACCCCAAATAGATTGGATTGGTTGAACTTGGCACAGTACTTGTAAGCAAGACACACACACTATGGGTAGCGGTCAAGCAAATGAACTTTGATTGATGGTCAGTCAAATGCACTTAGATTTAAGAAAATAAAAGTTTGGGTTTTTTAAATGTGGACTGTTGGTACCCCAATTAGATTGGATTGGTTGAACTTGGCACAGTGTATTTTAAAATTATGAGAAAAACATGATCTGTAAACTAAATAAAAATCATTTTAGGAGGTGAAGAGAAAAAGAAACGGGATGGGGGGATACCGAGCAGAGCACACCATCTACAGCCCACTGGGAGACAAACTCATCCATTCCCACAGTAGACAAAGCCAGGTGGTACTCTGCCCGGATACGGGAGCGCACCAGCACCCGGAACATGGCCTCAGGTGACAAGGGAACCCCCCCTATCAAACACTGCTTCCTGGACTTATATATAGCCAACTTAGCTAATGCCAGGAGCAGGTTGACGAGGAGGTCCCTGGCCTTATTGCCCCGGGACACTGGGCGCCCAAAAATAAAAATGTGAGGGGAGAAATGCAGCCAGAACTGCAGGAGGAGGCCCCTCAAGAGTGACAAGAGGGGCTGCAGTCTGGCGCAACTAAAATAAACATGATACACGGACTCTCCCTTGCCACAGAATGGACAAGTGGAGGGAGAGTCCGTGAATTTAGCTAAGTACTCTCCCGTGCTCAGTGCACCATGGAGCACTCTCCAACTCAAGTCCCCGGTGGGTCGTGGAACTAAATCAGAATAAAGTTCCCTCCACCGGGGCCTCTTGCCCTCGTCAGCTGGTAGGACCCGCCTCCAGATGGTATCGGGACGTGTCACGAGGGCAAGGAAGTGCACTGTATGGAGCACGAGAGAATATAAGCTCTTCCTCAGCATGCCGCGAAAGCATGCCGAGGGTATGTCCCTCAACCTCGAGAGGTTGGGGACAGGAGGAGCCTGAGGGGAAACACGGGGCTTGTGTCCAATGCAAACAGCCGGAGAAGGGGTGTTGAAAGGTGCATGTGGCACTCCGGCCTGCAAAGCCCCGCGAAGGAAGGTGCGCGAGTCGGGGGAGATGGCATCCCTAATCTCCTGGAGCAAGCGCCCTGAGACTTTGGGCGTCACATATCCCAAACGGAGAGCAAGCTCCTGGGATGACACCCAATCAGAACGCCCGTATTCCAGGAGATCCCCGACTCGGGTCATCCGTGCATGGCTAAGGCGGCGGATGATACAGGGGGACTGTAACATTGGAGCCACCACTGCTGGATTAAATAGCAGGGGCTCCGTGAATATTTCATCCCCCAAAGGCACGCCCTGCCTGGTCACGGAGACCATGCTCCAGGCCTTGAGGGTTTCCTGGTAGTATGCCGGCAACACAGAGAGGTCTCTCCCAAACCCCTCGGGCCTGATCAGAAATAATTGCCGGTCATACCCCAGGTTGCGCAACTGGCGATAAAAGCTGGATGCCAGTGCGCACCACGGCGGAGAGGGATCTGCATATAGGTATCTCTGCAGGTACTGAAGGCGGAAGGTGGACAACTGGGAGCACACACAAACTACTCCCTGTCCACCCTCCACCAAAGGCAGACTTGCCACCCCTGCAGAGACCCAATGCCTTCCCATCCAGAGGAAATCTAACAAATTCCTATGGATATTGGTGACAAACTCGGGGGTCGGAACTCAGACAAATCAGCCGGTGCCAGATCTGAGAAGCCACCTGCTGATTCACCACTAGAGTCCGCCCCCTAAGGGAAAGCATTTTTGCTAGACCCCTCCATCGTCCCAGACGAGAGAGGACACTGCCCTCTAACTCCCTCCAGTTGTCTGGGACGGAAGCGTCCGCAGCAGACAGGTAGACCCCCAGATATTTCATGACATCTGCCTCCCACGAGATGTCACGAAACGTGGGAGGCAAAGAGTCTACCTGTAACTTACCCTCTAAAAGGCCTGTGCATTTGGACCAGTTGATCTGAGCGGAGGAGGCAGCTGAATATACCTCCTGGCACTGTTTTGCCAGCTCAAGATCAACTGGATCCTGGGCCACGAGGAGCACATCGTCAGCATAAGCTGAAAGGACAATCCGCATGTCTGGATTTTTTAGCACCAGCCCTGTGAGCCTTTTCCTCAGTAGGCAGAGGAAAGGCTCGATGGCCAGTGCATATAACTGTCCAGACAAGGGACATCCTTGACGCACCCCTCGTCCAAATACCAAAGGTGCTGTTAGGGACCAATTGATTTTAAGTAAACACTCTGCAGAGGCGTACAGCGTTCTTATAAAGCCCACAAACTGTGGGCCAAAGCCGTACGCTTGCAGAGTGGCTATGAGGTAACCATGGTCCACCCTGTCAAACGCCTTCTCTTGATCTAAAGAGAAAAAGGCGAGTGACAGACCAGTCCTGCGAGAATAATGCAATAGATCCCGGACCAGAAAGATACTATCAAAGATAGTCCGGCCCGGGATCGCATAGGACTGGTCAGGGTGAACCAATTCTGCCAGCACAGACCCAAGTCTAAGCGAGATGGCTTTAGCTACAATCTTGTAGTCCGTGCTGAGCAGAGAGACCGGTCGCCAGTTCTTAATAAGCCGCAGATCCCCCTTTTTGGGCAGCAGGGCAAGTACTGCCCTGCGACAAGACAGGGGCATCTCCCCGGTCTCCAGGGCTTCCCCAAGGACCAGATGGAAATCAGGTCCCAGAGTCTCCCAGAAAAATTGGAAAAACTCTATAGTCAGTTCGTCCAGTCCTGGAGACTTCTCACAGGACATGGCACGGAGGGCTTCAGAGAGCTCTTGAAAAGATAGTGGTATATCAAGCCGCTCTCTTACACCCTCACTGACTGTGGGGAGCCCCTCCCATAGCACCCTGCAGGCATCTGGAGAAATGGGATCCGGAGAGTAAAGATCTTTATAAAAGTTCCGGGCTCTATCCTGGATACTCTCCGGATCTGTAAGGGGGGCACCGTCTTCATCTAGAAGACAGGTGATGTGCCTACTGTTACCCCCCTTTTTCTCCAGTGAGTAGAAGAGGCGCGAGCCGCGGTCTAGATCTTTGAGAAAACCTAAGTGGCTGTGCACGTATGCCCCCTTGGCCTGGTGTCGTTCCAGGTCACAGAGGACACCCTTCCTCTCTTCATACTCGCTCTGCAGGGATTGGTCCCTACAAGTGAACAGCCTCTGCTCCAGATGGAGTACCTCCCCCCGGAGTGACTCCAACTCAGCTTCGCGCTGCCCACTCGCACCCTTGGTATATTCCTGACACAGAAGTCGCAAATGAACCTTGCCCACGTCTCACCACAGTTTTAACGTGGCAAAGTCTCCCTTGCAACCCCTCCAGTCCGTCCAAAACTCCCGGATCAATGTCACGAGCCCCTGGTCCTTCAACAAAGCATTGTTGAAGTTCCAATAGGCGGCTCGTGGCGCTGTTGGCGTTAGCGCCACCGTCACAGACACACAGTTGTGGTCTGTGAATGGAGCCAGCCTAATGGCACAAGAACCGACTCGTGACATATAGTGACTAGATATATATAGTCTGTCGATCCGGGAGTGGGACACCAGACCGGCTCTCACCCTGACGTAGGTGAAACCGTCTGATGCCCCTGGGTTCTGCTCTCGCCAGATGTCCTCCAGGGAGAAGCGGGCGATGATCTCCCACAGGTCCAGAGCATCGAGGGTGCAGTTGAAATCACCCCCGAGTGCCAAACACTCATCTGCGTCAACCGTCTCCAAAAACTGGGACAGTCTGGTGAGGAACCTCACTCTCTCGGGCCCTCCAGCAGGGGCATATATATTAACTAGGTTAATGATGCTACCCTGCTCTCGGACCCGGAGGTGGATTAGATGGCCTGGGATAACAGCTTTCACAAGCAGCAGCTCTCGCTGAAGAGACTCTGAGAACAGGGTCACCACTCTACATGACGCCGATGTGAAGTGGCTGAAGAAGACCCTGCCTCTCCACTCCAGTTGCCACGAGGCCTCAGCCTCTGGAGTGGTGTGAGTTTCCTGCAGGAAGCTCACAGAGTACCCTCCCTGATATAAATAGGAGAGTACCTGGAACCTGCGGAATCTGTCTTGACAGCCATTGGTATTTAGCGTGCTGATGTGCAAAGCCATTACTGCGTGTCAGGAATTGTGCGTTCCTCAGACCCTTGAGACTGCTGATAGGACACGCACATTTTATAGAATTTCCGGACGCGGAGATGCTCCGCAGTCCCAGAATTCTTGGCCCTAGTGCTGACCACTAGATATTGCTGGAGAGAGTGGAGAATAAACGACATATTCTTCCACCTCTCCAAGGCCAGCCGCACCTTCCTTTTCTTTTGTCCATGAAGGGTGCTCTCCAGGAATAGATCTATTTCCTTGATAGGGATAACCCACCCAGAATCTGATGTTCCTTCTAGTGGGTCACCCCTGGGCTCCTCTTGGCTGAGGGCTTTTACTCAATCCTCCCCGGCTGGAGTCAGTTTCCTCAGCTTTATTCTCAGGGACCCCCTCTTAGATGATAGAGAAGGAGTCCCTTTAGCACCCTTCAAGGTAAATAATGGACCCTTGGATTGCTGCTGCACCCCTGTAGCTTCAGGAGTGCATTCAGGGGTAGCTGGCTGGACAGCAGTGGCTGGCATGGCTTCCTTAATGGAAGCCTTGGAGGCTTTATATGCCTCCTCTGCCAGTTCCACCGCTGCTTGCTCAGCTTGGATGGCACCGATGTTAGGGTCAGTGGACGGCTGAGGAGGGTAGACAGGCTCTCCCATGATGTTAACAGGAAAACCTGTTTTATCACCCTCCCCCATTTCCACTTCCCCTTGTGCCACATCCCCCCTGACAGACAAATCCATGGGGTCCTGAATGGGGGTCATGCCTATATTCCCCCCCTCCAGTAGTGACTCGGCCTGGGGCTCTAACAAAGCCCGAGGTACGTCACTAGAGAGTGACACTGGAGGAGGAGACTGACTTGTGCCCTTGAAGCTCAGCACCTCAAGGACACTGACTACCCCTGCCTCACTTGGGAGACCCTCTTGCCCCTGCTTTTCCTCCAGACCCTTTTCCACATTAACCCCTATAGGGTCTGGAGAGAGAGATGTGTGGTCTGGCACCGGCTGGCTGAGCTTAATAACCGGGCCAGACAATGTCACCGGATGAGGAGGAGATGTTTTGTTTCTCTTCTTGCTTTTAGAGGGAGGTGCTCCACTATAGAGCACTTCCCACTTATCAGCAACCTCCCTGTTGGTTTTATGCTTCCTCTTCCTGGGGACGTCACTCCTGGAAGAGGAGCTGCCACTAGCTGCCTCCCCTGCAGAGGGCTTATTATCCCTCTGCTTACACTGTGCCCCCACACTAACTGATGTAATTATGGTGGGGGCAGATTGGGACTTGGGAGATGCAGCTGTGACACTGGGAGGACCGGTGACATTCTTCCCCCTTTTCCCCGTGTCTTCAGTCTTGCTGGAGACCACAGACACGGATGGCTTTTTTGGGGAAGAAGGGGGTTTGGAGGCCGTGGTGGTGGCTTGAGGAACGGCCTCCTTGCCTGAGCTCTGTGGGGGGGCTATGACCCTTGAGGTCCCCGCTGTTATGGGCTCAGCGGGGATGGGTGCTGTACTGACGGAGGTGCCATTTGCTGGGGCTGGGGCATGATGCTTTACATTAGGACAATTCCTACGTGTATGCCCCAACCCCTTGCAATGATAGCACTGCACCTCCGTAGTGCTGTAAAAAATCCTGTAGAGCACCCCCTCAAATGGAACCCCAAAAGACACCTCTATGTTTTCTGCGCCCTGAGGCAGGCACATTTGTACCTGCCTCTTGAAAGAGAGCACATGGCGAAGTGCTCTCTCTCTGCACCCCAGGGGAATTTTAATAAATGGTGTTTTTACTTCCCCTAGGGTTAGCAGGTGGGGGCGCAGGAGGGAGTCTGGTAGGAAGGGGGGCACATTAGAGAGTGTTACTTTTGTGCCCAACCCTTCCAGGGGTTCTATTGGGACATATAATCCCCCCACTGTGATGCCTCTCTGTATAAGTATGTGAGCAGCAGCCAGCGTACGGGTAAAGAAAACTGCTTTCCCGTACATTTTGCTGGCTGCTACTATAACAGAGGGGCTGATGACATTAGCTGCAGCACGCAGATAGATATCAATGCTGTAGACCCCAGACATCTGACATTTAACCCCATGCTTCCTGGTGATCTGCCCCTCAGCCCCAGCGGTGGTATTACTGGGGCCAGCAGAAACCACCTGTGACCAGGTATTAGCCACAGGGGTAGGTCTGCTGGCAGAACCAACAGGAGCTGGGGCTGCCTTATCTGCCTGGGGCCTATGCTGTGCAGTGCTGCAGCTAGGATTTTTTTAGGGGCCATTATTCCCCCTTTTGACCCCTGAGGCTTCTTAGTGGTCTTATCCCTCATGTTTAGACCCTCTTTTTTTTAGATTATTTGTTTTATTTATTTTTATTTTTTGTTTTATGATTTTTTTACTGTTTTCTTTTTTTTAAAATATAAAAGTGTGAAAAAGAAACAAAAAGACAAAACTAAGGGAGACAAAACTAAGGGAGAGAGAGAGATGATGCTTGGCAGTGGAAGGGTTAATGGCCTGTTGCAAGGTGTTGCTAATTGCAACAACACAGAGAACACAGAGGCTTTTTAACCCCTCTGTGTCTCTGTGTCAGATGTTAAAAAAAAGCCTTTTAAACAAAACTTCAAATTGTTCCCCCCCCCACTGCCTACAAAGATGTTACTTGTCTTCTCCCCAAAACATAAAACCCAACACCAAACAAACAAAGCTTTAACAAAACCTGAAAAACTTTTAAAAAAAAAGTCAAAGTAAAAGAAGTTTCAGGAGTGAAGGTAAAGTGCTAAGGGAGGGGTGTGGCAAAGTATCCAGGAGACAGCTCACTCTCCTGGGATAGAGAGCTGAGCCTGACCCCCAGAAAACTAAAACTTAAATTAAACTAAGAAAAAAACCAAAAAACTCCCAAAAATGAACAACACTGTGCACAAAGTGCTTATTAACAGAAAGGTGTTAAAATAAAACTTGTATTTGAGGGACTAAGACCCTAAAAAGCCTTTTGTCTAGAGCTCAAGCATGCACACAACCTCTTGGCACAGTACTTGTAAGCAGGACACACACTATGGGTAGCGGTCAAGCAAATGAACTTTGATTGACGGTTATGCAAATGCACTTAGATTTGAGAAAATAAAAGTTTGGTTTTTTTAAATGTGGACTGTTGGTACCCCAACTAGACTGGATTGGTTGAACTTGGCACAGTACTTGTAAGCAAGACACACACTCTGGTTAGCGGTCAAGCAAATTAACTTTGATTGACGGTCAGGCAAATGCACTTAGATTTAAGAAAATAAAAGTTTGGGTTTTTTAAATGTGGACTGTTGGTACCCCAACTAGATTGGATTGGTTGAACTTGGCACAGTACTTGTAAGCAAGACACACACACTATGGGTAGCGGTCAAGCAAATGAACTTTGATTGACGGTCAGGCAAATGCACTTAGATTTAAGAAAATAAAAGTTTGGGTTTTTTAAATGTGGACTGTTGGTACCCCAACTAGATTGGATTGGTTGAACTTGGCACAGTACTTGTAAGCCTGACACACACACTATGGGTAGCGGTCAAGCAAATGAACTTTGATTGACGGTCAGGCAAATGCACTTAGATTTAAGAAAATAAAAATTTGGGTTTTTTAAAAGTAGGCAACAAGTAAACAATATTATATTGTATGCGTTGTGCACACACAGTATAAGCTGTGAGCCTGACACACACACTTGCAAGCAGGGGCTAGCAGGGAGACAGGCAAATGAAATCAGATTACACCGAAAAAAAACAAAGAAAAAAAAATGACGTTATAGCCCTAAAAAGGGCTTATTGGGGTGCTGTGTTTAGAGCAGAGATCTGATGAGTCCTTCAGCACTGCACTGGACACTGAATAAACTTGCCTAGCAATTGATTTCCCTATTCAATCAGCATCACCTACACTCTCCCTCCTCTCTGTAAGACTGCAAGTTAGTTATGATTCCAAAACTATATAATGTGTAGATGTACTTGCTGGGCATGCTCTTGTGCATTATTATTATTATTATTATTAGTATTTTACTAATAATAATAATAATAATGCACAAGAGCATGCCCAGCCGGTACATCTACACATTATATTATAATAATAATAATAATAATAATAATAATAATAGTAATGCACAAGAGCATGCCCAGCTGGTACATCTACAAATTATACAGTAGTAATATTAATAATAATAATAATAAGGCACAAGAGTCCTTCAGCACTGCACTGGACACTGAATAAACTTGCCTAGCTATGGTTTTCCCTATTGATGCAGTATCACCTACACTCAGCCTCCTCTCAGTAAGACTGCAAGTTAGTTTTGATTCCAAAATGGCTGCTGTCCATGAGGTTAAAGGGTCTGGAAGGGAGTGTATGCTGCTGATTGGCTGGAATTTGTCTGCTGACTGTGACATACAGGGTCAAAGTTTGCTCAATGATAAAGTATTGGGGGCGGGTCGAATATCGCATATGTTCGCAGTTCGCTGCGAACGCGAACATGCTATGTTTGCCCGGAACAATCCGCCGGCGAACTATTCGCGACATCTCTACCAGTGACCTTTATTACTCACAATGTTTTACCTTAGCATGAATACTAATATAATATGACATGGTTTATTAAAGTATTTGTTTGTATGATAATATGTTTCTCTGATTGCAGCTGTGGTCAGCCATATTTGCTCTCAGGATGTGATGTAACAAACACAAAATGGATTTATGTTCTCATAAACAGAGACTGCTAAATTTTCTCCCCAAATTTGTTATATCCATGGTTTACACAGCTGCTAATATTGTTAGTTTGGTGGTACTTGATAAACATTTTTTTTCTCCAATGGTCCTTGAATATACATTGTCCACTGGAAGAATACACAGCATAGAACTTCATCAGCTAACTGTATGTTGTAGTAAGAGCCATTTTGAGTTAAGTGCTTGACATTGGTTCATGTCATTGTTAGTATAAAAATAGACCCATTATCTAGCTATTATTTCTACATGTACTTCAATTGAATTGCCTTGGTTACCATAATATTAAATTCAAGGTGAAGAGGATAAAGGAGACATTTATTTTTGTATTATTACCTTGATCTGTATAATACACGTGTAGCAGCACTTTGGGGAAAAGGCTGCTTGAAAAAATATGTACAGTTATCAATGGAAAAAAAATGTTATTCTAGGGGCTTCATTCAATTAACGGCCGTAAAATGGCCGCAATGCTGCGATTCCTTGCGACCATCTTAAGGCCCCGTGTAGCGCTACTGCTACCCTGCTATTCAAATAGACGGCCCGCAAGGATATCCCCCTTACGGCCGGCCGCAAATCATGCAATCGGCCGCTAGCGTTTCTTCCGCGCCCGTAAATCTTGTTTTAAGGCCGAAAAGTCGGAAAACTGTAAATGCAAATATAAATTCAAGATAGCACTGTAAAGCTCTGTAAATGCTACGCATCATAATGGGGGACATGAGGATTAATAGTAACACCCTCTCATGTTTGCACATCGCCCAAATACTTCATTAATAATTGGCTTTCTTACGGCCGAAACTCTTGCGGCCATGTAAGATCAAAGGCTTTCCTGCTGCGCGGGCAGCCGCAAGGGGTAACAGGGCGCCGGCCGCAAGTCTGCCGGAGCCCTCGACCGCAAGATAATAGAATACACACGTAGCCTGCTGCCGGTCCTTGTGGCCACGCATCTCCTATGGCCGTTAATTGAATGAGGCCCTAGGTATCTTGACAAACTATCTGCCTTAATGCTTAATAACACAAAATAACTTGCAAATTTCACAACTATAAGCTTGATATGCTTGGAAATTCTCAGGATATTGTGTCCAGAAATATGCAATAGCCTTACATATCTTTGAGACTGTAAATAATTTCCAAAGATGTGGGAAATGTAATGCATATATTGATTATAGATAATCAATGAGTAATCTTTAGTATGTGCCAATTGTGCATTACTGATGATATCAAATTGGTTCTTCAATTTGATATGAAAAGCATTTTAACAATGAAATGTAATGCACTTATTAAGAAAACAATTTTAATACCTGTTTATTGAGCAGTGGCACTATCAGCTGTTAAATACAAACATAGATTTGACTACAGATTACAACTAAAAGATCCACATACTCTACCAGTTATGCCTGCCAGGGTTTGCATAATTGATTATCATAATGAGCTTATGTTTATGCTAGGTTTGTTTGAATTATTTTACAATGTATGTCCGTACCACTTCCTTTGGAAGTATGTCCCTCTTATCTACCACTCTTTCTGTAATGTAGAACTTAAACATGTTACCCATAAAACATGCACCTTCCAAGTACATATTGTGTCCTTGTTGTTGCCCTATTACATTCGCCAAATTGTAGTTCCTGAAGCGCGTTAAAGAGTCCGCAAAAGTTACAGCAATTAAATTGGCCTCTTTTAGCTACCAGCAAATGATCTGCGGGTTACAGGCTGAAACTCCATACTGGCTATCAAAATCAGGACTCTGACCCAGCTAACCAAAAATATTACGGACTCCACATAGGAACCTTAAAGGGTTTTCAGACAAGTTCTTAAACACTACTGGACTTTAAAATATGGGGAAAGCAATGAAAGGCATTACAATTCATTGCACAACAATCCCAAAATAGGCATTTATGTTTTGTTTTTTTTAGCATATATTGTAATGGTCATGCATATGCCAATATGAAAAGCCTTCCTGCAACATCCATAAAGCAATTAAAGACACACTACCTAATTATATTGCAACACAAAAACATGAAACTGCCTGCCATATTATCCCTTTCTCACTCATAAATATATTTGCATATACATCTCACTTATCACATCTACATTGGAAAGATAAATAGTGGCCAAATTACACCGCCACGTGCCAGCAAATACCAGGGGAACATACACCATGCTAATCTACTCTAACTCATCAGGAAGGCCAAAAAACACACATGTAGGCTGTGCAGAGACACGTGAAGCAACAGCCAACCCACCCCCATCAATAACAAAGAGGAAAGAGGGAAAGAGAGGGAGGGGAGAGACAGAGAGAAGGAGGGAAGAAGAGAGCTAGAGAGAGAGAGGGAGAAAGAGAAGGATATATGTGCAGACAGTTTTATAATGTCATTTGTGACGGGCAAGCTACTAATATTATTAAATGATTTGCATTTTTTATATTATATGTATTGATCTATTACTCACTAACTAGGGCTCATTAGTTGACTGATGGAGGAATGTGACACAAATGTGATGTATGTGGATGTCCCATAACCCAAACCATTGAAAACACACAGACACAGTGAGAACAGTATAACAAAACTTTATTTCATACTAGCGACTTGCCCGTCAAAAAATGACGGCAATGTGATGTATATGTTTGTCAAGTTGTTTAGTTATTAACATATATTTTTGACACTTGTAAGTATTTTAATATGAACGTGTATTTTTGTAAAATGTTGATGTAATGGTTTTTTAAAATGTAATTAGTATCTGAAGAATTGTTAACTTTAATATACATTGAATGAATAGGAAAGCAAAAAGTAAAAAGCCTTCTTTAAACGTTGCGAATTTTAACATGAAGTTTAAAATATATGTAAGGAATAACCTTCAAAGTATACATTTTTAAACTTGAACTTTATTTTTTATGTAAGTTTAGAAGTTGACAAAACATTGGTATAATTTTGAACATTATAAACAGGAACATAGTGAATACATTTTGTAACCTCATTTTTTATTAAAAGTATTAACATTTAAATGTAAAAACAATTGACATTTAAATTAATCAGTATTAAAATTCAATTTCTATCACAATAATTGTTAACTTGAATATACATTGAATGTAGAGGAAGGCATACAGTAAAACTCTTCTTAAAACGTACGTAATTAAAGTAATTTATTACTGAGCACATAAACTGGCGATAAACATTAATGTAGGTAGTAATCTTAAGATAACAGACAATATTTACATTGTGACTTAAAAGGTGCTTGACCTCTTAACATCCACTTTGTAATCTGTTGAATGAAATAACTTTAAAATATATTTTTTAAACTTGTAACATTAGAAACATTAACATAGTGACTTAACATTTTAACATAATTTTTACTAACAATGCAAGGCAAGTATTTTGTGAGGCGAATCATTCATAAACATGACTTCCATTAATTATGACTGAATTAAACAACCAATTGTTATGTATTTTGCAATGCTTTTAAAAAATCTTGGCATCTTTAATTTGTATCCTTCAAAGTTATAGTACTTCATAGTAGACAATGTTTTTAGTAAAAATACGTCCATCTTCTAATAAATCACCTTGACTTTCATTGTTTTCAATGTAAACTTTAATAGCCTGTGGATTTTTGCACCGTGACAATGCAACGTACAATTGACCATGTGCAAAAACTGGTTCTTCCAAGAAAATACCCACAGAAAGTTTGACCTTGTGATTTATTAATGGTCATGGCAAATGCCATAATAATGGGAAATTGTCTTCTTTGAAGTATAAAAGGGAGACTACTTTCACTTGGTGCTAAATCTATTCTTGGTATGAAAACTCTCTCTCCTTTATGGGTCCCAGTTAAAATTTCAGCATCTATAAAATGGTCCTTTAATTGTTGAACAATTAATCTTGTGCCATTGCATAGGCCTTTTTTGGGGTTCATATTTCGCAGTAACATGATAATTGCACCTTTCTTTAGCTGCAAAATATGTGGTGGCATTCCAGAAGGAGTTAAAGAGTTTATGAATTCAGTCGAAAAGTTAGCCTGACTTTCATTGTCATCAGCTAGTACAGAATCAGCACTGTGATAATTTCTTTGTGGTGCATTAATTTTTTTAAAGATTTCATTATTGAGGATTAATGCATCTTTATTTTTACACGTCAGTATGACTTGGTTGGCAAGCTCGGAATATTCTTCGTTATTTATGCTCCCTTCAAATATAGCCGATATAATATCTTGTTGACAAATCATATGAGGTGGGATCTCTACAGTGTCGTCAGGTAAATGTAGTATTTTTTCTGTTCTGCCTTCTCCAATTTTAATAAGCCAATCATTGAAATCAGTTTGGCCTTCTGATCTCATATTTTGTTGCAGTTGAAGATGGGTAAAATGTTTCCATACTGTACTTGACTTTATACATGTTTCGATAATGTCAGTTCGATTTCCATGTACAACGACAGGTAATGTTTGTCTAAAATCGCCACCCAACAACATTACCTTTCCACCAAATGGAAAAATATTATCCATGACTTCACGAAGCAAACGGTCAATACATTGGAGGGCATAGCATGACATCATTGTGGCCTCATCTATTATAATTAATTTACATTTCTTCAATTTCTTTGCTTGTAAGGATGTCATGCGAATATCTGACACAGAATTTTCTAAAATAGGCACTGGCAGTTTAAATCCACTATGAACAGTTCTTCCACCTTCTAATAAAAGTGCAGCAATTCCAGTAGTGGCAAACGCCATTGCTATTTTTCCTTGTGCTCGTACTGAACTCATTAATAAATTGTACAAATATGTTTTTCCTGATCCGCCAGGTCCATCAAGATAGAAATAACGCTCTGTCACCATGTCATCATCTATAGCATTTTTAATGGCATGAAATGCTTGCAATTGTAGTGTATTTAAAGTTGCAAGTCTTTCTTCTGTTCTTTCTGCTTGTAGTTGAATGTCATAGTCTTCAAAGTTAATGTCATCTATAAGACCTGGATCAGGCAAATTAAAACTTGCACAACTTAATCCATGAGTTAAAAAGACTTCTTGGATTTCCATTAACGCTTTTAAGTGTGCAATGGGTTCATTGTATCGTCGCATAAAGTCTTCAGCCATATTACTTTTAAAAGTCTCCCACAAAGCTAATGCATTTGGAGCATTTGAGAAGATACAAATAAAAGCAAATTGTTCTCTCATCTGTTGTGGCATTTGACATTGTGCTGCTTCTTCTAAACATCTTTCCCACTCTGTATCATCAGCGAGTAAGTTTCTATGTCTTGCAGCTAAATGGAAAGATTCATATACAATGTCATTAACAGTTCTTAAGTGTTCAAAACTTTGTGCTCCAGGAACATTTAAAAGTAATATCCGTAAGCAAAAACGTTCAACATCTCTTGGACTGACTGTGTAAATTCTTGGAATAATTTTATTGCCTCTGGTTTTTCTTGGTCTCCATAATCCATTCACAAAAACATAGTGATATGGAATTTCAATATATAAGTATTGTGTTGCTTCAGCATCAGTGGAATTTAATGCAAACCATGCAGTTAGTGTAGTGTGACGATCTTCACTTTGGGCCAATGCATTCATTTCATTTCCAGTATGGAAATAGACTAAATGTCGTTGTGGCAAATGTACTGCTAACCTATATACTGCATGTGATCTATCATGCATTTCAAATTTTAAAAGCCGCCACATAGCTTCTGGCGCACTGACATAGCGAGCATCTACATGAGATGCAAGTTCATCATGTACTAACTCACTACTTTCAGGGTTGTCTGCACTTTTGACGACTACAGTAGCTGCATCGTAACCTTTGTAAATATATTTGTAGACATATTTAATGAATTTGATGGAAGTGCAGGCTTCTACGTTGATGTGGGCGTTGTACTTCATGAGTAAATGTGGATTGTAGGGTACTACATATCTATTGTCCACTTTTTTTCCACAAATAATGGCACTATCTCCTTCTCTTCTTTTATAAAGTGGATATCCATCACAATTGGCATAGGTTTTGTCTCTATAATCTTTTGGAAATTCTTTGGAACATTTATTATTTTCCATACATGGTGATTGTGGATTAAGGTCACCACAGGGTCCATGAATCATGCGATGAGTAACAATCTCATATAGTCTACCATATAGTTCTGGATCTGGTAGTTCAGCAACAATGACTGCATCCACTTTGTCTGAAGTATCTAATTTATCTTTTTCTTGAAGTATTATTAGAAGATGTGCATGTGGAAGGCCTCTTTTTTGAAATTCAATGGTATATACATAAGCAAGACATTTTCCAAATAACTGATTTATAGTGAAGTCACGTATTAATTCATTTAATTTAATCTTAAAAACTCTGGCTACTAAATCTGGTCGATCAGAAGCACTTTGTCCAAGAAGTAGATTTTGTGTGATTTCTGGCCATTGTGGATTACATGTAAATGTCACAAATAAATCGGGTTTGCCAAATTTAGTGACAATAGCCATAGCATCATTGTATCTTTCTCTCATATTCCGAGGAGATCCTTGAAAGGAAGATGGTAAAATGATGGCTTTGCCAGCTGTCATGTCTCTGCTTGTAGCCACGTCAGCAACATAGTCCATTAATCCAGAATATTGTTCTACACAGAGTTTATCTTGTTGATATTTGATAAAGTTTAAATTATTTGCCTCAACTTGCAAATATGAATCAATAATCCATTGTTGTGTTAGTTTCCCACCACATAAAATTGGATTAAATACATTGCGAATGGCAATTTGAGCTACTTTAAATTCAAGCATAGAAACATTATTTCGGATTCTGGCTTTAGCATTTGGGTAACTGGGAAGAGTTAATTTTGGTTGCCAACCTGCTTCTCCGTGTGGGAAAAAGATGGGATATGTCATTGGATGTAAATTTGGACTTAAGATACTCATATTAATAAACGGTTGGTCCTCATTTCTAGGATATATTCGAATGTCTCTTTGAAATGGTGGTTCTCCTTCATCATTCTGAAACACCATTGCAACCTCATTTGATGTTGGCAAGTTATAACGACGTTTATCAGTATGTCTGTCTCTTTTAAGCACCATATTAACCTTCGGCATTGGTAATTGATGTGTTTGTGCATGAAGTAGTTGTTCATTTTCTACTTCTGCCAATTTTTTATAAGCTTTACTGTAGGGATTGTTGTCCATAATGTTATTTAGCTCTATGAAAACACTGGGTAAGCATTTTTTATTTTCTTCCATCTGCATACGTTGGTCAACAGCGTCCATTGTATCTAGGACATATAGTTGAGCAAATTTTCTTGTATTTCCTTCCTCTGGATGTAAATGGGAAGTGCGATGATAAATTTGTCCTTGGACTTTAAAACAGTAAGGACCATGTCCGGGTACATTAGCAGCTAATGTTGCCCCCATGGATGCAAAGGATATGGCACTATTGTAGGATCTTATGTTTGTCTTAAAATTTTTGTAGTTTGGAAAAGTAGGTTCAGTCATAATATTTTGTAAATAAATTGGAAATTCTTTCCTTTCTGGAAGTTTGAACTTGCCTTTTTGACAACAACTAATAAATTGTCCATCTCTGGGTCTCTCCTGTTTAAAATAATAAGCCTCACAAAACTGACATTGAGTAGTCATGTCCCCACAACTATGAACCTCTACTGCTAAAGACTTGAGTAGAGGACAATTTGCAAAGCATATAGGATTTTGACTTTCATATTCATCAGGTGAAATGTCATATAATGTTTCAACAACAGGTTCTAAATGTTTTGTTTTTTTCGTTGCTTTTCTTGGTATATGTTGTATTGTTTGAGGTAAAATGTCATGTAATGTTTCATGAAACGGTTCTAAATGCTTTGTTTTCTTTGTTGCTTTTTTTGGTATCTCTTGTATTTTTTCTGGTAAAATGTCATCTGATGTTTGAGCAACAGGTTGTAAATGCTTTATTTTCTTTGTTGCTTTTTTTGACATATCTTTAATTTCTGCAAGTGACAGTCTTTTGCTTGCAATTCTTTTGCGTTCTTTTTCTCGTCGAATTTCCTTCTTCTCCGGTGTCTGCTGGCTGTCTGCTCTCTGTCGTCGTTCTCTAGCTTGGCGTCTTTTCTTTTCTTGTTTACTCTCGTTATCAGCCATGTTAATCTGTAAAAATAAAATAATGTACCATTAGTTTATTTTGAGATGTTAAGTTGTTTTTCATGACAAATAGTTATCAATAGTGTGTTAACATTTTATACTTAATCAATTTTAAATGCGGTCAATTGAATAAAAGTCTAAATAAGGCCATCAGATAATTATTTAAAGAAGTTTTTATTTATTAAACATGTATCCAAAAGCAAGTGTTTCAGTAACTAAAAAGGTATTTTCAAAAAGATGTTATGTCCTTATTTACAGCACTATTCAATTTGTCAAATGGCAATTAAATTAGGGTTTAGGACTGGAATGTTACAATGACAAATTGTATAGATTCTGTGTTTTTAGACTTTTTTGGACTATGCCAATTTATTTTTTAAGTTTACATTGAAGTTTGTATTTACTGTTAAAGATTATTGGCCCTAAAAGACAAATAAGAGATAGATGATAGATATTACTTTTTATACTGTACCTTGGTTGAAGTTTGATTTCAAGCAAAATTCTTTGTTGGTCCTGTGTTGAAAGCCTTCGTCCGATGGTCTGGTCCTGTGTTGAAAGTCCTCGTCCGATGGTGTAGTCCTCTGTTGAAAGTCCTCGTCCTCTGGTGTGGTCCTCAGTTCCAACTCCTGTTCCGATGTTCTTGACGCAGTATCTGTTATAAAATAAAAATGAAAATGTAATGTTATTTGAATGTCTTTGTATTAATGAAAAAATGCCATTATTTCTGTGTTTTTCTACAATCCTTTTTGGTGCGCCGCAATTTTGGTATGCTTCTGTAGGCTTTTTTCTAAGGCTTATAGGTGGTTAAACATTAAAGAAGAATATTAATTAATTTTTCTCTTTTTTTACTTGTTATACTGTACCTTGGTTGAAGTTTGATTTGAAGCAGAATCTTTGTTGGTCCTGTGTTGAAAGCCTTCGTCTGATGGTCTGGTCCTGTGTTGAAAGTCCTCGTCCAATCGTCTGGTCCTCTGTTGAAAGTCCTCGTCCGATGGTGTAGTCCTCTGTTGAAAGTCCTCGTCCGATGGTGTAGTCCTCTGTTGAAAGTCCTCGTCCAATGGTCTGGTCCTCTGTTGAAAGTCCTCGTCCGCTGGTCTGGTCCTCAGTTGAAACTCCTGGTCCGATGTTCTTGACGCAGTATCTGTTATAAAATAAAAATGAAAATGTAATTTTATTTGAATGTATTTGTATGAACTAAAAAATGACATTATTTCTGTGTTTTTCTACAATCCCGTTTGGTGCCCACCACTTTTGGTATGCTTATTTAGGCCTTTTTCTAAGGCTTATAGATTGTTAAACATAAAATAAGAATATAAATGTAGTTTGGTATGTGTTTGTGTGAGTTTTCGTACAATCCTGTTTGGTGCGCACCACTGTTGGTATGCTTATTTAGGCTTCTTTCTAAGGCTTATAGGTTGTTAAACATAAAATTAGGAATATAAATGTAGTTTGCTATGTGTTTGTGTGAGTTTTCGTACAATCCTGTTTGGTTCCCACCACTGTTGGTATGCTTATTTATGCTTCTTTCTAAGGCTTATAGGTTGTTAAACATAAAATAAGAATCTAAATGTAGTTTGCTATGTCTTTGTGTGAGTTTTCATACAATCCTGTTTGGTGCGCACCACTGTGGGTATGCTTATTAATGTTGTTTTGTAATGCTTATAGGTTGTTAAACATAAAATAAGAATGTAAATGTAGTTTGCTATGTGTTTGTGTGAGTTTTCATACAATCCTGTTTGGTGCACACCACTGTTGGTATGCTTATTAATGTTGTTTTGTAATGCTAATAGGTTGTTAAACATAAAATAAGAATCTAAATGTAGTTTGCTATGTGTTTGTGTGAGTTTTCATACAATCCTGTTTGGTGCGCACCAATGTTGGTATGCTTATTTGGGCTTCTTTCTAAGGCTTATAGGTTGTTAGACATTAAATAAGAATCTAAATGTAGTTTGCTATGTGTTTGTGTGAGTTTTCATACAATCCTGTTTGGTGCGCACCACTGTTGGTATGCTTATTAATGTTGTTTTGTAATGCTAATAGGTTGTTAAACATAAAATAAGAATCTAAATGTAGTTTGCTATGTGTTTGTGTGAGTTTTCATACAATCCTGTTTGGTGCGCACCAATGTTGGTATGCTTATTTAGGCTTCTTTCTAAGGCTTATAGGTTGTTAAACATTAAATAAGAATTTAAATGTAGTTTGCTATGTGTTTGTGTGAGTTTTCGTACAATCCTGTTTGATGGGCACCACTTTTGTTATACTTATGTAGTGTTTTTTCTAATGGTTATAGGTTGTTAAACAAAAAGAATATGAATTTAGTTTGCTATGTGTTTGTTACAATCCTGTTTTGTGTGTACCAGTTTGTGTGTACCATATGTTGCATACTTTGGCCCTCATTCAATTGCAGTTTGGCCAATTCAATAGGGTTCTAAATGTGCTTATTTCGAGCCCTATTGAATTGTCCAAAATATCAATTGAATGAGGGCCTTTGGTTGCTGGATTTGTTATATTGTGAGGGCCTCATTGAATTTGGTTTTTCGCAATGGAATTTGGCTCAATATGAGCACAGAGCATCTTTTTTTACAGAAGTTTTTAACTAAAAACTTCTGTTCAAAAATATGCTCTGTGCTTATATAGAGCCCTATTGAAATGGGCAAATCACATTTGAATGAGGCCCTCGGCCATTAAACATATTTAGGTCCTGAATCAATTGCGTTTTGACCAATTGAATAGGGCTCTATATAAGCACATAAAATATTTTTTGACAGAAGTTTTGAGTTAGTGAAGACCTTGATTTAGTATCGAAGTTCAGTAACTAAAAATGTCTGTCTAAAAAATCTGTTATGTGCTTATATAGAGCCCTATTCAATTGGCCAACTCACAATTGAATAAGGCTCATGGTTCGGTTCTTTTTTATACTTAATACTTTACCTTGATTGAAGTGTGGAATGACAGAGGGTCCCCTCCTGCCAATCTTAATCCGCCGGTCTTCTTGTAGTGTCTGTTTGAAAAATAAAGTGAAATAGTGAATTATAGAATTTTTTATTTGTATTTAACAAAGCATGGCCTTTTCAGCATTTAAAGTATTTTTGTATCTTACCTCTTCTTCTTTGTTGGTGTTCTTTAAAAGGGATTGTGCTTCACAATGCACGGTGCAAATTGTTGAGAGACGCTGTTGATGCAGAGTCTGTTTGAATATTAAAAAAAGTAGAAAGATTGAGCTTTAGGTGATCTTTTGAATTGCAGTAAATTAATTTCATTGTAATTATTTTCAATTAACATTATTTTTTGGTGGGGGCTACACACATATGTCACATACATGAAGCACATTTCCATAGTTGAAAGTAATTTTTTTGTGTGCGTGTGACATATCACTATACATGAATCATATTTTAATTGTTAAATTAACCTTATTTTTATTTTTAGCCAACATACATAAATGTGTGTGTGACATGTGACTATAGATGATACATATATGTGCGTGTCACATATCAGTATACATGACTCATATTTTAATAGTCCCAACTTATTTTTTTCTAATGTAATTTAAATGTAGTTGTTTAATTAGTTTGTTTTAAGATAATTTTGTTGCAGGGGCAATACACATAAATGTGCGTGTCACATGTCACTATACATTATACACATAAATGTGCGTGTCACATGTCACTATACATTATACGCATAAATGTGCGTGTCACATGTCAGTATACATTATACACATAAATGTGCGTGTCACTTGTCAGTATACATTATACGCATATATGTGCGTGTCACATGTCAGTATACATAAACCTCTTTTTCTTATTTAATTTTTTTTTTTGATGTCCTGTCTTGATAATAAAATGTAATATATTATAGCTTACCTCTCAGTTGTAATTTGCACAATGTAAAGTAGTAAATTAGGAAAGAATTATCTTCTCAAGTTTTAGCAGCAGTTATGTCTGAAGTCACTCTGTTCATCACCTGAGGAGAAATGTATTTTTCTCTGTCAAATAGGCAGTATTTATAAACTTGTAGAACATTCTGGCAAGTTAGATTGTTAGAACGCAATACGCATGCGCTATTTGCGTTCCAGCTTACAATTTGCGTTCCATCCGCCATTTTGTGCGTAGTAGTGGTTAAAATGGTGTTTAATATGAGTGTGATCCGTTCCGCATAGTATGTGTTTCATTATTGCGAGTAAGTGTAGTGTAGTTACATCTGGAGCCTCGTTTTCGTTTTGTTCGGCGGCCATTTTTTCTCTCGCTTAGCCGATTTTCGGCCGTTTAAACTCTTTGTTTTGGACTTAAATGGACGTGTAAATGAACTTTTGGAGGTGCCGGATGCCCCCCCGTGCTGTAAGTAAGCTTTTTATGTGTTTGTTGTGTTTATTTCTTGTGTTTGTGATGTTTTGATGCGCGGCGGTTGGAATGGGTCTTTCGCGGCCGTATTTTTTTCCGATGCGGCCGTATTTTGTTGCGATGTTGCCGTATTTTTTTGCTATATACGCAGTTAGCTTTTACGTGTACGACGCAGTGTATTTGTTTCTAAGTCGTGCGTATGTGTGTTAAGAGCGTGTGAAGGGCCTTTTTTACTGTTTTTTTGTTAAGTCTTGCGTCTGGGTGTCTGGGTGTAAGCGGGTGTGAGGCGACTTTGAGTTTTTTTTTGTTATGAAGTTGTGTGTGTGTGTTAACACAGCCGATGTTGGGATGCTCCCACCACCTTCGCGAGGATCCGCATTTGCGGGGACGTTGTTGGGTTTTTGTTGGCTGGGCGGTTGGGTTTATTCTGTTAAAAAGTCTTGTGTGTGTATGTGTGTGTTAACACAGCCGACGTTGAGCCTCCACCTCCGCAAATGCGGACCCTCGCTTCAAGAGGATCCGCATTTGCGGGGACGTTGGGATGCTCCATCACCGCAAATGCGGGCCCTCGCTTCGCGAGGACCCGCATTTGCGGGGAACTGCGTCCCTTGCTTCGCGAGGGACGCAGTACTTGCGGGCTCGCTACGCGAGCCCGCAAGCGTGAGCAACGACCCGTACGCTCACAACTATATATGTGATACAGAGCACACTTAATATCATGGGTGTGGTGTGGATCCTGAAATGGCAAGATGCTTATTGGCAACAAGGGACACCTAAAGAGTTAAATGTTATACTGCATAATAAGTAGATGCCTAGCATCTACTATGGTCACATGTGGTCATGACACCACAGTAACCATAATTGGATGAGAAATAGGAACATCATATATCACTCCATTTCATTGAAGAAACCAGTAATGCGCAAACTAAAAAAAAATTAACATCATCTACGAGCAGTAATAACCATAATGATTCTGTCCTGTACAATCAGTGTTCCCAAAATATTTTTAGGATGTGTAATACCATTGGGTGGCTAGGGATCACATTGCACTGGTGGTGAGGTCTGATATGAGGAGGCCACCATCTCTTGTTTCGGCTGTGGAACTGAAGGCTGGAGAGATATGAGTTTGCGTTCAGCCAATTGTATTAGACGCTGCCTGTCACTATGTGCCTGCTCCTCATATCTCTCCATCCTTCGGTTGTGCCTCCTCACCTCAGAATGTAGCGATCTGTTGCTTGCAAGGAGGGAGTAGCTTCTGAGTCCTTTGGTTGTTCTGTCTCATGTCATCTCTGTGGAACCGGCCTATTATTTCCCCCCAAAGTCAGAGGTGGCGGTGTTGACGGCAGTGGTGACAACTGTGTGGCCAGTGGTGACGGCTGTGTGGCTGGTGGTGAAAGCTTTGTGGCCAGTGGTGACGGCTTTGTGGCCAGTGAGACAGCTAACTTGCCAGTGGTGTTGGCTGAGGTGGAGGTGGGGGAGGCCATGATGTTGGAGGCCATGTTGGGGGACCCCATGATGTTGGAGGCCATGTTGCGGGACCCCATGATGTAGGAGGCAATGTTGGGGGTTAAGTAGTGTTTATGCCCTGCCAGAGATGTGATGGTGTTGGAGCAGGTGTCAGTGTTGGCCATGATGATGGCTGAGGCCAGGACCATGGCATCAGTGTTGATGTTTTAGTCTGTTGGCTCAATGACTTGCCCGGTGGGGGGGGATTAAACTGTGAATCCCACACTGGAGATAAGGGTGAGCCTCTTGTTTGTGATGGGCCAGCTTCTGTTGCTGGTCCCGGGCCCTCTTGCATGTTGGCGCCTACTTCACCGACCACTTCCGTGGGTGGATTTGTTTTCACCTCCAGTCGAGCCACCACCTGTGCCTCGGCGGTCGGCCTTGTGCTAAAGGGTGCTGAAATGAAGGACAGAGAGAAAGTATTTGAGTGTTTGTCTCTACACAATTGATAACTAAGTGTTTTCATAACCTTGACATCATGGTCACCTGCAAATTGACTGTGGTGCTTATGTTACACAGATGGACATCAGCCTGCAACATGTGCATTGTGAATCATGGCTCATATGAATATCTGTAATCCTGCTGTGGTCAGCCATCTGCATGTCATTTGAACACGTGCTCTGCTGGATCTGCTGTGCAGTTTGTGTAACCGACCATTCCGTGCCATGTTCACAACAATGTTTGTTAACATGTAGATGAGGCATGATCCAGGTTAGGCTAGTACATGACACGTACATGCAGTCCTACAGAGTCTGTATCTGCATATAATGCAGTGTGCACACCCATACATGTTCTTTCTATTGGAGGATGTATCGATGTTGATCTATTTGTTAACTGTTAATCAAAATCAATTGTGACTGCAGGTATTTGAACTATATTTTATTGCTAAGAATTCTGATACAGAGATTTTTGCTTCCTGTATTTAAAGAGTTATTGCAGCCCAAAATATCATTAGCTGTGACCAGAGAGCTTACAGTGCAACATGACAATTGTGTGACAATTATTTAGGTGCGTGGTATTGATGTGTGTGCATATGAGGGTGTGATGGTGTTTAGGATACTCACATTGCAGGGTGCTCACATTTAACATGTCCACCCCTCCTTCAAGGCCCACTACAATCCACTCCTTCAGAGTACTCTCCCATCCGCAGTATGTAATGACAGGGCTCGGCCACGCCCGGTTGCCCGTGTTGCTCTGGCCTCCTCTGCCATCTTTCTCTTGACCTTCATCCGGCAGTCGTCATATCTGGGTTTCACAGACTTCACATCCCTGTTGGCATTCCCTGCTGTGGACACAGATGTGCCTTCTGGCAAGGCTTCACTTCCCTCCCATCATGTATGATTCTATCGCGGGCACAGATTTCCCTGAGGAGAATGTCTGTCTCCTCTGGGCTTTAAATGGCGGCCCTGTACCTTGCCCTTCCAACTGTGCCTGGCGTTCCTGGCCTCCCTGTTCTCTCCCTGGGGCTGGTCCCTCATCCCCACTACCCCCCCCCCGGGCCCCTGACCCTCTGCCCTAATTCTAGCATGCCTACATCCGAGGGCACATCACTCCCACTCTCCTGCTGTCCTACACCTCTCCTCCCTGCCCTGCCCCCTCCGCTCCCTCTCTCCATACCTCTTCCTCTCTCCATACCTCTCCTTATTCACCAACGCCTAGACCTGTGTGTTCACTTGCTCAGTTACAGCACAATCAATGATTTTTTTTGCACCCTTTAAAAAACGTTTTCGCTGCTTTAATTTGTGGTCCCCGCACTCTACTGGCTCTGAGGCCTGCGTTGCACTCTGTGACTATGGGTTTGGATTGGAACTGCGGCCTGCATCTATTCCAGCCCACTGACAGCTTGCAGGCGCGGTAAGGCTTTACAGGCTTGCGACTTTGGCCCTTTGGTTGCATCCTTGTTTACTTGAATTGCTCTGTAACTCCAGCAGACTTACGGCATTACGATGGCCACTGTGGGCTTGGAATTTAATAGGGCCCATGGTGTGATACATGGTGTACTTCACCATGTCATTCTCTCCCAAAATGCACTGAATTCATCTTGTCCTTATGCTCTTATATCTTCTTTCCCGTGCTGCCCCTCTGTTACTGCTCCCATATTCCAATGTATCTCTAATTTTTCTTCACATTTCCTTTAGCACAGCAGATGCATTGCTCACACGTCTACTTTTCTAGTATCATGTCAAGGCTCCAGTTAAAGTCGTTGAGCACTCTTATGGTGCCTGTCCTCTAGTTTGTACATACCAGCTACATATAAAAAGGACTTGGAGGGTTTCCTTTATTAACAAAGGAAAAATCATTGTTTTTACTTACTAAATTTGTCAAAACAGTGTCTGTAGCATATGTAGACAGTGCTTTTGTGGCACATGATGTGTAGTGTTACTTCCTAGTCTACCGGGACCAATATCATATCAGCATGCTGCTGAGACACACTCTGCAACACAATCACATGACCCATGCCCAGGTAATATGTTACCCCATAATAACAAATAAATAAATAAATAAACAACTGAGGGGAGGAGTTAGAGACAGTACCCGTTATTCCCTGAACACACATCCAGAACCTGCTGTGATAGTATAGCCACTCCACCACTGGCCAGGCGACTCACCTCGCCATCCTCCACAGAATGACCACAGTATACCTCCTGTGGTCCTGCCCCCATAAATGCCATGGCCCACTGCACACCTTCCTTGAAAGTCAACATCATGAGTTTGCTAATATCAAATCCATCCAATATGAACAAACCATCCACATCTGCCCCCTCAAGCTCTTGATGCCGCAAATAAATACATCTAAACTTTCCTAGAAAACTAACCATAAGTTTTACTTTTTATGTTGCCTTGTCCAACTTCCCTGGATGCTTTTCCTTCCCCCCAGCACTTACATTTTATCAACTCAGACCATATCACAACTTTATCTGGATAAAACTGCAACCAAGCCTTGATGTCCCTTTGCATCTCATGATCATTACCACTGATGTGAATAAGAATAAAGGCAGGTGGCCCAAAGTGAGTGGTGTAACTAACTACATTCTCACCCATGTGGAACCAATGCATGCCCCTTTAACCAAGCCATCGCACCTCCATCTGATCCCAAGAAACGCCTAGCTGTAGGACATTAGCAACTGAGGTAAAGAGCTGGACCCAGTAGATATACAAATAGCCCATGACCCACAATTGCTGTACATGATCTGAAAACTAAAACAAGATCCATTAGTATGTAGCTGTGTCTCACATATAATTTAGGATGCCATGATTCCATCTCCCAATAATAAATAGATGCCAAACTCTGATTCTGAAAACTTGAAATGCTGTAGACCAATTACCAACAGTTTGGAGAATTGGTAGCAAGGGCGTAGGAACCGAAAAAAATCTGAGGGGGATACATAATATATATTATTATATTATTATAGTAGAATCACGGTTATCCGGCACCCAACTAACCGGGACTCTCAAGCAACCGTCACCAGCATCAATTCCCCCTTTTCAAAAAACTCCTGCTAAACCGGCATAACTGGCACTATCCGGCACTTACCGGAGATCGGTAAGTTTAGGTGCTAATGTCTTTTTAAAGACATTTTGAGTTTTTTTTAGGGTGTCTAAGGGTCGTTCAGACCCTTAAATTTGGGGACAGCCAATTAACCGGCAACTACACTTATAGGGAGTCCCCGTGGGTGGCGGAAAACAGGGCTTTATATATAAATAAAATTAAAATACATAAATATATATATATATATATATATATCACATATTCTTTCTTCCATCACAGTGGCATCTTTGGTGGTTAAGTGGATCACGCCCACTTCCTTCTTTTGACCCGGTGGTACCCTAACAGGCCACTGGGAGCCGGGGTCGTGGCTATCCTTTTCCACTTACTCCCTGAGTTGCTGTTCATTTATTTGCTTCCTTGTTACCCAAGCACTTTACACTTTAGCCTAGCACCTTCTCCATCCTCCCTTTGCTCAAACAAGTAATTATATAGTTACATTTTGTCTCATGCTCTTGTTACACAAGGCGTATTTTTACTTTTTAATATATAAATATTAAACATTATATTTTATCATCTTTCTCTCTTTGATTATACTATATATATATATGTATAAATAAATATATGTTTCTTTGTTAACCTCGTCAGTCTTGGACCATAGCAACAATACCATTACATGATCACCATGGATCCACACATCCAAGTACCATGTCCATACCTCTGGTTAAACCCTTTCCCAGTTGTTTAACTACCAAATCCTTTTCAGGTCCTTAAACAGAGCTGATTTGAAGTAAAAAGCCAAGGTTGCCACCGGATGCTTCACCGAAGAGGAAGAAACTACTTGTTCCTCACACCATAAAAGTAACCATAGCCGCCATCCTTTTATTTGTGCATGCTCCACCCGCCAGCCAGGATAGCTCATGCCACTTATCCCAGACCCACTTATATGAGAGCCACATAGGAGCCAAAGATTGCCAAACCGACAAACTGTGGGCCATCATTCCACATACTTCCAGCCATTACATAAGGCCCTGAATCTGTGCACCCCTGATGTATCCGTATATAGCGCAGGGTCATCATGGTGAGTTTCCAATGGTGAATGAGTGTTCTTCCATTAAAAGAAGATAAGAAAGCAAACCAAAACCATCACATCTTCAAAACCAGATATGTCATCCTGATAAATGTTGCTAAAGATAATCTTCTGTAAAATATCCTTCCTTTGGGTATGATTGATGACCAAAGTTCAGTTTGGTCAATATCTTTTGCAGCCACTTTAATTTAATGCTCTTAGCAGCTTTAAGAGCAGTGAACTCTACACATAAGTTGGTTAACTTTTCTGCTGGCAAATTACATTCTTTTCCGAGTCAATTCAATACCCAGGAAACTTAACCTTGCAACAGGACCTTCTGTCTTATTACCTGCTAATGGAACCCCAAATTCACATGTCAGCCGTTGGAAAGTGGACATAATGTGCCACTCAAGGAATGTACTAAATGTTTCAAAATAGGAGCAGAAGACAGAGGTCCAGAGAAAATGTGCCCTGATAAAGACAACCCATGAGATGATGACAAAAAAAGCAGACTCCACATCAACACTTGCACCAGCCTAAAGAACCAGGATGTAGCTGTATTGAAGGATATATATATATATGGTAACAATGCAAATTTCTTATCAATTCCATAATTTATGGAATTACCTTTTGGATAGGACATGTGATGAATCAACCTAAACTTCACAGTAGTATCAACAGTAATTGATACATATAATAGACTTCCAGCAGAAGTGGTAACCAAGACTGAATCCACACTGCAGTCAGTGTTTATAGATCAAGAGCCTCATTCAACTTAAATTGGAGCTGGCCTTTATTTAGGTTTTATACTGCAGTAGGACTCTCATTCAATTGACCCGCTCGGTAGATCTGGGCTTGGAAATCGAGCCTGTAACTTATTTTGTAATTCAATTGGCCTCTGTTTGCGGGCCCCGATCAAGTTAGGGGCTCCAGGCCGCAATTTATTTTGATCCGTTGTGATTTTAAAATCGCAAGTTGATGTCCCTCAAAGCCTTTGAGCCTCATTCAATTCGGGGCAACTCGATCTTAGACAGCCGAATGTCTGTGATTGAGATGTGGATTCCCGTTCGACTCCCATTGTGATGCTATTCTATTCGTCAAGCCTGCAAGTTAGACCTGGTAGCGAAAATCGGAAACCATGCTATTGAAAGTAGCATTTGCGAGCTTGAACTTGATTGGCCGGAACAACATAACTTGGAAAATAAACATGAAATCAAGTATTTTGTTGGGCCAATTTGTGAGCTTGAGAATGGTGTGCAATTAATTCTAACACGTAACATCACTTTCCTTAGAGTGTTTATATATGCATTTACAGTGCTCAGTACATGTCATTAAGCCTATTGTGAGACCTCATTGGTAGCAGTAACTTGTGGTTAGATATTTGCCATTTGCAAGCTTGATGGAGTAGTTAGGAAGGGAGAATTGGAGCAATTGAATAGCGATTTGCGATTTTAGCCTTGTGAACGATCAAAGGCTTGGAGGGCATTAACTTTCGATTTTAAAAATCGCTATGAATCGCAGTTTGGAGCCTGTAACATGCAAGAAGTTGCCAATTGAATAGCAAATTAAGTTATGGGCTCCATTTCCAAGCCAGGAAATTTGAATGAAGCTCTTTGATCTTTCATGGCCGCAAGACTTCCGAACACTAACAGCCTTATTAAATTGCGATTTGGCCAATTAAAAAGGGCTCTATATAAGCACATAGCATATTTTTTTTACAGAAGTTTTTAGTTAGTGAAGACCTTACTTTTGGATAGAAGTTCACTAACTAAAAACTTCTGTGAAAAAAATATGCTATGTGCTTATATAGAGCCATATTCAATTGGCCGAATCGCAATTTAATAAGGCTGTAATATCACAAATTGCTATTCAATTGCTCCAATTCCCCCTCGCTCCATCTAAGCCCTGGATTTTTCAAGACTGCAAGAGTTACAATCGCAAATCGCTATTCAATTGCTACAATTCCTCAATCCCACAAATATTTTCACACCCGTAAATGTCAAATGTAGAAGAAAATCCTATGGGTACCAAATAGGACTCGCAAGGGGGTTAAACTGTAAATGCAAATAAAACATCAATACTGCCCTTTTAAAGATGGGGAAAGCGATGTAAGACATAAGCATTGCACAACAGTCTCAAGCTTGCAAATCTGCAGTAGAGAATATTTTTTTTTATGTTTTATTTTGGTGTTATATCGATCTTGGGAATCAATGAGTTAATACATATCAGTGCATCCACATGGACTAGAAGAGTATCAGGATTTCTTTTTATTATTTGCGGGATTGTGATACTGATTGCATATTGGACCCCTAAACGCTAATTAATTGATGTGTAACCTCCATGTTTTACTGACGTCATGATGACGGTCTCATTTACTATTGGCTGTTTCTCAATTGGTAGTTACGGCCTTGCTTAATTGATCTGGATCACGCTCTGAAATGCTAAATACGATTGCATGGTTTATAGATTCTACTTTCGTCCTGTATGTTGTGGGCTTGTTCAATTCAATCGCTCTGTAATTGTAGCAAATTTCAAGCCCTGCAACATACAGCCTGTACAATGCAATCTGCAGGCTTGTCGTTGAATGAGGCCCTATGTACAGTGCCTTGCAAAAGTATTCACCTCCCTTGGAATATTTTGTGTTTTGTTACCTCACAACCTGGAATTAAAAAGGATTGTTTGAGGATTTGCATCATTTAATTTACAGAACATGCCCACAACTTTGAAGATGTATATATATTTTTTTTATTGTGAAGCAAACAAATAGGACCAAATAACAGAAAAAGTCAATGTGCATAACTATTCACCGACCTAAAGTCAATACTTTGTAGAGCCACCTTTTGTGGCAATCACAGATCCAAGTCGCTTTGGATAAGTCTCTATGAGCTTGCCACATCTTACCAATGTTATTTTTGCCCATTCCTCCTTGCAAAACTGCTCCAGCTCCTTCAAGTTGGATGGTTTGCGCTTGTGAACAGCAATCTTTAAGTCTGACCACAGATTTTCTATTGAATTTAGGACTGGGCATTGACTAGGCCATTCCAACATATTTACATGTTTTCCCTTAAACCACTCAAGTGTTGCTTTAGCAGTGTGTTTGGGCTCATTATCCCGCTGGAAGGTGAACCTCTGTCCTAGCCTCAAATCATGCATAGAGTGGTACAGGTTTTGCTCAAGAATATCCCTGTATTTAGCACCATCCATCTTTCCCTCAACTCTGACCAGTTTCTCAGACCCAGCTGCTAAAAAACATCCTCCCAGCATGATACTGCCACCACCATGTTTCACTGTGGGATTGGTGTTCTTTGGGAGATGTGATGTGTTGGGTTTGTGTCACACATAGCGTTTTCTTTGATGGCCAAAAAGCACCTTCCTCCATACATTTTGGGAGTCTCCCACATGCCTTTTTGCAAACTCAAAATGTGCCATTTTGTTTTTTTGCTGAAAGTAACGACTTTCTTCTGGCTATTCTAGCATAAAGCCCAACTCTATGGAGCGTACGGCTTATTGTTGTCCTATGTACAGATACTCCAGTCTCTGCTGTGGAGCTCTGCAGCTCCTCCAGGGTTACCTTAGGTCTCTGTGCTGCCTCTTTGATTAATGCCCTCCTTGCCCGGTCCGTATATTTTGGTGGGCGGCCGTCTCTTGGCAGGTTTGCTGTTGTGCCATGCTCTTTCCATTTGGTATGATAGATTTGATAGTACTTCTGGGGATCATCAAAGATTTGGATATTTTTTTATAACCTAACCCTGACTTGTACTTCTGAACAACATTGTCCCTTACTTGTTTGGAGAGTTCCTTGGTCTTCATGGCAGTGTTTGGTTAGTGGTGCCTCTTGGTTAGGTGTTGCAGCCTCTGGGGCCTTTCAAAAAATGTGTGTATATGTAATGACAGATCATGTGACACTTAGATTGCCCACAGGTGGACATCATTTCATTAATTATGTGACTTCTTAAGGTAATTGGTTGCACCTAATGGGCTTCATAACAAAGGGGGTGAATACATACGCGCATGCCAATTTTCTGTTTTCTATTTCTAAAAAATAGTTTTATGTATATATTTTTCTCATTTCACTTTACCAACTATATATAATTCAGATTAACAAAACATTGAATTTAAGGCTGTCATGTAACAAAATTGGTAATAAGTCAAGGGGGTGAATACTTTTGCAAGACACTGTATATTGTATCAGATCTTTGTTTTGGTTTCTTTAAAGATACAATACCAGCAATCTACAATTTATAAATGGAGCGTTTTTTTTGGAAAAGGTTTCTGTTGAAAAGAATTGAGCTTTTTTCTTTTTGACAAATGATTTCATTGGATCATTTTCTTTTTTTTTTTACTTGGTAGTTTTGTTTGCAAGACACTTCTGAAATGTGGTGGATTCAAAGCACGAAGCATCAGGAGCTTGAGAGTTCTCTGAATCTCTTAAAGATTAAACATGTAGCAAACTATAAATATTTCAAATACCCTGGGGCTGGCATATGTACTGTCTTTAAGCAGACCTTTTTTGATCTGAATCTGTTCTTGCTGTTATACTGCATCAATGTTTTCCTAGCTCCTGGGTTTTTACACTTCAACACCCAGCCTTCAGTTATCGAATGAATCCTCAAGCAAAAGGTGCTACAATATACAATGTGTATATTGTCTTGTAGAATATTATGAAATCATTATGTTATATTATACTCAGAAAAAGCAGTCTTTCTAAAGCTTCATTTAAAATTTTTGTCAGCAATTTCTGTTACACCTTGCCTCACTCTGTCAGACTATGGAGGGGGATTTTGAAAGCATGTTATTACCTGAGATGAGATGAGAAGGGATATTTTTACCAAAGGAAATTTTGTTGTTCAGTCATTCAACCGTGTCGACTCTCAGTGACCCTATGGACCCTCAAGCTCATGTTCCCTCAAGCTCATGTTTATTACCTCATCTATCCATCTCTGTCTCACCCATTCCCTTCTTTTTGTGCATTCAATCTTTCCTAGCATCGGGGAATCCTGTCATCATATGATATGGCCAAAATATTTGAGCTTTAGCCTCATGATCAAACTTGCCTGTGAAAAGTTGGCTTGATGTCCTGTAGTATTTGATCTTTTTGCAGACCAAAGTCCAAGCAGTTTTCTCCAACACCACAATTCAAAGGTGTCAGTTCTATGGAGCTCAGCTTTTTTTATAGACCAGCTGTCTGGGGATACCATAGATCTAACCATGAAGATCATTGTTTATAGTGTATCATCTTTACTTTTTAATAGCTTGTCCAGTCTTGCCTTAGCAAGAATCAAACATCTTTTAATGCAGAGATCTCGGAGTTCAAAAAATTATCAATTTCCTTGAAGAAATCTCTTTTTTTACATGGCAGATTTATCTCTTCTCCCTGTCTTCTGGAATTCTGCTTTTAGTTGGATAAATATTTTTCTATCTCCACTACTTGCTTTCCTGGACTACTTTCAAAACCTCATCAGACATCCAGTTTGCATTCTTAGGTTTATTTATTTCGGTCATAATATTTGTTGATTTATGGACAGTGTCACAAACTTATGTATAAAGTTCTTCAAGAATTCTATCTCCCATGTCTAGTCCATCAAATCTATTCTTTACCTCCACTGCATATTCACATGTAATATTATTTATTTTGTATCTGCCTGATCTGATGATTTTCCCCCTTTTCCTCAATTTAATTCTGAACTTTGCTTTAAGAAACTTATGAACTGAGCCCCAGTCAGCTCCAGGTCTTGTTTTTGCTGACTGTATGGATGTCTCATCCATCTTTAGCTACATATAGTTCCTATGCAGAGTTGTTTCTAAGTCTATTGGAAGAGGGTGTTTACTGTAATCAGAAAATTATATTGACAGAATTCTAGTAATCTCTGACCTGCCTCCGTTTTGTACTAAAAGGGCAAGACTTGCTCATTTTTCCAGGTATCTTTCTTTTCCCTACTTTAGCATTTGTTGTGGAAAATATCCCGCTCAGATTCACTCAAGAAAACAGTTGATATCCAGGTTCTCAATCAACCTCTTCTTTATTAGACAGATTGACCTGGATAGTGCTACAAATGAGTCTTATGCAGATGATCTCATGAACAATGTAAAAATATATCTCTACCTCACATCCTTATATAGCCTTACAGTGTGTCAATGAAAACAGATACAACCAGATATTGTCCTGCAGTGTCAAAATGATTATTTTGCAGCTTAAAGGCATTTGTTTTTGTTATGTTATGTAATGTTATGTTTTTTGCAGCATTATGTTTTAGCTACAAACAAGCAACCCCCCCCCCCCGAATAAAAACAAACAAACAATAAATGCGTATAATATGACACAGTGAAACAAAATGGATTAGGTATATCTCTACAGCTTCCCCCCTTTGACTCCAAGGTGTCTACTAAATAAGCAAGTGAACACTAGAGAAATACAATATTATTAAGCTAGGATGCATTCTTGATGGCCATTAAAATAATTTCAAATAAAGAAATTGAAAAGCCAAAACTTCATATTCAAAATGACTCCATAAGGGAGTCTTGTTCCGAAGTGAGAAAGCTCACTGGGAAACACAGTGTGCAACAATCCTTTCCTACAAAAGCACAGGAAAAATAACAACAATGTTAATGGCAGAAAGCATAGCCACACTCTATACCCTCCAGACACCAGCCAACCAACCATCAATACCTAGATCATGGATCCAATCTCCCCTTAGACCTGATTTCTGGTTCTTGTTCATTATGGGCATTGAGATGATGGAGATGATTAGTCAATAGTAAGATTGCCATGTTTGTTATCTTCTGCTGGGACATAGGTTCAGCAATTACCATCAATCATAGCCCAAACACTTTCTGAAGTGCAACTTTGCACAGATGTTATGAACAACCCAGAGTTTATGCAAGACATTGTCCTCTCTTCCTAGTTTCTTACCAGATGTTAGTAAATGCTATATCCTAGCAAGTTGAGAGAACAAGTTGCATTAAGTGTTAGATGCTAAAGAACAGGACAGAAGGAAGACAGGAGTAGAAAAGAACAGAAAAAGTGAAAAATGACAATCAATATTAACACAGAGGAGTGGTTTCTGAGGCTGATAGATCCCAGTACTGGCTATATCACTACGGATAACCAGAGGGATGGGGTGTCCCAAACTCAATATCTCACACCCGGTGGAAGATAGACTCACAGGGATGTTTCTTTGTATAAGGCAGTGCAATGTTGTTCACCTAAAATGGTGGGTATGTGGATTCATAAAGGATAATGGTGATGATGAAATCTAGGACCTTAGGACATGTGCAGCTTCTCTTTAACTGTTCACTGTTCACTGTAGTGTCCAAAACTGTAAAAACAAAGTTAAGAGGGAAGGGAGAGACAACACAAAATCACCTGGTGTAGAATTCCTTTGTTTGATATAAACACATCCACTCATACCTATTTATAATGCTCTCACCTTGATGTACCTCAAATGATTGAGGTATCAGAAGTGTGTGTCGTCACTTGGAATACTGGTTGGTCACGGTTCCCTACCGATAGACTTCTTCAACATCCATTCACCTCTTAGGATGTTATTCTTAGGTAGGTAGGTATGCCACTGCACTGCAATAAGTAGGCACACTAAAATCTCATTCGAACATTGGTGTTGATTCAATCAAATATTTATTGAGTCAAAATAATACAATAATAAAAAATATATAATATCTAAAAATTGTTTTATGTGGTATAAGATCAAAAGCGTTTTGCTGCCACATCTGCAGCTACAGCCTATGTCCTTCCATTCAATGCCCCTACATCCCTTTCCTTTCCTAAATACTCTTGGTGTGGAAGTCATGGCCTTTTGGATGGCCTTTTGGATGCTCTGGCTACCTCTTCTTCTTACCCCATTTTATTCGGATCCTCTATCGCTATCACAACACAATTTCCCCCTGCTCTTTTTCCACATTCCTCCTTCCTTCTGCTGCTGTGGCCACAATTGACCCTTTTATGGCTGCATCTTCAATAAGCATTGTATAACTGATCTTTTCAGCCTTTTGGCCTTTTGCTTCCCTTTTCTCTCCCTCCCTTAGAGTTATCATTTTCACCTGTTTACTTCTTTACATAGGATCACTTATCAGAGCACTCTTTCATCACACCATAATCTTTCTTCTACATTTACTTCCTTTTTTAACAATAGCATCTTCAATATTATCCAGCAACAACAAATTCCATGCATGCCCCTTTGGACAAGGGAGGACATCCTGACATACATTTCTCCAATCTCTCACAACAATCCTTTAATGCTTTTGCCAATTCTGGGTATTTCTGATTCATATACTGAAATGGACTTTCATAATTTTTTTCTTTGTTACACTTGTAGAACAAACTTTTCAATCTGCTAGCCATTTTGCTACCACTAGCTCTTACAATACACCTTTCAGTGAAATGGAGGGTGTTAATTGAATTCACAAACTCTCAAGTCTGAGATTTTACTATTCCTTTCCTTCACACCTAATTCGCTGTGCTTGTGTAGTAAAATGTTATTCTAACCACATATATAGTTCTCAGCAGAGCGACCTTGCCAAAATCCTTTGGTAGCGCAATGTTAAAAATGCGGGCTCGTAAAGCGAGGGCCGCGGTTGCGACCAGGCAAGGAACACCGAAGGCGCTCCTTGCGCTGGTGGAGATGAGCGACATAGGCAGTCATCCCTACAACGCCGCACAACTTGCGCATCATACCCACAACCCACGGAACTACATATCATCACAAAACTCAAATACACAATTCACAGTGCGAGACCCGTAGCAATTTGAAAAAATTGCCTTGAAAAAATTGTTAATTAATTAACATTACAAAATACATAGACAGAAAAAAAAAAACGGATCACAATAAACACACAATAAAAATAGAGGACCACAACTACACCAGGGGAGATGCTCACAATGCGAGCCAAAAGGCCATCAGCGCAAACCTTGCAATGAGCACCAAAGGAGCTCTCATAACCAAACATACACCAACCAAGAGGCTTGCAATGAGAGCTGAAGGCACTCACACAACCAAAGCACTTACTTTGTGTACAAAACAGCATTACCTGCCTTACAATTGTATTGCCGTCATTTTTTGACGGGCAAGTCGCTAGTACAAATATAATCTGCTGTCAACTCTCCACGCAATAGCTCATTTGCTTTCTGAAAGCCTTGGCATGCCTCCCTGGAGCATTTTAACTACACACATATGTTAGCGTGGCTTATAGTATCTTATCTATCCTACATCTTGGTCACTGTTTACCACAGCAGGTAAATTATAAAGATTTTCAGAAGCACTGCTTGGGTTACAGATGAGCCCTTACTGGAGTTACAGAAGGACTCGTGGACATTCATTCCTTTCTCTTTCGCAGTCTTTTCCTGCAACCCGGGCAGAACCCGCTTGTGACCCTACCAGAAAGCTGCAATCTAAACCCATGGCTCATGTAAATGTCTTATTCACACAAACTACATTTGTACCAGGGTTTAATGCCAATATTTTTACAATAATCTATTTTTTTCAGCTGGACTGAATACTGTTAAGGAAATATAGACAAGCATAAAAACCTTCCTTTTAAATCATTTCTGAAGCACGGCTGAAAGACAAAATTACCATTTTTTACTATATAGCAGAATTTAACAGTTAAACATGTGAAGTCAAAACATACAGCACAAAATGCAAAGCTTGAGTCCAAATCAAGAGTTGCCAAGGTATGTCTTTAGACTGTCCATTTTTATTTTCTCTTTTATTAGTTACCTTGTGCAATTCATCCAAACAGCAATCTATTTATGATCCCACTTCGGTTCAGTGTACACATGAAAAAAATACTTTCAACAACTTTTTCAGTCCTGTACTACAAACAAATGTCCATAAATAACACACCTTTCCTGACCTCCTTTAATCACTGGCTTAGTCTCTTCAAAAATGTAATTTATCACTTATGATTATTTCTTTAAAATCATACACATACCCTTAATTACCTAGAGATACTGATTACTTATGCTGCAGTCACCCAAGTACACAAACAAAAATATTCCAAGACCTTGTTCAGAAGAAAGAATGAAACAAAGCTAATATCATAAAATTCATAATTAGGAATATATACCAGTTACTTTATTGACTGCACAATAAACATCTAATTTCCGACAACCACAAAATACCAAAATTACTTATGCTAATCATTTGTTTCTTCTACACAACACAACATTTAAAAACTGAAGGATGGGAGCACAACTCTACGCTGGCTAACTTGTATTTGTCTGCAGATATTTAGTTAGAGACTGCTGTAATTTGTAATCACATTTCATAAACATTTAACTTTACTCCTAGCTCTGTGTGCTCACTTCAAGGTCAGTTTCTAGATACAACTAACCATGTATCTCTTGGGCAAGTGAAAATTGACTTCTTACACTTCCTTTCCTCAATCCTATCCCATTTATATATTTAAATGTTTTTAACACTGCAATAAAGTCAAAGGATTCAACTTCTACTATAAGCTTTCGTTCCACCCTGCATGTTCGTAGGTATGTGCACTGTGGACTGAGGAAACAGGACCCCACTGGCGACAGACCTGCCAGAGTTTCTTCTGTGCTGGCTGAGGTACAAAAATTAGTGTCACCCAAGACCCGAGTGCACACAATGGTCACCAAGAGTCATCATAAACCCAGTCCCCTCTGGGGTGCAAGGAAATGTTACAGATCAAAGACATCTAGGACTGAGAGTGAGCAATTCTTTGTTACAAAACATATGGGTTTTAAACACCGGGAAACAGAAACTAAAAATTGCTGATACTTTTGTTAAACATTCATTGGTTAATAAAAAGAGGAGACAATTTCAAAATTTGCATTCGTAGAATCCCTCCGAAAATTATTTCCTTCTTTGCAACATGGCAATGCAAAGAACCTGTTTGTTAACACCAGCCTCCTTACCCTCCCACCATCATTCTTCCAAGGCTAAGTGTGGTCTATCTCACCCTCTAGGCAACATGTATACCTTCCCCCTACCTCCTTCTACCACAGCACCGCTCTTCAAGATTCTGAGTCTTACTTACATTAATCACATTTTGAAATTGTTCTAATCAAGCATCATCTCTCACATAAAAGTAAAATATTTCCCTGTATTTATATTTATAACATATTCAATATACTCATATAATTCAATTTCAAACTACAATTGAATGTCAGCCTCTTCAGTCTCCATGATTGGAGCATAGACTTAGATCAATGTGATGTTATATAACTTCCCTTGAAATTTAGTTTAAATAATTCTGTAATTTATTGGGTTATAACCAAGTACTTCTTTGGCCACTCTTTGATTGATTATGGGGGCCACTCTATTTTTTCGGTGGAATTCTTAACCACAGTAGAGTATTTGGCGGTTGTCTGATATGAAATATGCCATTCCAGTCCATCTAATTCACAATATATCAATGTTTTATCTTGTCATCTCATGTTTGACCACATACCTTCCAAACTTTAGAGGTTTCCGGCCTTTAATTCTGATGTTCCAAATTGCTCTTTGCCATGTTCTATTATTTTGTTTTTGCTTGTTTTTTTGCATACCAAATAACATTATTTCACCTTAGTAGTTGGCGTACAACCCATTCTACTTTAATTTACCTTGGCAAGAGGGTTAAGCAAAATGATTGTGTTTTATAAAGTTAGAGCAATTATAATAATAATTATATTAAATGTGATAAATGTTGTTGTCATTTAGTCCAACTCTCTGTTACCCTATGGACTGCATCACATCAGGCTTGTTTATCGTTATGTCTCTGTTCATGCTTATCCATAAGGTTATCTAGGTAGAGATACTGGAGGGGATTGCCAGTTCCGTCTCCAGTGGACCTCGATTTATGTGACTTCTCTGCTATGACATGCTCATCTTGGGTGACCCTACATGGTATAGCTCTCATAGCCTCATTGAAGTGCACAAGCCCCTTTACCAAGTCAAGGTAGTAATCCAGAAGGGAAAATGTGGTGACTGGGTGACTAGAACAGATAAATATAAATATCTGAACATCAAAAAACCTACTAGGAAATCATACTGTACACCCTTGTTAGAATATAATGGTACTTACCTTAAACAAACTCACAAAAATAAATGGTTGAGTTCCTGTTGGTCTCATTTTTTAACTCAACACAATAAAGGTTAAAATTCCTCAGCAGGTTCAATAATGTTGGATATACCATTTTGTATCAGTTATGTCATATGGTGTATAGATATAAAGTGGAATAAAATACAAAAACCTGGTTACTTAGAATTGTATTATTACACAAAAAAAAAAAAAAACTTGCCTGTAATTGATTTGTCTCATGAGAAAGGTGACTTGAAAACAAAATATTTATTGATAAATAGTTTCATAAAAACAACCAAAAACATGAACATCAATAAAAAAGACAAAACTGCACAATAAGAGATTGAAACTCTAATGAGAAAAATATACTGCCAGCCCCTTACTGGAAAAGGTTTTGTACTGATGCAGAATCATTGGTGCTGTGTCCAACAAAAGTCAGAGGTACAGATCAAAGGCATATAAATATTCTAGGTAATTTTCCCAACCCGGCAAGACTGTAACAGACCTGAGAAATTTCAGACAGAGGTCAAAGCTGAGAACTTATATTTTAAAGCCAGAGCATTACTTTTGAATTAATGTCCGCCTCCTGAGCAGCAGGAATATGGCTAAAGATATAAAAATGTTTGTGCAAAGTCTCTTTCTTGTTTCTAATTAGAATGCCAAGTTTTTCAATATGTGATAAAAGGGCACAGCCAGTAGCAAGAAATGTCCTATTATTTATTGATAGTCCCAGAATAGACAGAGCAAAATTGTCTCACAGCCTCCCAAGGTGAAAATGGCAGAGCAAATCTAACCAAATTTACATTGAACAATTTGCATCACCCTATATGCACAGTTACTATCTGTCTCTTGTCTCCTCTTTCCAAAATAAAAAACAAGAAAAAAAATGAAAGTGCCAAAAGCACTTTCTTTTTACAGGATTTTAGTTTAGAGGTGACCTGTGCTTTGTGAAACAATAACATTTCTCAAATGTCTATTCAAAACATCTGTACATGCTGGACCCAGAACCAGATTATGAGAAATGCAAAACATCTCTTATAGTATTGGAAATATCTGTACATTATAATTTATTAACTCCACTTCAGAGGATAAAAATGAAATAAATGTATTTGAGAGTGAAATACTGGCATGTTGTATATAAATGAGCTAGCTGAGAAAAGATGTCTAATTTTCAAGAATATAGTTTTAGAACTAAGAACAAACTAGATGCTGCAGAAAGCATTAAACATTCTATTCAGTGGAGAGCTTCTTATTCTAATTTTATTGAAACAATGAAGATTCAGAAACAGTAATGCATATCTTACCCAGACAGTATCAGACCGACTGCATTACTGAATTAAGCTGTGGCACCTAAGGAATTTTATGCAGAATTTGAGTTGCTCTCCTATTTTTTTCACACCATGAAGAGCACTTATAGTGAGGTAAATGGCCCTTTAACAAATTTCGGACACATTGGAACTTATTATTAGTACTTTCTTTCTAAAGGGCTAATGTTTGTAATTTGGTAAACATGCGTTCACATTCAAGTTTTGTTATCGTCAAAAGGAAATAAATCCTTTAAGATTTAATCTTTTATATTGCAAAAATAAATAAATAAATAAGGACATCAGGTTTGTTGTTCGCCAAGAACTAATGAAATATTTGGTTAAAACAAGCCTTTAGGCTAACACTTAAAATATTATTTTACAACTGAATAACATTCCCTATTCTAGAAAACTCACGGAAACAATTTTGTAGACATTTTGTTAATAGAATAACTTGTTAAAAAAACATTTCAGCTTTATGGTGAAATATTTTGACAGATTTAGGGAAATTGTGTTTTTAGTACATATTTATCATGTCATGATTAACATACAGTATCAAAAATAAATAAAGGAAGTTGATTGTAGTAGGTAATACATTTTAGAGGACTAGGAAAAATCTCCATAGATGGGTTACCAAGCAGGTTTCTTCTTCAGGTATCTCCTGGTTAAAAAATGATCCAACAATAGTAAAAAATCGTGCTACATGAGGAGGAACCACCTGTGGGATTAGGCCTATAATGGATTCTATTTTTTAAATTTAATTGATACCCATAGATTGTCTCTAAAGAAAAGATTCTGATTCTAAAATGACTACTTTATTTCAAAATGTTCTATCATGCAGGTTTAAGGGATTATGTTGTAAATTTAAACAATACAAACAATAGTTTTATATGAAAAACAAGTTGTCTATAGTGTGGGAAAAAACTCAATAAACTGAATGGTATTTATTCTCATTTATCCGGAAATGTTACAAGCACAAAGGGACAGGAAGCCTTCGAAAGATCTAGACTAAAATAAACTTTTTCTTTTATAATCATTCTTTTAATGTTAAACCCATGCAGATAACACAGATCTTCCTTTAATTACTTTTCATTCACAAATCAAATGTGGATTATATCCACTGTCTCTTTCATTGTGCTTTAGTATTAGTTACTTTATATTAATATAGTTTGATTTCCATGCAAAAAAAAAGCATGTGTATAAAACATGTTCTGATAAATGTACACAATTTTAGAACTATAGTTGCCTTTTATATGGTAAATGGGGAAATTCTATACTTAGATTCCCTAAAGATTCTGTTTCGACATAAACCTATTCTAGAGCAAAAACAGAAAAATAGTGTAGTATGTTAAAATAGAAAAAAAAAAAAAACGAAGTACCTACTAGCAATCATATCAGCCATAAATGTTGTTCACCACTTTACACTCTTGTATAAAAATGTAGAGGCTGGATCTGCCCAATTTCTTTTCTTCCACTGCCATATCAGAGTCCAATTTCATGGCTTCTTTAGGAACTCCTGCAAGGCTGATAGGTTGCTAAAGGATTTCTTACAAGCAACATTGCGGAGTTATTGCATGACTCCCCCCCAAAAAACAGGAGATTTTGCACATAGCTCTCTAGCTTACAACCTGCAAGGGCCCCTAAGAATCCCCATAGCCCCTAACACTGCACTCTAAACTACCTACAGTAGGCTAAATCCCCCCAAAATAAAAAAATAATATCACAAAATTAAAAAAGTTACAATAAAAAATGTTATTATGAAAATAATTAAAACATTTTTACGAAAACTATGAAGTAAACTAAACCTGTGAGGAATTACCGTAAATAAAAATTAATTACTAATTTACTCTCCTCAAACATTACTTTCCTCCAATGATCCTTGACGCCCTGGCCCTCAATCTTCAGCCATGGATAAGAACCCCTATAGTAATAGAATGACATGGGGTCCCATACAAACCCATATGGTATTAGTTACAATGCAATGGGGATGCATTAGAACCCCCGTTGTAGGGTTTATTTTTACGTGCTACGGAGTTTATAGTCCCCTGCAGTGTTTTAGGATTAGGCTAGCTATATAATCTCATTTTAGCTATAATCTCACACAGAGCAGGGAACATACCTCACACAGCATTCACTGGTCATGCTTTTTAATAACGGTTTGCTGTAGGAAGAAAGTAATACTTAAGTCATTTCTAATATGGAATATTTACTTGTAAAATTTCTTACAGACGAGGCCAATACAACACACAGATGCCCTGATGGCATCACTAGTAGGGTAACGATTTATTTCAAAATTGAAAATTGAGGATCCATGCAATCAATATTGTCCCCCAAGTGATTGTCAGTTTACAATTAGAGCTACGTCTCATATATACTCTTCTGTTCCTCAGATATCAGAGGTCAATGTTCAGATAATTTTGTGATATCAATAAGTTCTTGATCTCTATTCATGATTGGTATGTAGCTAGATAACGGACACTTCAACTGACCCCTCTACCCAAAGGGTATGATTGATATTATGACACGTCCTTTTAGTTCTACTTAGGTCATTATCAACAGCTTCCTTGCTGCTGATCCAATATAAATCACAGAGTAGACTGAAATACCTATTATTTAACTTAAGATTTTAAGTTTAATATACATAGTTAAATAGTTACATAGTAATTAAGGTTAAAAAAAGACTTTCAGTCCATCAAGTTCAACCTGTTAAGATCTCCTCTGATCTGCAATATGCGTAATAGTTATTAATTAAATTGATTAAATAATTATTAATAGTATAGTATTGGAGGATGAATAAAGAGTTAGTCCATCAAGTTCAACCTTTTTAGATCTCTATTGATCTTTTTAATGTGGACTATTTATTATTATTTGTTAATTGTTATTTGATCCAGAGGAAGGCAAACAGAAAAAAAAAAACCCCATTGAAACTTTGCCAATTGTCTCATAAGAAAAAAAAAAAGCAAAATTCCTTCCTGACCCCAGAAACTGGCGATCAAATTTCTCCCTGGATCAATATTCCTTTGCTAGTTATCTAGGATAGCCTTGAATGCCCTCTTTATTCAAAAATATATCTAACCCCTTTTTGAAGTTGTCTATCGAATTCGCTGTCACCACCTCCTTTGGTAGAGAATTCCACAGTTCAACCACCCTAACTGTGAAGAACCCTTTTCTTTGTTTAAGGTGAAATCTTTTTTCCTCTAACCTCAAAGGATGTCCTCTTGTCAGTTGAAAATTTCTTGCTACAAAAAGTTCACTTGACAAAGCCTTATATTGACCCTGGATGTATTTATATAACCATAATGTAATCATATCTCCTCTTAGACGCCTTTTTTCTAGCGAAAATAAGTTTAATTTTGTTTGTCTTTCTTCATAACTTAGCCCCTCCATTCCCCTTAAAAGTTTTGTAGCCCATCTCTGTACTTTTTCCAGCTCTAAAATGTCTTTTTTATGAGGTGGTGCCCAAAATTGTACTCCATATTCCAAATTTGGACGTACTAGAGATTTGTATAGTGGCAGAATTATATATGTCGTATAGTGGCAGAATTAAATATGTCAAGTGAACTTTTTGTGCCAAGAGGTTTTCAACTGACAAGAGGACAGCCCTTGAGGTTCGAGGAAAAAATATTTCACCTTAAAGAAAATGGTTCTTGACAGTTAGGGTGGTTAAACTGTGGAATTCTCTATCAAAGGAGGTGGTGACAGCAAATAGATAATTGATAGAGAACTTTAAAAAGGGTTTATATATATTTTTGAATAAAGAGGGCATTCAAGGTTATCCTAGATAACTAGTGAAGGAATATTGATCCAGGGAGAAATTCGATCGCCAGTGTCTGGGGTCAGGAAAAAATTTCCTATTTTGTTTCCCTTATGAGACAATTGGCAAAGTTTCAATGTTTTATTTTCCGGTTTGCCTCCCTCTGGATCAATTAACAATTATTAACAAATAATCCACATATTAAAACGATCAGAAGAGATCAAAAAAGTTAAAACTTGATGGACTAACAGTCTTTATTCAACCTCAAATACTATGTAACTATGTAAAGTAATAATTCACTTTTTCATGTCCCCCCTGGTAAGTTAGGGGACACTTTCATGATCACTTTAAATTATATGATCTGTCGTTCTCTATCATTCTAGTTAATGAAAGCAGAATGGTTGTCCTACAATACAACTCAGTGCAACACTGTACAAAAGCAACTCACTACATTCATGGTGCATTCTCAAAAGTCTATGATAATCTGAGACAAAATAAAAATACATCACGCTACTGTAAAGTAACCATCTTGAATGTCTGTGCTTAATGGAATAAGGTATACCACACACTTCAAATAATACACATTGTGTAACCTCTCTGATATGATAGGGAAACCTCAACATGGTATAGACTGACCAAGCTACATGTCTACTAAGACCATGCATGCGATTATATGATACCCACTGGCTTAAACCATTTGATCACCCTCTCTTCCAAAAACTCTGTGCCATCATATGACAACTGTTCATCACAGTCACATCCACATCAAGTCTGTTGCAAAGTGCTCTGCAGCCAATGGAGAATAGTTTCTGCTATAGAGATTTAATATAGTGCGCACTTGGGGAACTACTGGTATGTCAAGATCTACCTTTTGATCCTGACTGATGTTACCAGGCAAATGCATGGTGTACTAGTCACGTCCTAGAGAGAGAGAGAGATACATAATATTTTTATATGCGATTTAGTTGATTATATATTTGAGAAGAACAGAGTACAAATTCAAATTTTGGCTTTACAAGCTTGGGTCATTTGAGTATTTGCAAATCTGAATGTATAGTAATATAGCAACATACACAGCAGTATAATGTTTCTGGACCATGCTATATTTAGCATAAGGGTTTATATGTGAAAAGTTAGCTACACAAAAAGCTTTGATTTTATTCTAGGTAATAAAACATTATGAAACATAACTTATTTAAAAGTCTGAAAATAAAAATCTTCTGATTTTATGTAATTGTTACAAATATTTTATTTAAATGAACTGAAGAATAGTAGTTTCCAAAATTACACAAGATTTTTTGTTGCACAACACATTGTCAATATAATACATTCCTATATGACCTCGACGCTACTACAGTGGTATAACTTCTTTGGAATCATTTGGAAATCTGCAATACAAAATAACCTGACTCTATATAATGAAAAATAAAATATTAACAAGAGTTCCACAGAGACTGAAGCCGGAACTTGAATTCAATCAATTCAACCAAGTTTCAGCTCATCTCAGACATTGTCTGAAATTTTCAGCCTATGATTCGAACAAGGTGGTTTATGATTTTAAGAACTCAGATGCGTAGTATGTACAATAACCTCTACTCCTCTTATCCTCATACCTGACACTGCAGATAAAAGGATTACCAGGGTCAGCTGACACCAGCACTTATGTTTAAAGGATAACCATAGTCTGGGAAAGATGTATATGTTTGAAGTATGTAACAAAAACATAGCATTATCATCTATGTAAGCCATAAGAATATAGCATTTTAGAGGAAATTTGCATTTTTGCACACAACATGCCTCGATGGCTTCCAATAGAGGGGCAAGAAGGAGAGGCAAAAATGTGTTGCGTCAATGGATGATCCAGATATGCTAACAGCACGTGAGAACTCCTCCCTCCTCTACATATGGTCAGGAGCAGTCAATTGCACGTCAACTTGTAAATCCTACTTGTCTTGTTCTGCAACCCTCACGACTAACAGGAAGGGTAGCTGTTATTTCAGTTTCCTTACAAAGAGAACCTGCTAAAATTACGTATTTTTTTTCTAAACCTGTTTTTATTCCCTTGGCTGACACAGCTGCTAGTACTGTTAGTCTGTTATATATTGCTATATAAAGAGGGGAGGAGGTAAAGGTGATATAAGCTTACCTCTCATAACATATTTAAACTTTTGGTAGGTTACTTTGTATATCGTTCACAGCTGAAGATTCACTCTACTGATACCCTTTGATACTGACTATTATTCATAGTAGTGAGCAGGGATTAACTTGGTCACTGAAAAATTATTACTATATTAATAGTAATATGTTACTATGCATTTATGCTCTTTTATGGGTTAAAAATGTCTAATGTCCCAGTGCTGAAATTAACCAGTGACTTTAGATGACTATATCCATATGTATGTCAGTACAGTAAAGCTGCATACTCAGTACAATTTTGAGACATTGATTCTATGGCAGAGACACATGATTACATTAAACAAATGACAGGATAAGTGTGGAATATCTTGCTATTCTACACTATTTAAACACATTTCCTTGAATATAAAGAGACAGTATGTACATGTAAGGGAATGCACTAAAGGTCAAAGTGATGGGAAGTAAAGAGTTTTCAAGGTTCACTACTAATTGGTGGTGACAGCTTTGTCATGTGTAATAAGATCTGCTTATTATAATAAGGGCAGCAAACTTCACCAGCACTTTACTAAAGCAAGGACATAATAGAGTCTATGCACACAATGCATTGTAATTAGACAGTGCAATGATTTTCATGCGTTTTCAGTGTAACACAAGAAAATTCATGTGTTATTTATATGCATCTCTAGAGACAATCACATACCGTATATAGTTCTCAGCAGCGCGGGGTTGCCAAAAAACGTTGGTAGCGGAATGTTAAAACTGCGGGCTGGCACAGCGAGCCTGCAGCAACTGTGGCCTTCGCAAAGCGCCAAAGGTATCCTCACCCCAGAGGTGCCTACATAGGAACTTGGTATTAGCCAATAGAAACACTGCATGCAAGAATGTTTTTTAACCCTATACTCACCTTCAAGCCAACAGCAGAGCAATGCAGAAATACACAACTGCAATGTATGACCTCCTCTGTGGTGGGGACTACACATCCTGTAATGCTTTGCTGTAACTTTCTGCCCACTGATTGCAACAATGTTATAGCTGTCTGTGATTGGCCAAAACAAATTATGAATGTTATGCTAATTTAGCTATTATTTTTCAGGAGCCTTTCTTGTCAAAATCAACTACTATAACTGCTGAAGAAATTTGCAAACTCTAGGCTGATTATATAAAGGTTTATTTTGGGATTCTTTCATGCAATAAAATGTTTTCATACACTACTTATTCTCCTCTGTCATAATCCATGAAACTTAATGTTTTTAAATCGTTTTTTTGTTATGGTGACACACAACAGACCAGAGGAAAGCAGCAGGTAGGTCTTCTATTATAAATGACCCTGATCCTGACTCCCTGTCTGCCCCTTCTACACTAAACTTTTTCCTCTGCTGACTCCTGCCTGCCCTTTCTACATTAAACTTTACCCCCTGCTGACTCCCTGTCTGCCCCTTCTACATCTTCTGTCCCTTTAAAGTTCCACTTCTTAAATGTGCAGTTTTTGCATGCACAGTGATCCTTTATTGCATTTTCCCTATGGAGATAAGAAGGTGTAAATTGATTGTCTTTATTTTATGAAGAACTCACAAGAGATATTTATATAAGGCCAGGTTGGCTAGGGAAAACTAAGTGTAATTTATTTTTGGTTGCAAACTGCTCAGAGCAATGGGTTTTTTTTCTCTTGAAAAACTTTATCCCCCCAGAATCTTTTTGGCTCATACGCCCCTGATTGTATATAAGCTTCAGCAAAACCAGTCCAATTTTAGCTTGTTAACTTTTCTGGAGTATCATGGAGTTTAACAAATGCCCATTTGTTACACTCCATGAGGCACTTGCAAAAATAACAAGCTAAAATTGGGCTGGCTGCTGCTGGAGCCTTCACTTTGAACTATATATGCTGCTTGGCAAGGCTGATGATGCTGAAACTCTGATAAAGCTTTTATTAAGTTTTATTTACTTTGCACTTCTATTAATTATCCTATTTACATATTTTAATGACATAGCCATCAGTTTCCAAATCGATTTCCAAGTTAAAGCTACACTGTAATCCTACATTTAATTAAATTTTTTAAGGAACTACACAATGATTTTTTTTATTGTAATTAAATAATGCAGTTGTTATTTTATTACATTTATGCAATTAAGAAACAGTGGAATTTACCATTTTAGGGCCCTATTAAATTCCAAGGCAGTAACTCCAAGGTGAAGCTCGTAACGACTGCGGGCTTGAAATTTTGCCGAGTTACGGTGCTATTAAATTAGAAAGGCTGCAAGCTAGGAGCTGGAGACACAAAACCGTAAACCATTTGTCGGCCATCTGGTTTGCGGGCTAGAATGTAATCAATTAAGCAACCCTGGGTTTTGATGGAGTCAATGGAAACAGAGATCGTCAGCATTACATCACAAGAAAATGGAGGATGGATTTCAAAGTCTTACGGGGATCAATTACGAGCTACGAGCAAACCCACATTCCAGTCACAATGCAATATGAATGAAGCCGCAAATATGATATTCTCATGCGAGTTACAGTATATGTATTAACACTTTGATTGCTGGGATCAATATAACACTAAAAATATACATGAAATTAAGTATTTTTCTTAGCCGATTTGCTGGCTTGAGAATGTTGTGCTATTAATTCTAAGACCTAACATCACTTTCCCTTATAATAAATGTAAAGTAGTGTGTTTTAATTTGCATTACAAGTGCTATGTATTGGACTTTATACCCCTTGCGGGTCCTCTTGAGCACACGTTGGCCTTTGCGCTCCATTTGCGTGATACAGGCTTGCACGCAAGTGACTTCTTTGCAATTTAATAGCTTAATTGAAAACGTAGCAGTTATGGGCTTGACAGATTAAAGGATTTAAGGCCTCAAAGTTCCACATTGCTCAACCCAAAGGCTTTTTTCAGCCCTGCTGCGTCTTGACCCGCAAGCCGTCTGCGGGCTGCGTTACAGGGCTAATTTAATAGCCGTAAGTCAAAAAATCTGAATTTAATAGGGCTGTTAGTTTCTTCTGATCAACATCCTGAGGTTAGGCGAGACTTTTATTGTAGACAATGCTACTCTGCTACAATAAAAAGGTGGCATCTAAAAATACCAGTTCTTTCAACAGGACTAATGGAAAGCACATTAATTAACAAGAACATACCCTCCAAAAAGAGGAGCAGAGAGAAACAACTAAAAAACGACACTGGCACCACATAGTTAGAAGAATAATAGACTATATTATATAACTGAGTACAATGAGTATAACAAATATATATTTATATATGTTGATACAGAAGGTGTGGAAAACCCTGCTCTTGTGAGGCATCTAGCAAATAGCTAGATCTAGTAGAAGTACTTTTGATTGTGAAGTGCTATATTTCTGCTTAGACCATCCCACACCTAGATCATCACAATTTCAGTAGACTTTAAAGTGCCATCTAATATTGACAGTATAATAATAGTGATAGTATAAATTCTGTCTGTAAATAAAGCTGACATTTGCTAACATAATATATGTACTCAGACAGAAAGACAGGTATGCTTCTACATATGTGTGCGTGGTACTCTAGGGGTGGGAAAATAACAAGGAGAAACGAGAGGAGAACGAATGACTGAAAAAGTATGTAAGAAAACAGTAGTATCTATATGTTATCATAAGTTCATGTTATTGATATGCTGGTCAGCAAATTGTGTTTGGACATAAATGAAAAAGCTTTTTTGTTTTCCAAAACTGTAAAATTCAAGCAAAATGCTGAAGCTCTAGATTCACTGAATTAAGGAAATTATGGCAATATTCACAGGAATATAGGATGATTTCTTGTAGAAAGGTAAATGTTTGAGATGACTTTCTGTGAATGAGCCTTATGTCATATACTGAAATGCACCGTCACCATATAACTTCACCTATCACCTTTTAATGGTGATTTAAATCAGGCTGATTTATACTGACCAAAAAACAAAACCTGTGGGGCAGAACTGGGTTAATTTGACTATATTTGAAGTGCTACTGACCCAATCCTGTGACCTTACACCAGAATTTTCTTTTATACCTACTGTCAGTCAGAGTTACTAGTAGACACTATAGTCCTCAGGGTTCTGGAGAATAAAGCCCTTTAAGGAGTTAACATGCTTGGTAAATTATCCTTAAATAGCCAAAGTACTCACTTTTCATGTTAAACCATTTTTAAGTTCATCATTAATATTATATCAGCAAACAGCAACAAACCAAATCATTACCCAAAAAATCTAATTTAAAAACACAGTTTACCTAATGAACGGCCCCTGCTATACTGCTCTACCCTCTCATTCTCCTGAACACTACTAAAAGGAAGTGAGAGATTTCAGTTGAAAGAGTATTGATTAAACTGTCTTGGTAACGATTGGATGAAAGCCTTTATTTATTTTTTTCAGTTCTTCTTTAACACAGTTTTAAATGAAAAAGTATAAACTATCTTACCCGAGACACAACTACAATTTGAATCTATTCTCTCATCATATTCTGCAACTTTCTCCTTGCTGGCCTCCCAATCACCCACATGTCTTAACTCCAGTCTATAATGAATGCCTCTGATAGACTCATCTACTACACTCAATGCCCAATGTCTGCAGCTCCTCTCTGTCACTCACTTCACTGGATTCCCATAGCCTCCAAAATAAAATTGAAAATATTGACCCTAACATAAAAAGCACTCAACAACAGTAGACTCCTTTATGTCTCTGCTCTAGTCTCAAAATACTCCCCTAAGTGCCCTCTTCACTCTTCCAATGACCTTCTTCTTTCTTCATCTCTTGCCACCTCCTGTCATTGCCGCCTTCAGGACTTTTCTCGTGCTGCCCCTACTCTGTGGTACTCCTTGACTCGCTCCACTAGACTATCCTCCTGCCTCAAATCCTTCACTACCTCACTAAATAGGCTTATCACCTTCAACCCATATACGCATAAAACATCTGTCATCCACCTGTATCACACCCAGACTCTTTAGATTGTAAGTTTGCGAGTTTTCAGGGACCTCCATTCTTTTGCAATGTGTTAAAAAAAATGTTTTGCCTTGTACTTAAGCCCTGTATAGAGCCATGGAATATGTTACAAATAAAGGATAATCACATATAATAGTTTTCATAATGTGTAACGCTCCAGGCAGGAGCGCATGCGCACTATGAAAATTATTGAGCAAAGTGCAGCGCACAGCTTTAGGCAGTTGCCCCCCTTGCCAGTCATAGTGTACCCACGGGCAAATGCCGCCTGACGAGCATGCACATTGCGCTCTGGGGAGGGAGGGGAGAAAGACACAGGGGAAAGATACATGTGAGGGGGGAAAGAGATACAGGTGAGGGTGGAGGGAGGGAAAAAGGCACAGGGGAGTGAGGAGGGGGAAGAGACACATGGGAGGTGGGGAGAGACAAGGGAGGGGGAGAGACAAGGGAGGGGGGAGAGACACAGGGGGGGAAGAGACATAGGGGAGGGGGGAAGAGACATAGGGGAGGGGGAAAGAGACACAGGGGAGGGGAAAGAGACACAGGGGAGGGGGAAAGAGACACAGGGGAGGGGGAAAGAGAAACAGGGAAGGGGGAAAGAGGGGGAGGGGGAAAGAGACACAGGGGAAGGGGAAAGAGACACAGGGGAGGGAGTGTGGGGAAAGAGACACAGCGGAGGGAGAGGGGGAAAGAGACACAGCAGAGGGAGGAGGGGGGAAAGAGACACAGGATGGGGGAAGAGACAAAGGAGAGGGGGTAAGAGACACAGGGGAGGGAGTGGGGGATACACAGGGGTTGTGGGGAAAGATACATGGGGAGAGACACAGGAGATGGAGGAAGAGACACAGGGGAGGAGAGGGGGAAGAGACACAGGGGAGAGGGGGATAAATTTACAGAGTTACGAAACAGAAATACGAGACGTGTTACGACCCATTACGACCTTGCAAAAACCGTCCGAAACCTGCGCACATGAAAACAGGAAAAACACAATAAATGCACACAACAAATACATAAAAAGCTTACCTACAGCAAGCGGGGGGCACCCAGGACCTCAATTTAACTCCAAATAAAAGAGTTTAGACACCCGAAAATCCCCTAAGCGAGAGAAAAAATGTCCGCCGAAAAAAACAAAAACAAGGCTACAGCACTGTAAAGACGCAAAATACCACCAAACACCTACGGATTTTCCGAAAAAGATGTACGAGATCCGAAAACAAGGACACAACCCGCGCGACCCCAAAAACATTAGAAACACAATAAATACACACAACAAACACACAAAAAGCTTACCCACAGCAAGGGGGGGGCACCCAGTACCTCTGCAAGGTCAGACGACATCCGAAAACAAGGACGCTAAATCAGCCGCATACCACACATTAGGCGCCATTTTAAAAAACTAACTTATTCAATCTGGAAGTACACAGCTACCCTAACGGATTTGCCTCGCGCACGCACACTGCGCACATTACACTACACACTGCACACATTCATGACGCTTACACAGCAGCTCCACAGCACTGATGCTGCAGCAACATGACAACAGATTGCCAGCTCTTCAACACAATGCTTCCTGCATATATTACTTCACAATAGGTAAAGTATATTAATTTCTTATTTTATTAATTATTCATTGCCATACCCAAAAAAAACACCAACGCTGTTCATAGCACACAAACAACAAAGAGCCTCGCAATGAGCGCCGAAGGCGCTCAGCGCGAGGCTCGCAATGAGCGCTGAAGGATCTTAAAACACCAATAAAATAAATTTTGCAAGCAAATATTACCTGCTTTACAATCTTATTGCCGTAATTTTTTGACGGGCAAGTCGCTAGTAATAACTATAATCATAACAATAAATAAACTACTCATATGACCAAGTTGGCTTCTTAATCATTTGTACATTGTGTGATATTCTTCACTCAATATCTATAATCCTTAGCAGCAGTGGTAACACATATAATGTGTAATTCTATGCAGAAGCATGATTTTGACCTGCTAGAGACATGTAGTTATGCTAAAAAGTTATTTTTTATTTTTTGTCATGAGAAGGTAAATCGTACAGATGTGTGCTGAAATGATTTTCTGCTTTTCAGCTGCTACAATAATATTTGGCTTACAAAATTATGCAAATTAAATTTATTGCTTTCCTAAATGTATGCATGAGACCATGTTTGCTTAAATCATCTTCAACAGCTAAAGTGTCCTGGGATTTGGCTTCACTGTTGCATCGTTTTAAGCAACATAAAAAATCTGTATTGAAAAAATATTAATCAAAGGCATGGGTATTTTGCAAATCATAAGGTGATTCTGTTTTTGAACTTGAAAATAGTTGTAGGTAGGTATAATTAATTGAGAGAATTAATATAATGTTCATGACAAATGATACATTTTTAAATTGGATTCTATAATCGGATATGCTTGATTAGTAAAATTACAAAGCGTAGTTGCATTGAATTGTTGTGGTTATCAAAACTCTCTGAAGTTTATTAGCTTTACTTGATGAGGATTGTACAAATGAAGAAACACCTTTCAGATTAGGGTGTTGACCATCAGTACAACTCGTTACTGAGCTGTCACACCAAGTAAACCAATCATTGCATCCAAACCTTTGACAGTTCTGTGTATTAAAAAGAACCACTGTCATTCAAGAAATGTCAAGTACAGTATGTAAATACAACCAACATTATGAGCTGTGTAAGCCATGAGAGTAGTGGATTGATATTTAATTGGATCTTAATGAATTTAACTTCTACCCTGTTCCTCACATGCTCAGATGCAGTTGGCAACAATAAATGCAAGCCCTGCCCAACACGCAAACACAACCTTCTTCATTAAAGTATCATGGATGCTTTTAGGGATCTTCACATGTATTAAAATGTACTTTTCTCTTATTAAAACATAGCTTTATGACTCTTTCAAACGTATATTTTTTCACCAGTGGCGCCTTAAATGGCGTTAACAATATCTCTACTTCCTATTTTTTTATTAAGTCTCTTCTCCCCATTTTTAATACTTTATCAACACATTTTGCTCCCTTTTCATAAATATATTCACAGGGTTTTCATTCATTCTATTAACTCATTGGTTGATATAAATGATACTTTAAGAGGATTAAACACATAGAGAATTATAGAGCTTTCTCAGTACCATAGGTTTCTTCTTTAAACTGACAATATGTTGAAAATATGTTATAATTTATAACTATAGGTAGAGATGTCGCGAATAGTTCGCCGGCGGACTGTTCCTGGCGAACATAGCATGTTCGCGTTCGCGGCGAACTGCGAACATATGCGATATTCGACCCGCCCCCAATACTTTATCATTGAGCAAACTTTGACCCTGCATGTCACAGTCAGCAGACACATTCCAGCCAATCAGCAGCATACACTCCCTTTCAGACCCTTTAACCTCATGGACAGCAGCCATTTTGGAATCAAAACTAACTTGCAGTCTTACTGAGAGGAGGCTGAGTGTAGGTGATACTGCATCAATAGGGAAAACCATAGCTAGGCAAGTTTATTCAGTGTCCAGTGCAGTGCTGAAGGACTCTTGTGCCTTATTATTATTATTAATATTACTACTGTATAATGTGTAGATGTACCAGCTGGGCATGCTCTTGTGCATTACTATTATTATTATTATTATTATTATTATTATTATTATTATATAATGTGTAGATGTACCGGCTGGGCATGCTCTTGTGCATTATTATTATTATTATTAGTATTTTACTAATAATAATAATAATAATGCACAAGAGCATGCCCAGCCAGTACATCTACACATTATATAGTAATAATAATAATAATACACAAGAGCATGCCCAGCCGGTACATCTACACATTATATAGTAATAATAATAATAATAATGTAGAAGAGCATGCCCAGCCGGTACATCTATACATTATATACTAATAATAATAATAATAATAATGCACAAGAGCATGCCCAGCCGGTACATCTACACATTATATAGTAATAATAATAATAATGCACAAGAGCATGCCCAGCCAGTACATCTACACATTATATACTAATAATAATAATAATAATAATGCACAAGAGCATGCCCAGCCGGTACATCTACACATTATATAGTAATAATAATAATAATAATAATGTAGAAGAGCATGCCCAGCCGGTACATCTACACATTATATAGTAATAATAATAATAATGCACAAGAGCATGCCCAGCCGGTACATATACACATTATATACTAATAATAATAATAATAATAATGCACAAGAGCATGCCCAGCCGGTACATCTACACATTATATAGTAATAATAATAATAATAATAATAAAGCACAAGACCTCCCCTGTGTCTCCCCCCCACTCCCCCATGTGTCTCTCTCACCCCCCTCTCCCCTGTGTCTCCCCCATCACTCCCTCCCATGTGTCTCTCCCCCCCCTCTCCCCTGTGTCTCTCCCACCCATCCCTGTGTCTCTACCCCCTCTCCCTTCTCCAGTGTTTCTTTCCCCCCCTCTCCTGTGTCTTTTCCACCTTCCCTCTTCCCTGTGTCACTCCCCCCTCCCCTGTGTCTCTACCCCCTCTCCCTTCCCGTGTTTCTTTCCCCCCTCCCATGTGTCTTTCCCCCCTTCCCTCTCCCCTGTGTCTCTCCCCCCTCCTCTGTGTCTCTTCCCCCTTCTCCCCTGTGTCTCACCCCCTCTCCCCTGTGTCTCTACCCCCTCTCCCTTCCCCTGTGTTTCTTCCCCCCTCCTCTGTGTCTTTACCCCCTATCCTCTCCCCGGTGTCTCCTCACCACTCCCTCCCATTAGTCTCATCCCCCCTCTCCCCTGTGTCTCTACCCCCCACTCTCTCCTGTGTCTCTCCCCCCTCCCATGTGTCTCTTCCCCTCACCTCTACCCTACCCTGTTTCTCTTCCGCCCTCTGCCCTGTGTCTTCCTCCCCCTCTCCACTGTGTCTTCCTCCCCCTCTCCCCTCTCCTGTGTCTTCCTCTCCCTCTCCCCTGTGTTTCCTCCCCCTGTTAGCTTCTATACGCATACATACATACAATAAGAAATCTGGGGGGGTTACCCCTTACCTCCCCCCCCCCCCCCAGTTCCAACACCCATGTGTACTGTATAATATTGTATTGCATGTTATATTATATCACTAGTGACTTGACTGGCACAAATGACGGGGCAATAAAGTTTGAAGCCATGGCAATGCTGTTTGCCACACAATGTGATGCTTTTTGTACTCTGAGGACCTTCGGCGCTCATTGTGAGCCTCTTCCCTCGTGTCCTTCATGTTTCGTGCTTTGCAACGATCAATCTTCGGCGCTCATCGCAAAGACAGATATATAAATACAGTGTTAAATATATAATTTTTTTTGTGCAGTGTAAATTAAAAAATGTATTCAGGTCTCAGAGCATAATAAAGTGATTTAGATTTGTAACTGCTTTGAGAGTGCTATCGCTGGCAGCCAATGAGCAGTAATCCAGATATATAACTGCAGAGTAAAAAGTAAAACATTTTAGTGTAGTGTAAAGTCTACATTTTTATTTTCCATTACTAATTAATACTTATTAAATGAATGCACGATAATAACTATTGTGAATGAACAAATGTATTAGGAAGTGCGACGCGTTAATGTATGTAAAGTAACGGCAGTGTAAAATATGCTATTAAGCGTATTTTTTTATAGATATTTTTTTTAATAATAATGAATTAATTAATTACTAAAATACTTTACCTATTTGTAATTAATATATCTTGTGATCAATATCCTGAAGAGCTAACAATCAGTTTTGATTTTCCTGCAGCTTACAGTGTACATTTGGACTGTTGGTGACCTGAGGTGTAAGTGTCAGCAATGTGCGCAGTGCACGAGGGGAAACCGCTTGTATAGTCGTGTAACGCGCCATTTTAGATTTGTAATGTTATTAGTTGCAAGTTAGTGTTGTAAAATGGTGGCGATTGTGTATGTGTTACGCGGCTCACCAGCAGTTTCCATTATTTCTAATAGTGTATTTTGTACCTCGTCTGTTCCTAGGTAAAAGTCGTACATGGCTGGCGATGTTTTGCGCGGTTTGGGGTCGTGTAGCCTCGTTTTCATTTTTTCCGGATGCCATTTTTTTTGTCGCTTAGCCGATTTACAAGTGCCAACTGGGGAAGACGTTGCAGATATCACATATATAGTTGTGAGCAGGTGGGTTGTTGCTAACGCTGCAGGCTTGCGAAGCAAGGGCCAGAGTTGCTGGCAAGGAGCGCCAAAGGCTCCCACGTCGGCTGCAATGAGCCGCAGGCAGGACTTACACCATCAAATTTACGGATTTACCATCCAAAAATACGGGACTTAGAAAAAAAAACATTACGAGCTCACAAAAATACGACCTTAATGCCCGAATCGCACGCACTTAAAAACATTAAAAACACAATAGATACACACAACAAACACATAAAAAGCTTACCCACAGCAAGGCAGGCACGGAGGACCTCTGCAAGTGAAGTTACACCTCCATTTAAGTTCAAATTCATGAGTTTAGACACTCGAAAATCACCCAAGTGAGAGAAAAAATGGCCGTTGAAAAAAAGAAAACGAGGCTACAGGACCCTAAACACGCGAAACACATACGGATTTTCCTAAAAAGCCGTACGAGGTAAAGATACACTATTAACAAGGACGCTAAATCATCCACACCCGCGTACCACATACACATTCCCCGCCATTTTACAACACTAACTTACACATTGCAGAAGTACCCAGCTACCCTAACGGCTTCCCCTCGCGCACGCAGCCTATTTACACTACACACTGCGCACATTGCTGACACTTACACAGCAGCTCCACAGCACTGAAAACCTACATTGTATGCTGCAAGAACATGAAAACAGATTGTCAGCTCTTCAGCACAATGCTTCCTGCATATATTACTTACAAATAGGTAAAGTATATTCATTTAGGGCCTCATTCTATTAGCGGCCGCAGCCGTTGCGGGGCCGCAAGGACCAGCCGCAAGCTATTCGGCTATTCTATTCCCTTACGGCCGGGGATTCCGGCAGGCTTGCGGCCGGCGCCTTGCTATCTCTTGCGGCCGCTCGCGCTGGAGGAAAGCCTTTGATCTAAAACGGCCGCAAGAGTTTCGGCCGTAAGTAATTCCTATTTGCAATTCAATTGCTCCGGGAACCCTCTCTGCAAGGCTAAAAACAGGCCGCTGCTTACTTGAAGGGAAAGAGGTCCCGCTAGCACCAATTAAGCACATAAAATAGCTCAAATAAAGCCATCCTGCACTTTGAGAAGACTATAAAGGGATTTTAGGTGTTAGAAAAAATAGCACATAATTATCCTATACTCAAATCCGTAAAATATTTTATTTTTAATATCCGTAAAATATCCATGTAAAAAGTCCATAGTGCTTGGAGCACCTCAGAACCGCCCACGCCGCAGCCGGAAAATAAACAGTTAATTTGAACTCGGGTTTGGGCTGATGTGCAAGCTTGAGAGTGGGTTACTTTTAATCCTCATGTCCCCCAATATGATCCCTAGCATTTACAGAGCTGTACAGTGCAGGCGCCATTTTTTGATGGGCAAGTCGCTAGTAAATATATAAAGATCAAGATAATAAAAGTATCAGGAAATGTAACACAAAGATGCACGCGCGTCTGAATAATACGACAAATACGGATTTTTGTCATAAATCATATGATCGCAGTATTGGGTCATAAACCCTAAACACTGGAATCTGTTACATACAATTTACTGATGATGTCATTAATGGGCTTCAAGGGGGGGATCTCTTTTCATACTTTTTGAGCGGTGCAAATCCAAGATACGCATAGTGGAAACGCCACATCTGTGGGACACACACAAAGGGGTTCACTTTGGGAGAAAAAACAAACAAATATGAAATATTTAATAATCATATTTTGATGTTACCAACAGATAAGGAAACAAAACTGAGTACTAATGTCCCTCTATAGACCCCCAGTCATATAAAGGTCAGTACTAATGTCCCTCTATAGACCCCCAGTCATATAAAGGTCAGTACTAATGTCACTCTATAGACCCCCAGTCAGATAAAGTTTTGAAATGTTTCTTGGATAGCATTGGGGCTAAAGGAGGTTTGGCCATCAGGTAGTCTAAAGATACCGTATATTATGTCCTCTCTTGGGGGGTAAAGACACTAATAATTCCTCCAATAATAATAATAACCTCCTGGTTAGCCCATTGGGTTATCTGTTAAAAAGAGTGGTGCAGAGACTGTGGGGGCTGTTAGCCTCCTTGTCCCTGTGTGGCCGTTTAGAATCCCTGCTTCTGCATGTTTCAGCTTTATTAAGGTGTAATTGTACAGCGTTTGACTCAAGTAGCTGCCTGTGCTGGGTCAGTTTGGCTTAATTGCTGGGCCCTTTTCCTGCCAAGATGGCGACCGTCAGTCCATGGGCCTCTATGTCCCCTTCACTACCTTTGTCTCCGCTTGTGTGCTTATTTGGGATGGCCCCCCTTTATATCCCCGGCCCGTGGCCTTGTAAGGGTCGCCCCCTCAATCTCTGAGTGTGGATATGCAGGGATGGGGCGTTGAATCAGGCCTACCTTCTTCTCTGCTCGCTGCAAGATCAACAATACCTAATTTTTCAGGCATGTGTACATGCCTAATTTTTCTGGCCTCTGGTGCTGCACTGTGGCTTCAACAACCAAACCCCAAAAAAAGGCACATAACATGGATTAAACTGATAGGAGTAGTACTACTTAACACACCACTCATATGTGGTGTAACAGTAGTGTACATTTAAAACAAAACAAATTGTACTGTAATAGATTGCATAGCAGTTAGTTGTCTGCAAGCGTGTGTGTCAGACCTACAGCGTCTACTCTACCAACTTCTGCAAGTGCACAGTGCCACTCATATCTGTTGTCACAGTAGCTTGCACGCATAGTACCGATCTGTTAAAACCTGTAATGATGAATGAGGTCTAGAGTAGCCTGGTTCCCTTCTCCTCTACAGGTTGAGACCTAATGTTTGGGTGACTCCAGACCAACACATGAGTACAAACAGCACACAAACTCAAAGCCGCCATCCTCCTCCTGGAGCAGCATCATAAGCCACATCAACCACTGCTGTCCTCCTTGCCTCCTCTCAACCATCCGCCACACTGTCTCTCGCCTTGAGCAGTTCCTGCTCATCTGCCCATAGTCAGGTGCCTGTAAAGGACATGTTTGAGCGTAAGAAGCTAATGTCACAAAGTGCCCCAAAATTGAAGTGATACGACCAACAAAGCATCTTTTTACATCTCCTGGTTCTAAAAATCCAGGCCTTATACACGCCCCCTGATAGGTGACGTAACAAGTATTAAACTGATAAGAGTAGTACCTACAAACACGTCACTCCTATCTGGTGGCACCTTTGACTGCACGTGCCGTGACCCAAAATTGAAGTGATACGACCAACAAAGCATCTTTTTCCATCTCCTGGTTCTAAAAATCCAGGCCTTATACACGCCCCCTGATATGTGCTGTAACAGGTTTTAAACTGATAAGAGTAGTACTACTTAACACACCTTATAATAATGCAGAGAGAGGCAATGCAGTGAGAGGAGTCTGAAGAAGAGGAGTCAGAGGAGGAAGGTGGCTTTGAGGAGGTGGTTGACCAAACACAGCAGGCGTCCCAGGGGGCTTGTTGTCACCTTTCGGGGACCCTTGGTGTTGTACGTGGCTGGGTGGAGGAAGAGACCTTCTATGACATCAGTGAGGACAAGGAACGGGACATGGCTAGCTTGGTATCCAACCTTGTGCAAATGGGGAGTTTGCGGTTGTGCAAATGGACTGTTTGTGGTTGTTTGCAGTGCGTTAAACGTGGAGTTTGGTCTGTCACTGTGAAGCGGGCCTTATCCCTTACACTACCTGATCGATACAACATCATACCTGATGTTTTAAAGCACGTTATTCCAAACAATTTAGGAATGTTAGGTAATTTATGCCCTTTATGGCTTAAAACCAGACTCTGCATCAACTATGTAATTTTCCATGGGAGTTTTGCCATGGATCCCCCTCCGGCATGCCACAGTCCAGGTGTTAGTCCCGTTGAAACAACTTTCCCATCACTATTGTGGCCAGAAAGAGTCCCTGTGGGTTTTAAAATTCGCCTTCCCATTGAAGTCTATGGCGGTTCGCCGATGTTCGCCGGTTCGCGAACATTTGCGGCGGTTCGCGTTTGCGTTTCGCGAACCGAAAATTTTAGGTTTGCGACATCACTAACTATAGGTAATAACAAGTACTATAACAAAATTACATTTTTATTGTTAAATTACACTGAGGTTTTATATCAGTCTACAAGCATTTTTTACCCACCTACCAAGCACAGTCTGTTATTTCATTCTTGCTGGTTATTATTTGCAATAATTATTTAATTGAAAACATTAAAATGATTAAATAATAATAGTTCATTATCCCAGTGGGCAAGACTAAGCGTTTGCAGACTAATTCAATTAGGATTTGTCCATTACACATCAGCTGAAAGGCTCTTCATCTACTACCATTTCTCTCACACATTACTCCTAAATCTTCCAACTTTCAGCTTCAATTAATAATATATTGTTCCTGTAATACTCTTTTTCTTGAACATTCTTCCCTTCTGTATACTGTGCTGTATTTGAAGGTTTTTATCATTTACCCCCACTCCCAACTTTCCTCTAAGCTATATATATATTGTTTAAAATGACATTAATGGAATTTATCAAGTGAATCTTTTGTGCCAAAAGGTAGAAGTAAAAATATTTCACCATAAAGAAAGGGTTCTTCACAGTCTTCAAGTTTCCCTGAGTTTTTTTTTCTGTTTGCCTTCCTCTAGATCAATTATCATTTAATCTGCATATTGCAAAACAGAGGAGATCAAAAAAGGTTAAACATAAAAAGCACTCAACAACAGTGCACTCCTTTATGTCTCTGCTCTAGTCTCAAAATGCTCCCCTAAGTGCCCTCTCCACTCTTCCAATGACCTTCTTCTTTCTTCATCTCTTGCCACCTCCTGTTATTGCCGCCTTCAGGACTTTTCTCGTGCTGCCCCTACTCTGTGGTACTCCTTGACTTGCTCCACTAGACTATCCTCCTGCCTCAAATCCTTCACTATCTCACTAAAAATGCATCTGTTTAAATAGGCTTATCACCTTCAGCCCATATACGCATAAAACATCTGTCATCGCCTGTATCACACCCAGACTCTTTAGATTTTAAGTTTGCGAGTTTTCAGGGACCTCCATTCTTTTGCAATGTGTTAAAATTTGTTTTTGCCTTGTACTTAAGCCCTGTATAGAGCCATGAAATATGTTACAAATAAAGGATAATCACATATAATAGTTTTCATAATGTGTAACGCTCCAGGCAGGAGCGCATGCGCACTATGAAAACTATTGAGCAAAGTGCAGCGCACAGCGTTAGGCAGTTGCCCTTCTTGCCAGTCATATTGTACGCACAGGCAAATGCCGCCTGACGAGCATGCACATTGCGCTCTGGGGAGGGAGGGGAGAAAGACACAGGGGAAAGATACATGTGAGGTGGGGGGGGAAAGAGATACAGGTGAGGGTGGAGGGAGGGAAAAAGGCACAGGGGAGTGAGGAGGGGGAAGAGACACATGGGAGGTGGGGAGAGACACATGGGAGGTGGGAGAGACAAGGGAGGGGGAGAGACAAGGGAGGGGGGAGGGACACGGGGGGGAAGAGACACAGGGGAGGTGGGAAGAGACATAGGGGAGGGGGAAAGAGACACAGGGGAGGGAGAAAGAGACACAGGGGAGGGGGAACGAGACACAGGGGAGGGGGAAAGAGACACAGGGGAATGAGTGTGGGGAAAGAGACACAGCGGAGGGAGAGGGGGAAAGAGACACAGCAGAGGGAGGAGGGGGGAAAGAGACACAGGATGGGGGAAGAGACAAAGGAGCCTGTCACTCATGAGGGTCACTACAGAATGCCATGAACCCATAATTAACCCCATCACTCATGGGGGTCAATACAGACCCCCATAAACCCATAATTAACCCTGTCACTCATGGGGGTCAATAAAGACCCCCATAAGCCCATAAATAACCCTGTCACTCATGAGGGTCAATACAGACCCCCATAAACCCTTAATTAACCCTGTCACTCATGAGGCTCAATACAGCCCCCCATAAGCACTTCATTAATCCTGTCACTCATGAGGGTCAATACAGACCAGCATAAACCCAAAAATAACCCCTTCACTCATGGGGGTCAATACAGACCCCCATAAACCCATATTTAACCCCGTCACTCATGGGGGTCAATAAAGACCCCCATAAGCCCATAAATAACCCTGGCACTCATGAGGGTCAATACAGATCCCCATAAACCCTTAATTAACCCTGTCACTCATGAGGCTCAATACAGCCCCCCATAAGCACTTCATTAATCCTGTCACTCATGAGGGTCAATACAGACCAACATAAACCCCTAAATAACCCTGGCACTCATGGGGGTCAATACAGACCCCCATAATATATATCAGTAACCCTGTCACTCATGGGGGTAAATACAGCCCCCTATAAACCCATAATTAACCCTATCACTCATGGGGGTCAATAAAGACTTCCATAAGCCCATAAATAACCCTGGCACTCATGGGGGTCAATACAGATCCCCATAAACCCCTAATTAACCCTGTCACTCATGAGGATCAATACAGCCCCCCATAAGCACTTCGTTAACCCTGTCACTCATGAGGGTCAATACAGACAACCATAAACCCATAATTAACCCCATCACTCATGGGGGTCAATACAGACCCCCATAAACCCTTAATTAACCCTGTCACTCATGGGGGTCAATATAGACCCCCATAAGACCTTCATTGACCCTTTCACTCATGGGGGTCAATACAGACCTCCATAAACCCATAATTAACCCTGTCACTCATAGGGTCAATAAAGACTACCAAAAGCCCATAAATAACCCTGGCACTCAAGGGGGTCAATATAGACCCCCATAAGACCTTCATTAACCCTGTCACTCATGGGGGTCAATACAGACCTCCATAAACCCCTAATTAACCCTGTCACTCATGGGGGTCAATACAGACCCCCATAATATATATCATTAACCCTGTCACTCATGGGGGTAAATACAGCGCCACATAAACCCATTATTAACCCTATCACTGATGGGGGTCAATAAAGACTCCCAAAAGCCCATAAATAATCCTGGCACTCATTAGGGTCAATGCAGACCCCAGAAACCCTTAATTAACCCCCTCACTCATGGGGGTCAATACAGACCCCCTTAAACCCTTCATTAACCTTGTATCTCATGGGGGTCAATACAGACCCCCATAAGCACCTAATTAACCCCCTCACTCATGGGGTTCAATACAGACCCCCATAAACCCCTAATTAACCCTGTCACTCATGGGGGTCAATACAGCCCCCATAAACCCTTAATTAACCCCATCACTCATGAGGATCAATACAGCCCCCCATAAGCACTTCATTAACCCTGTCACTCATGAGGGTCAATACAGACAACTATAAAACCATAATTAACCCTGTCACTCATGGGGGTCAATACAGACCCCCATAAACCCTTAATTAACCCTGTCACTCATGGGGGTAAATATAGACCCCCATAAGACCTTCATTGACCCTTTCACTCATGGGGGTCAATACAGACCTCCATAAACCCATAATTAACCCTGTCACTCATGGGGGTCAATACAGACTCCCAAAAGCCCATAAATAACCCTGGCACTCATGGGGGTCAATGCAGACCCCAGAAACCCTTAATTATCCCCCTCACTCATGGGGGTCAATACAGACCCCCATAAACCCTTCATTAACCCTGTCACTCATGGGGGTCAATACAGACCCCCATAAGCACCTAATTAACCCCCTCACTCATGGGGTTCAATACAGACCCCCATAAACCCCTAATTAACCCTGTAACTCATGGGGGTCAATACAGACCCCCATAAGCACCTAATTAACCCCCTCACTCATGGGGTTCAATACAGACCCCCATAAACCCCTAATTAACCCTGTCACTCATGGGGGTCAATACAGCCCCCATAAACCCTTAATTAACCCCATCACTCATGAGGATCAATACAGCCCCCCATAAGCACTTCATTAACCCTGTCACTCATGAGGGTCAATACAGACAACTATAAAACCATAATTAACCCTGTCACTCATGGGGGTCAATACAGACCCCCATAAACCCTTAATTAACCCTGTCACTCATGGGGGTAAATATAGACCCCCATAAGACCTTCATTGACCCTGGCACTCATGGGGGTCAATACAGATCCCCATAAAACCTTAATTAACCCCATCACTCATGAGGATCAATACAGCCCCCATAAGCACTTCATTAACCCTGTCACTCATGAGGGTCAATACAGACAACCATAAACCCATAATTGACCGCGTCACTCATGGGGGTCAATACAGACCCCCATAAACCCTTAATTAACCCTGTCACTCATGGGGGTCAATATAGACCCCCATAAGACCTTCATTGACCCTTTCACTCATGGGGGTCAATACAGACCTCCATAAACCCATAATTAACCCTGTCACTTATGGGGGTCAATAAAGACTTTCATAAGCCCATAAATAACCCTGGCACTCATGGGGGTCAATACAGATCCCCATAAACCCTTAATTAACCCCATCACTCATGAGGGTCAATACAGCCCCCCATAAGCACTTTATTAACCCTGTCACTCATGAGGGTCACTACAGACCGCCATGAACCCCTAATTAACCCCATCACTCATGGGGGTCAATACAGACCCCCATAATATATATCATTAACCCTGTCACTCATGAGGGTCAATACAGACCCTCATGAGCACTTAATTAACCCCTTCACTCATGGGGGTCAATACAGACTCCCATAAACCCTGAATTAATCCTGTCACTCATGGGGGTCAATAAAGACCCCCATAAGCCCATAAATAACCCTGGCACTCATGGGGGTCAATACCGACCCCTATTATATATATCAGTAACCCTGTCACTCATGGGGTAAATACAGCCCCCCATAAACCCATAATTAACCCTATCACTCATGGGGGTCAATAAAGACTTCCATAAGCCCATAAATAACCTTGGCACTCATGGGGGTCACTACAGATCCCCATAAACCCTTAATTAACCCTATCACTCATGAGGGTCAATACAGCCCCCCATAAGCACTTCATTAACCCTGTCACTCATGAGGGTCAATACAGACCCCCATAAACCCATAATTAACGCCGTCACTCATGGGGGTCAATACAGAACCCCATAAACCCTTAATTAACCCTGTCACTCATGGGGGTCAATATAGACCCCCATAAGCAGTTCATTAACCCTGTCACTCATGAGGGTCAATACAGACCCCAATAAACCCATACTTAACGCCATCACTCATGGGGGTCAATACAGACCCCCATAAACCCTTCATTAACCCTGTCACTCATGGGGGTCAATACAGACCCCCATAAGACCTTCATTAACCCTGTCACTCATGGGGGTCAATACAGACCTCCATAAACCCCTAATTAACCCTGTCAATCATGGGGGTCAATACAGACCCCCATAATATATATCATTAACCCTGTCACTCATGGGGGTAAATACAGCGCCACATAAACCCATAATCAACCCTGTCACTCATGGGGGTCAATAAAGACTCCCAAAAGCCCATAAATAACCGGGGCACTCATGGGGGCCAATGCAGACCCCAGAAACCCTTAATTAACCCCCTCACTCATAGGGGTCAATACAGACCCCCATAAAACCTTCATTAACCCTGTCACTCATGATGGTCAATACAGACCCCCATAAACCCTTAATTAACCCTGTCACTCATGGGGGTCAATATAGACCCCCATAAGACCTTCATTGACCCTTTCACTCATGGGGGTCAATACAGACCTCCATAAACCCATAATTAACCCTGTCACTCATGGGGGTCAATAAAGACTTCCATAAGCCCATAAATAACCCTGGCACTCATGGGGGTCAATACAGATCCCCATAAACCCTTAATTAACCCCATCACTCATGAGGGTCAATACAGCCCCCCATAAGCACTTTATAAACCCTGTCACTCATGAGGGTCACTACAGACTGCCATGAACCCCTAATTAACCCCATCACTCATGGGGGTCAATACAGACCCCCATAATATATATTTTTAAACCTGTCACTCATGAGGGTCAATACAGACCCTCATGAGCACTTAATTAACCCCTTCACTCATGGGGGTCAATACAGACCCCCATAAACCCCTAATTAATCCTGTCACTCATGGGGGTCAATAAAGACCACCATAAGCCCATAAATAACCCTGGCACTCATCGGGGTCAATACAGACCCCCATAATATATATCAGTAACCCTGTCACTCATGGGGTAAATACAGACCCCCATAAACATTTAATTAACCCTGTCACTCATGGGGGTCAATATAGACCCCCATAAGACCTTCATTAACCCTGTCACTCATGGGGGTCAATACAGACCTCCATAAACCCCTAATTAACACTGTCACTCTTGGGGGTCAATACAGACCCCCATAATATATATCATTAACCCTGTCACTCATGGGGGTTAATACAGCGCCACATAAACCCATAATTAACCCTGTCACTCATGGGGGTCAATAAAGACTCCCAAAAGCCCATAAATAACCGGGGCACTCATGGGGGTCAATGCAGACCCCAGAAACCCTTAATTAACCCCCTTACTCATAGGGGTCAATACAGACCCACATAAACCCTTCATTAACCCTGTCACTCATGGGGGTCAATACAGACCCCCATAAGCACCTAATTAACCCCTTCACTCATGTGGGTCAATACAGACCGCCATAAACCCCTAATTAACCCTGTCACTCATGGGGGTCAATACAGCCCCCCATAAGCACTTCATTAACCCTGTCACTCATGAGGGTCAATACAGACAACCATAAACCCATAATTAACCCCGTCACTCATGGGGGTCAAAACAGACCCCCATAAACCCTTAATTAACCCTGTCACTTATTGGGGTCAATATAGACCCCCATAAGACCTTCATTGACCCTTTCACTCATGGGGTCAATACAGACCTCCATAAACCCCTAATTAACCTTGTCACTCATGGGGGTCATACAGACCCCCATAATATATATCATTAACCCTGTCACTCATGGGGGTAAATACAGCGCCCCATAAACCCATAATTAACCCGGTCACTCATGGGGGTCAATAAAGACTTCCATAAGCCCATAAATAACCCTGGCACTCATGGGGGTCAATACAGATACCCATAAACCCTTAATTTATCCCATCACTCATGAGGGTCATAACAGCCCCCCATAAGCACTTCATTAACCCTGTCACTCATGAGGGTCACTACAGACCGCCATGAACCCCTAATTAACCCATCACTCATGGGGGTCAATACAGACCCCCATAATATATATCATTAACCCTGTCACTCATGGGGTAAATACAGCGCCACATAAACCCATAATTAACCCTGTCACTCCTGGGGGTCAATAAAGACTACCAAAAGCCCATAAATAACCCTGGCACTTATGGGGGTCAATGCAGACCCCAGAAACCTTTAATTAACCCTGTCACTCATGGGGGTCAATACAGACCCCCATAAGCCCTTCATTAACCCTGTCACTCATGGGGGTCAATACAGACCCCCATGTGCACCTAATTAACCCCCTCACTCATGGGGGTTAATACAGACCCCGATAAACCCCTAATTAACCCTGTCACTCATGGGGGTCAATACAGACCACCATAAACCCCTAATTAACCCTGGCACTCATGGGGGTCAATACAGACCCCATAACCCCTTAATTAACCCCATCACTCATGAGGGTCAATACAGCCCCCCATGAGCACTTAATTAACCCTGTCACTCATTACAGGTCAATACAGACTGCCATAAATCCAGAATTAACCCCTTCATGGGGGACAATACAGACCCCCATAAACCTAAAATGAACCCTGTCACTCATGGGGGTCAATACAGTCCCCCATAAGCCCTTAATTAAATCTGGCACTCATGGGGGTAATACAGATCTCCATAAACCCCTAATTAATCCTGTCACTCATGGGGGTCAATAAAAACCCCCATAAGCCCATAAATAACCCTGGCACTCATGGGGGTCAATACAGACACCCATAATATATATCAGTAACCCCATCACTCATAGGGGTAAATACAGCCCCCCATAAACCCATAATTAACCCTGTCACTCATGGAGGTCAATAAAGACTTCCATAAGCCCATAAATAACCCTGGCACTCATGGGGGTCAATACAGATCCCCATAAAACCTTAATTAACCCCATCACTCATGAGGGTCAATACAGCCCCCCATAAGCACTTCATTAACCCTGTCACTCATGAGGGTCACTACAAACCACCATGAACCCCTAATTAACCCCATCACTCATGGGGGTCAATACAGACCCCCATAAACCCTTAATTAACCCTGTCACTCATGAGGCTCAATACAGCCCCCCATATGCACTTCATTAACCCTGTCACTCATGAGGGTCCATACAGACCCCCATAAACCCCTAAATAACCCCATCAATCATGGGGGTCAATACAGACCCCCATAAACCCATATTTAACCCCGTCACTCATGAGGGTCAATACAGTACCTCATAAGCACTTAATTAACCCCTTCACTCATGGGGGTCAATACAGACCCCCATAAACACCTAATTAACCCTGGCACTCATGTGGGTCAATACAGACCCTCATAATACATATCATTAACCCTGTCACTCATGGGGGTCAATACAGACCCTCATAAGAACTTAATTAACCCCCTCACTCATGGGGGTCAATACAGACCCCTATAAACCCATAATTAACCTGTCACTCATGGGGGTCAATACAGACCCCTATAATACATATCATTAACCCTGTCACTCATGGGGGTCAGTACAGACCCCCATAAACCCATAATTAACCCTTTCACTCATGGGGGTCAATAGAGACCCTCATATGCCTCTATTTTACCCCATCAGTCCCATGAGGGTATATTATGACCATTATGGGCCTCTTACAACCCAACATTAACCTTATAAGTGCTATGACGGTCCTCAAGGACCATCATGACACTAAGTATAAACACTACACTGCAGTATACCCCTCCAATAAAACATTAAATATCAACTAAACACCCTCTACACTAATCTATTAACACCTACACTACCTACCTACACTACCAACCTATCTCCTAATAACCCCCCCACTCTAATTACAAAAAAGAAAGAAAAAATAAAGTCACCAAAAATAAAAAATCTACATTACATAAAATAAAAAAACCTAAATCACAAAAAAGAAAAAAATCTACATTACAAAAAAGAAAAAAACTAAGTCACAAAAAATAACAACCCCCCCACTACAGAAAAAAAACAATTACACACCTGAAAAGGAAATACATATAATACATACAATACAATACAAATAAAATGAAATACAACACAACACTGAAAAATTAGTGCAACACATTTACAGTAAATAAATAAACATTATAAACATTCTAAATATTCTAAATGTCCCCGTCCTTCTTCTTTTTTTCTTCTGCGGTGCGGCCCCTATTAAAAAAAACATAACATTAGTACACATACATAAAAATAAAAAAAGTAAAATAAACATAATCTACATTGTACTTACCTCCCCGCGATGTCTTCGGCCTCCTCCTCTTCTGCCCAGCCCTGGAAACGCGCTCTAAAAAAAATCACATCTATAGTTGTGAGCATACAAGCTGTTGCTCAGGCTTGCGGGCTCGCACAGCGAGTCCACAAGAACTGCGTCCCTCACGAAGCGAGGGACGCAGTTCCCCGCAAACACACACACGACTTTAAAAAAAAAATCTCAAATGCGCCTCACACCCGGTTACACACACACACACACACCGCGGGCGAGGGCCTCAGTTGCTGGCATGGAGCGCCCGCGCTTCCGCAAATGCGGGTCCTCGCGAAGCATTTAGGGAATGTGGTGGTGGAGCATCCCAACGTCTCCGCAAATGCGGGTTCTCGCAAAGCATTTAGGGAATGAGGGAATGAGCGCCGCAGGCGCTCATTGCTGGCGAGCCTCGCGTAGCGAGGCGAGCCATTAAACCCACCTCGGAACCAACCTTAACGTAACAATCACCCACACGCACTAAGAATCCGACTATAACGGCCAAACCGCGCGCAACTAAAGACAGTGAAAACACACCAAATACTCACATAAACAACATAAAAAGCTTACCCATAGCAAGGGGGGGGCACCCAGGACCTCTGAAAGTGAAGTTACACCTCCATTTAAGTCCAAATTCCCGAGTTCAGACACACGAAAATCCCCTAAGCGAGAGAGAAATTGGCCGGCGAAAAAAATGAAAACGAGGCTCAAAGACCCAGGACCGCCACCTACAACTTACCAAAGAAGGGATCCGAGATAAGCTCGGAAACCCGCATTAACCACAGCGGATCAGAGATAAGCTCCGAGCCCTGCATTAACCCCACATTAACCATCACAGTGGGGGTCCCGATTGCACGCGATCGGGGACCCCCGCTGCAATCAAAATTCAAAATTCCTGCGTTACAGGTCCTTAAAGGAATGTAAAGGTCCTTAAAGGACCCATTGTAAAAGAAAAAAATATACAATTTCACCCTGTCAATCATGGGGGTCAATACAGACCCCCATAAAACCCTCATTAACCCTGTCACTCATGGGGGTCAATATAGACCCCATAAGTTCTTCATTAACCCTGTCACTCATGTGGGTGAATACAGACCCCCATAAACCCGTCATTAACACTGTCACTCATGGGGGTCAATAGAGACCCCCATAAGCCCTTCATTAAGCCTGTCACTCATGGGGGTCAATACAGACCCCCATAACCCCTTCACTAACCCTGTCACTAATGTGGGTCAATACAGACCCCCATAAGCCTCTATTTAACCCCATCAGTCCCATAAGGGTATATTAACACCATTATGGGCCTGTTACAACACTACATTAACCACATAAGTGCCATGATGGTCCTCAAGGACCATCATGACACTAAGTATAAACACTATACTGCACTATACCACCCCCAATAAAACATTAAAGATCAACTAAACACCCTCTACACTAACCTATTAACATCTACACTACCTACCCCCTATTAATCCCCACCACTCTAATTACAGAAAATAAAAAAAGCCTAGTCACACAAAAAAAATCTACATTACATGAAATAAAAAACCTAACTCACAAAAAAATAAACTACATTAAACAAACTAAAAAAACCTAAGTCACAAAAAATAAAAAAAGGAACATTACAGAAAATAAAAAAAATAAACATTACAACCCCCCTCCTCACTACAGAAAAAAAAAGACACACCTGAAAAGGAAATACATACAATACAAATACATACAATTACAATACAATACACCCCTATCTAATATACATCACACAATCTATCTAAATAAATAGCATAATCTAATATACATGCTATCTATATAATAATACATCCCCAATCTATCTAAATAAATACCACAATCTATCTACAATACATCCTATGCTATCTATATAAAACGCATACCCCTAGCTAACATACAATAAATGCTATCTATATATTAACTAATCTAAGTCTAAGTTAAAATAAAATAATTAAGACAACTTACCTTTGCAGATGTCCATTGGGATCAGCCACCTACGAATAAAAAATAAAATAAAATTTGTGCAACACATTTACAGTTCTAAAATAAACATTCTATACATTCTATACATTCTAATTATTCTACTCACCTTTCCGGCATGTCCCGTCCTTATTCTTTGAATCCTCACTCATGGGGGTCAATACAGACCCCCATAAACCCCTAATTAACCTGTCACTCATGGGGGTCAAAACAGAGCCCTATAATACATATCATTAACCCTGTCACTCATGGGGGTCAGTACAGACCCCCATAAACCCATAATTAACCCTTTCACTCATGGGGGTCAATAGAGACCCTCATAAGCCTCTATTTAACCCCATCAGTTCCATAAGGGTATATTATGACCATTATGGGCCTCTTACAACCCAACATTAACCACACAAGTTCTATGACGGTCCTCAAGGACCATCATGACACTAAGTATAAACACTACACTGCAGTATACCCCTCCAATAAAACATTAAATATCAACTAAACACCCTCTACACTAATCTATTAACACCTACACTACCTACCTACACTACCAACCTATCTCCTAATAACCCCCCCCACTCTAATTACAGAAAAGAAAAAAAAATAAAGTCACCAAAAATAAAAAATCTACATTACATAAAATAAAAAAACCTAAATCACAAAAAAGAAAATAATCTACATTACAGAAAAGAAAAAACCTTAGTCACAAAAAATAACAACCCCCCCACTACAGAAAAAAAAAACAATTACACACCTGAAAAGGAAATACATATAATACATACAATACAATACAAATACAATGAAATACAATACAACACTGAAAAATTAGTGCAACACATTTACAGTAAATAAATAAACATTATAAACATTCTAAATATTCGACTCACCTTTTCAGCATGTCCCCGTCCTTCTTCTTTTTTTCTTCTCCGGTGCGGCCCCTATTAAAAAAAGCATAACATTAGTACACATACATAAAAATAAAAAAAGTAAAATAAACATAATCTACATTGTACTTACCTCCCCGCGATGTCTTCGGCCTCCTCCTCTTCTGCCCAGCCCTGGAAACGCGCTCTAAAAAAAATCACATCTATAGTTGTGAGCATACAAGCTGTTGCTCAGGCTTGCGGGCTCGTGCAGCGAGTCCACAAGAACTGCGTCCCTCACGAAGCGAGGGACGCAGTTCCCCAAAAACACACACACGACTTTTTAAAAAAAAACCTCAAATGCGCCTCACACCCGGTTACACACACACACACTGCGGGTGAGGGCCTCAGTTGCTGGCATGGAGCGCCCTCGCTTCCGCAAATGCGGGTCCTCGCGAAGCGAGGGGCCGCATTTGCGGTGGTGGAGCATCCCAACGTCTCCGCAAATGCGGGTCCTCGCAAAGCCTTTAGGGAATGAGGGAATGAGCGCTGCAGGTGCTCATTGCTGGCGAGCCTCGCGTAGCGAGGCGAGCCATTAAACCCACCTCGGAACCAACCTTAACGTAACAAACACCCACACGCACTAAGAATCCGACTATAACGACCAAACCGCGCGCAACTAAAGACAGTGAAAACACACCAAATACTCACACAAACTACATAAAAAGCTTACCCATAGCAAGGGGAGGGGCACCCATGACCTCTGAAAGTGAAGTTACACCTCCATTTAAGTCCAAATTCCCGAGTTCAGACACACGAAAATCCCCTAAGCGAGAGAGAAAATGGCCGCCGAAAAAAATGAAAACGAGGCTCAAAGACCCAGGACCGCTCAGCCACCTACAACTTACCCAAGAAGGGATCCGAGATAAGCTCGGAAACCCGCATTAACCACAGCGGATCAGAGATAAGCTCCGAGCCCTGCATTAACCCCACATTAACCATCACAGTGGGGGTCCCGATTGCACGCGATCGGGGACCCCCGCTGCAATCAAAATTCAAAATTCCTGAGTTACAGGTCCTTAAAGGAATGTAAAGGTCCTTAAAGGACCCATTGTAAAAGAAAAAAATATATACAATTTCACCCTGTCAATCATGGGGGTCAATACAGACCCCCATAAAACCCTCATTAACCCTGTCACTCATGGGGGTCAATATAGACCCCCATAAGTTCTTCATTAACCCTGTCACTCATGGGGGTGAATACCGACCCCCATAAACCCGTCATTAACACTGTCACTCATGGGGGTCAATAGAGACCCCCATAAGCCCTTCATTAAGCCTGTCACTCATGGGGGTCAATACAGACCCCCATAACCCCTTCACTAACCCTGTCACTAATGGGGGTCAATACAGACCCCCATAAGCCTCTATTTAACCCCATCAGTCCCATAAGGGTATATTAACACCATTATGGGCCTGTTACAACACTACATTAACCACATAAGTGCCATGATGGTCCTCAAGGACCATCATGACACTAAGTATAAACACTATACTGCACTATACCACCCCCAATAAAACATTAAAGATCAACTAAACACCCTCTACACTAACCTATTAACATCTACACTACCTACCCCCTATTAATCCCCACCACTCTAATTACAGAAAATAAAAAAGCCTAAAGTCACACAAAAAGAAAATCTACATTACATGAAATAAAAAACCTAACTCACAAAAAAATAAACTATATTAAACAAACTAAAAAAACCTAAGTCACAAAAAATAAAAAAAGGAACATTACAGAAAATAAAAAAAATAAACATTACAACCCCCCTCCTCACTACAAAAAAAAAAAATACACACCCAAAAAGGAAATACATACAATACAATTACAATACAATACACCCCTATCTAATATACATCACACAATCTATCTAAATAAATAGCATAATCTAATATACATGCTATCCATATAGTAATACATCCCCAATCTAGCTAAATAAATACCATAATCTAATATACATCCTATCTATATAATAATACATCCCCAATCTATCTAAATAAATAGCATAATCTAATATACATGCTATCTATATAATAATACATCCCCAATCTATCTAAATAAATACCATCTACAATACATCCAGTGCTATCTATATAAAACGCATACCCCTAGCTAACATACAATAAATGCTATCTATATATTAACTAATCTAAGTCTAAGCTAAAATAAAATAATTAAGACCACTTACCTTTGCAGATGTCCACTGGGATCAGCCACCTACGAAATAAAAAAATAAAAAAATTAGTGCAACACATTTACAGTTCTAAAAATAAACATTCTATACATTCTATACATTCTAATTATTCTACTCACCTTTCCAGCATGTCCCGTCCTTATTCTTTGAAACCTTCTCCGGTGCGGCACCTGTTAAAAAAAACACAACATTAATACACATACATCAAAATAAAATAAACATAATCTACATTCTACTTACCTCCCCGTGATGTCTCCGGCCTCCTCCGGATCCTCTTCTGCCACACCCTGTAAAAAAAATAATATATATATATACTTACATCCGCACTCCCGGACATCCCCAAAGCTAATGAGGCTCCGGGAGACTTTTCCGGAAGAAAATAAGCAATGGAGCCTTCTGATTGGTTGAAAACGCTGTCTATCAAATTCACCCAATCATCAGGCGCCAATGTGTGAACCAATCACAAATGGATACACCTTAAAATCCCACTTCGATTGGATAATGCACCTGTCTATCTTTATTTAAACCAATCACAAGGCGGAGATGCCTTCAGCCAATCACAATGGAATACACCCCCACAGGGGGATTGGTTGGAGCCTCTGCGTATTCTGATTGGTTGCACTGACAATAGCCAATCACAATGGAATACACCCTCACATACTGATTGGTGAATGATTTGCGCATTCTCATTGGCTATTGTTAATATCAATCAATATTACAGCCAATGAGAAGGCGCAGATGTCTTCACCAATCAGTATGTGGGGGTATATTCCATTGTGATTGGCTGATGGCAATAAAGCCTTAGGATTGGTTCAAATAAAGACTGCCAGGTATGTTATCCAATCACCGTTGTATTTTGGGGTGTATACTTTTTTCATTGGTTCACAAATGGGGTCTTCTCATTGGCTGAATTTGATAGACAGCCTTTTCAGCCAATCAGAAGCCGCCATTGCCAATTTTATTCTGGAACACTCCATAGGAAGGTCATTAGCATCGGAGACATCCGCCAGGGCGGATGGGTGTCGCTTTTTTTATTATTTTTTTTTCTTCATGCGCGGATGCTTCTGGGGAAGACGAGGAGGCCGGAGACATCGCGGAAAGGTAAGTATAATGTAGATTGTGTTTATTTAACTTTGGTTTATGTTTATTAATGTAATGTTTTTTTTTTACAGGAGTAGCGCCGGACAAGACGCAAAGATGGAGGTCGGCACATGGAGGACATGACATACTGGAACGTGACATGCTGGAACAAGACATGCTGGAAATGTGAGTATAATATTTAGAATATTTAGAATGTTTAGAATGTTTAGTTATTTCATGTAAACGTGTTGTAATAATTTTTTTAATCTTTTTTACCGTAGGTTGCTGATCGGAAGAAACATCTCAAAAGGTAAGTGGTCTTAATTATTTTATTGTAGCTTACAATTAGGGTAGATATATATATATATATATATATATATATATATAGATAGCATGTATTGTATATTACATAGATAGATAGATAGGGGGATGTATTATTAGAAAGTACTGTATATTAGATAGTGGGATGTATATTACATTATATAGTGGCATGTATATTAGATAGTGGCATGTATATTACATAGTGGCATGTATATTAGATAGTGGTGTATTGTATTTAATTGAATTGTGTTGTATTGTATTTTATTGAATTGTGTTGTATTGTATTTTATTGAATTGTGTTGTTTTTAATTGTGTTGTATTATATTATATGTATGTATTATATGTATTTCATTTTCAGGTGTGTAATTTTTAAAAACAATTTGTTGTGGGGGGGGGGGGTTGTAATGTATTTTGTTATTTTCTGTAATGTTCCTTTTTTTTTTTTGTGACTTAGGTTTCTTTTTTTTGTTCTGTAATGTACATTTTTTATTTTTGGTTATTTTAGTTTTTCTTATTTTATGTAATGTAGATTTCTGCTTTTTGAGGAATTTAGTTACTTGAGGCACACAGTACACTCACATTGTGTGACCAACAGCATTTCAACACTTTCTTTTAGTGACCGTCATTTTTTGACGGGCAAGTCGCTAGTATATATATTTTTAACGGACATCCGCACTCGCGGACATCCTTGACGTTAATGAGACTCCCGGAGCCTTTTCCGGAAGAAAATAGGCAATGGAGCCTTCTGATTGGTTGAAAACGCTGTCTATCAAGTTTACCCAATCAGGTGGCGCTAATGTGTGACCCAATCAGAAAGGGATACACCCTAAAATCCCACTTCTGACTGGATAAGGCACCTGTCAATCTTTATTTAAACCAATCACAAGGCGCAGATGCCTTCATCCAATCACAATGGAATACACCCCCACAGGGTGATTGACTGGGGGCATCAGCGCATTCTGATTGGTTGCACTGACAATAGCCAATCACAATGGTATACACCGCCATGTACTGGCTGAAGGCATTTGCGCCTTCTCATTGGCTCTTGTCAATGGCAATCAGTATTACAGCCAATGACAAGGTGCAGATGTCTTCAGCCAATCACCCATGGGGGTGTATCCCATGGTGATTCGCTGATGGCAATAAAGCCTTCTGATTGGTTTAAATAAAGCTTGACAGGTGCGTTATCCAATCAGAGTGGGATTTTGGGGTGTATCCCTTTCTCATTGGCTCAAAATTGGCGTCTTCTGATTGGCTGAATTTGATAGACAGCGTTTTCAGCCAATCAGAAGACGATATTGCCAATTTTATTCTGGAACAGAGGCTCATTAGCGTCGGGGAGGTTCGCAAGTGCGGACCTCCGTTAGTTTTTTAACCATTTTTTTTTTTAGAGCGCAGATTTTTACATGGCCCAGCCGGGGCAGAAGAGGATGATGCCGGGGACATCACGGGGAGGTAAGAACAATGTATATTATGTTTATTTTACTTTGTTTTATTTTTATGTATGTGTATTAATGTAATGTTTTTTTAAACAGGGGCCGCACCGGAGAAGAGGAAAAGAAGATGGACAGGACATGGTGGAAAGGTGAGTAGAATATTTAGAATATGCACTATGTTTATTTATTTTATGTAAATGTTGTACTAATTTGTTTATGTTTTTTCCCTAGGTGACTGATCTGAAGGGACATCTAAAAGGTAAGTGGTCTTAATTATTTTATTTTAGCTTAGAATTAGGGTGTCTAGATAGAGATAGCATGTACTGTATATTACATTGTGGGATATATTGTATATTAGATAGATTGGAGGATGTATATTAGATAGATAGGATGTATTGTATATTAGATAGATTGGGGGATGTATATTACATAGATAGGATGTATTATATATTACATAGATTGGGGGATGTATATTACATAGATAGGATGTATTGTCTATTAGATAGATTGGGGGATGTATATTACATAGATAGGATGTATTGTATATTAGATAGATTGGGGAATGTATATTACATAGATAGGATGTATTGTATATTACATAGATTGGGGGATATATATTACATAGGGGTGTATTGTATTGTATTTCATTTTATTTGTATTGTATGCATTGTTTTCAAGTGTGTAATTATTATTGTTTCTGTAGTGGGGGCGGCCGTAATGTATTTTGTTATTTTCTGTAATGTTCCTTTTTTATTTTTTGTGATTTAGGTTTTTTATTTTCTGTAATGTCGATTTTTTATTTTTGGTGATTTCGTTTTTTTTATTTTCTGTAATGTAGATGTTTTATTTTTTGTGATTTAGGTTTTTTTATTTTATGCAATGTAGATTTTTGATTTTTGGTGACTTTAGGGGGTGTAGGTAGATAGTGTAGGTGTTAATAGGTTAGTGTAGAGGGGGGTTAGTTGATATTTAATGTTTTATTGGGGGGGGTATAGTGCATTGGAGTGTTTAGACCTTGAGGACCGTCATGGCACTTATGTGGTTAATGTTGGGTTGTAACAGGCCCATAATGGTCATAATATACCCTTATGGGACTGATGGGGTTAAATAGAGGCTTATGAGGGTCTGGATAGACCCCCATAAGTGACCGGGTTAAAATGGTTTAGTGCTTACACTTTATGTCATGAGGGGCCTGGATGACCCTCATGGCACTTATAGTGTTATTACATGCGTTCATTACTGTGTTAGAGGGGTCTATATAGTTGAGGCACACACAGTACACTCACATTGTGTGGCAAACAGCATTTCAACACTTTCTTTTATTGCCCCATCATTTTTTGACGGGCAAGTCGCTAGTGTATATATATATATATATATATATATATATATATATATATAGTTGTTAAAATTGCGAGTTTATGTGTAACGATCGCAAGTTACGGACTTGCGTGCAGAGCATGCTCCAGCCTGCAACGAGTGGTAAAGCCACTCATTGTGGGGCCCGCGATGAGCGCCTTATGCACGGAAACTAGAGAGGGGCCTGGAAAGTAGAGGGGGGAAAGGCTCACAATGAGGGCCAAAGGCGCTCATCGCGAGGCCCGCAAGTTGCAGGTTTGTTCATGCTGGGACTAGCAATGAGTGGCAAAGCCTCTCATTGCATGGCCCGCGATAAGTGCCAAAGGTGCTCATCTCAAAGCCCGCAATAGGCAACAAAGTAGAGGGGGAGAGAGGCCCACATTAAGTGCTTAAGGGGCTCATCATGAGGCCCGCAAGTTGCGGGTTTGCTAGACCAACAATAGGCAAAGAAGAAGGTAGAGGGGGGCAAAGAGAGACAGGGGAGGGAGAGGGAGGAAAATTACACAGGGGACAGAGGCTTGCAAAAGGTATTGCGAGGGTGCAAAATGCGTCTTAGCCACACACCGTGAGGCCCCCAAAGTGTGACACATTATAAGCCTCGCCGTTGTGAGACTCACAAATTGCGGCTAAGCCACAAATAGCACATGCGCAGTGTATTGTACACTAAAACTAACGGTTTTGTCTCATGACTGAGGCCCACAAGTTGGAGGGGGTTGAGGCCCAGGGAGGGGGAGGGGGGAAGAGACATAGGGGAGGGAGAGGAGGGAAAGAGACAAAGTGGAGGGAATGAGGGAAGAGACACAGCGGAGGCAGAGGAAGGGAAGAGACACAGGGGAGGGAGGGTAAGAGACTTAAGGGAGGGAGGGAAAGAGACACAGGGGAGGGAGAGGGAGGAAAGAGCCATAAGAGAGGGAGTGGGGGAAGTTGGAACGGGAGGCGGGAGAGTAAAGTTAAATATTATCCCGTCATTTGTGACGGGAGGCCTGCAATGGACGCCAAGGGGGCTCATTGCTAGGCATGCAATGGGTGCCGAAGGCACTCATTGCGAGGATAGCAGAGAAGAGTGAGAAGGAGAGAAGAGGGAGGGAGAGGACACAGAAGGAGCGAAGGAGAGAGAGAAGCCGTGCATGGTGTGGCAAACAGCATTGCGAGGCTTGCAAATATTATGCCGTCATTTTTGACGGGCAAGTAGCTAATATATATACAGTATATATAAGATTGCAAAGTATTTCCTTATAAGTTTTGTTATTTAGACCATTTTATGCAATATCATGGCTTTCAGCATGTTCTGTATAACATTATTTATCATTGACAATAAAAATTCACAGATTTTTATCAGAGAACACTGAAGTTTGTGGCAATATGTGTACAGGAGCAAGTGATTTTCTAGAGGACATGTTTAATTCTTGCCAGTTTCTTTCTAGCTTATATCAAGCAAATATTTTATAAATTAATACTTATCTTTAAGTACCAATACTGGTAGACTTCACTTCGATAAAAACGACTTTATCTAAAAAAAGACTTCACCTTGATCTCTGTGTCTCACAATGCGAATAGGTTTCTGGCAGACTATACTTGTAACTGTATTGGGCAAATGAGCAAGGACTTTTATCATAATTGACTGGGACTTATGAGTAAGCCAGACCCTTGATAATATCTTTAATCCATGAAGGATGATTGGCGAAAATGTGTTTAACATTCAGAGTAGCTTCTCTGCAGATAGATTTACTGTCTGATATGAAGACAGTTTTAAGTGAAAACGCATTCAATAATAGATTGATAATGAAATATTGATTAGCACACCACTACTGCCATGGATTTAAATTGCTTCATAGAGACAGAGTATTTTAAGATATGCTTTTATGACCCTTACAGCTCTTTATAGCAGCCATCTACATGGTAAACAAGAATATCTTATAGTAAAACTGATTATTCCATGTTGCAATCAAATTAAACAGATGTAGAAAGTATGTCACCTATAGTCACCTTATCTAATACATTTGGCCTTTACTTATCCACAAGACACAGAATGTTTCCTTTTCCTAATACAAAGCTTTTATTTCTGTCTCTTTTTATATTTATTTCTAGTTCTGACATTGCTCTCACTGCAGGTTTTAGCAATGTAATAATATAATAACTCATGCTAAAATAAACACTGTATGCCCTATTGCAAACTTCCACAGTTCCTAAGTATCTGCACACTGATTTTGTACCTTACAGGCTAAGTGCTGTTGGCATGAAACACACATCTGTTTCTCTGGCTGAGAACATACTGTACTGTGCATTAGATGGACAGCAACCTTGCTCTAATTATCTTTTTACAGCAGGATGTGACACTCATGTCAAAGCTGCTGTTTGAAATGCACCAGAAAAGCTACAGTTAAGAGCACTTAATTTGTTTTTTGTGTACTTAAACTTGAACCAAAATGTGTTGTTTATAGATAAAGAGATGTATATATATATATATATATATATATATATATATATATATATATATATATATATATATATCAGAGAAGTGCAGTATAGTAGGATCAAATGGTACTCTGTGAACCAATAAGAATGAGACGGAGATCCAAAGTGACTTCTAAGAATCCTCATTCTGCATTCTGCTTCAATAATGTGTGAGCTAGTAAGGGAAAGAAGTGGGAGAGAAGCTATGCTACTGAGTCTTGAGCTGTTAATCTCTCCAAAGCATTTTTTTCTTTCTATACCTCACTCCTCGATTGCCTCTTTCCCTCTTTATTTCTGCCACAGTATTATGCATGTCTATACTCACATTTTGCATGTTATTGTTTAGTTTCAGCTGAATCCAAATAGATAACCAGAAAGATTTGCAATAGGGCATACAGGGCCCTATTAAATTCCAGCCTCGTAAATAAGAAGCTTCTACTTAAGCCCTACGTACTGCAAAGTTTCTCTAAGTTCCAATGCTATTACATTAGCCCTGCTGGGCCGTACGTATCAACACTGCGTAAATGTACATGAGGAGTGACAGCCTGCGATATGATATCGCAGGCTCCCACTCCTTATCAATTGCTGCGGGGGTCTTAAACGGGACCTCCGCGGCAGTCCCCCACATAAGCTCTGCCATGGGGGATTCTCCAACTAGCCCCCCCAACACCTAAAATTAACCCCTCCTCTATGCGGGGGTCCCCATCGGGACCCCCGAAGTGTCCTCACATTAACACCTTGCTGCAGGGGTCCATAGGGACCCCCGCAGCCCCCACACATTAACCCCTTGCAGCGGGGGTCCCCGATCGGCACCGATCAGGCCCCGCTGCATTTAATACTTTTAAATTCCCTGCCGCGGCTCCTTAATTAACCCCATCACTCATGAAGGTCAATACAGACCCCCATAAGGCCTTAATTAACCCTGTAACTCATGGTGGTCAATACAGACCCCCATAAGGCCTTAATTAACCCTATAACTCATGGTGGTCAATATAGACCCCCATAAGGCCTTAATTAACCCCGTCACTCATGAAGGTCAATACAGAAGCCTCTATTTAACCCCATCAGTCCCATAAGGATATATTATGACCATTATGGGCCTGTTACAACCCAACATTAACCACATAAGTGCCATGACGGTCCTCAAGGACCCTCATGACACTAGCTACAAACACTACGCTATAACCCCCAATAAACCATTTAATCTAAACTAACCCGCCTCTACACTAATCTATTAACACTTACACTACCTACCTACACTACCCACCCCCTAATAAACCTCCCCACCACTCTAATTACAAAAAATAAAGAAACCTACCTTACAAAAAAAAAAAACCTACCTTACAGAAAAAAAAAATACATTACAACCCCCCCCACTAAAGAAAATAAAAAAATGACACACCTGAAAAGGAAAGACAAATATACACAATACAATACATACATACATATAATACATTACATACATTACATATATTACATATAATACATTACATTACATACATTACATTACATACATTACATTACATAATTACATATAATATATTACATATAATACATTACATTACATATAATATATTACATTACATATATTACATATAATACATTACATATAATATATTACATATAATACATTACATACAGTACATTACATATATTACATATAATATATTACATATAATATATTACATATAATACATTACATACAATACATTACATTACATACATTACATATAATATATTACATATAATACAAATCAAATACCCCCTATCTATCTAACATACAATCTATTTAATATAAAATACATCCCCCTATCTATCTAATATACAATAAATCCTAACTACATACACAGACCCTAATTCTAAGCTAAAATAAAATAATTACAGTCCTAACTACATACACAGACCCTAATTCTAAGCTAAAATAATTACAGTCCTAACTACACAGACCCTAATTCTAAGCTAAAATAAAATAATTAAGACCACTTACCTTTAAGATGTTGCTTCAGATCACTAACCTAGGGGTAAAACAAAACAAAATAATTAGTACAAAACATTAACATGAAATATAAGCATTGCATACATTCTAAATATTCTACTCACCTTTCCAGCATGTCCCGTCATTGTTCAGCACTTCCGGGGCGGCCCTGTTAAAAAAACACAATACATTAATACATTAATACAATATACAAACAAGAAATAAAATAAACATATAAATATCTAAATATACATTTAACTTACCTCCCCGCGATGTCCCTGGCCTCCTGCCCTTCAGCCCCGGCTGGGCCTCGGAACCATCCGCGCTCTAAAACAAAACAAAACAAAAAAAACTAACGGAGATCTGCATTCGCAGACCTCCCCGACGCTAATGAGCCTCCTGGAGTCTTTTCCAGGAGGAAATTGGCAATGGCGGCTTGTGATTGGCTGAAAAAGCTGTCAGCCAATCAGAAGTCGTCAATGTGTGAGCCAATCAGGATGCGCAGATGTCTTCTCCGTGGGGGTGTATCCCATAGTGATTGGCTGAAGGCATCTGAGCCTTGTGATTGGTTCCAATAAAGATTGACAAGTGATTTAGCCAATCAGGGTGAAATATTGGGGTGTATCCCATCCTGATTGGCTCACACATTGACGACTTCTTATTGGCTGAAATTGATAGACAGCTTTTTCAGCCAATCACAAGCCGCCAATGGCAATTTCCTCCCGGAAAGGACTCCGGGAGGCTCATTAGCGTCGGGGAGGTCTGCCAGTGCAGATCTCCGTTAGTTTTTTGGGTTTTTTTAGAGCGCGGATGGTACCTGGGGCCCAGCCGGGGCTGAAGGGGAGGAGGCGGGGACATCGCGGGATGTAAGTTAAATGTATATTTAGATGTTTATATGTTTATTTTATTTGGTGTTTGTATATTGTATTAATGTATTGTGTTTTTTTAACAGGGCCGCGCCGGAAGAGCTGAACAATGACGGGACATGCTGGAAAGGTGAGTAGAATATTTAGAATGTATATAATGTTTATTTATTTCATGTTAATGTTTTGTACTAATTATTTTGTTTTGTTTTACCCCTAGGTTAGTGATCTGAAGCAACAACTTAAAGGTAAGTGGTCTTAATTATTTTATTTTAGCTTAGAATTAGGGTCTGTGTAGTTAGGACTGTAATTATGTTAGCTTAGAATTAGGGTCTGTGTATGTAGTTAGGACTGTAATTATTTTATTTTAGCTTAGAATAAGGGTCTGTGTATGTAGTTAGGATTTATTGTATATTAGATAGATAGGGGGGTGTATTTGATATAGTTAGGATGTATTTTATATTAAATAGATTGTATGTTAGATAGATAGGGGGTATTTAATTTGGATTATATAGAATATATTATATGTAATATATTATATGTAATATATTATATGTATTGTATGTAATGTATTATATGTAATATATTATATGTAATATATTATATGTATTGTGTGTAACGTAATGTATTGTATGTAATGTATTATATGTAATATATTATATGTAATATATGTAATGTAATATATGTAATGTAATGTAATGTATTGTATGTAATGTATTATATGTAATATATTATATGTAATATATTATATGTAATTATGTAATGTAATGTATTATATGTAATGTATGTAATGTATGTAATGTAATGTATTATATGTAATATATGTAATGTATGTAATGAATTATATGTATGTATGTATTGTGTATATCTGTCTTTCTTTTTCAGGTGTGTAATTTTTTTATTTTCTGTAGTGGGGGGGGTTGTAATGTATTTGTTTTTTTTCTGTACTGTAGTTTTTTTTTTCTGTTAGGTAGGTTTTTTTATTTTTTGTAAGGTAGTTTTTTTTTATTTTTTGTAATTAGAGTGGTGGGAAGGTTTATTAGGGGGGAGGTAGTGTAGGTAGGTAGTGTAAGTGTTAATAGATTAGTGTAGAGGGGGGTTAGTTTAGATTAAATGGTTTATTGGGGGTTATAGTGTAGTGTTTGTAGTTAGTGTCATGAGGGTCCTTGAGGACCGTCATGGCACTTATGTGGTTAATGATTGGGTTGTAACAGGCCCATAATGGTAATAATATACCCTTATGGGACTGATGGGGTTAAATAGAGCCTTATGGTGGTCTGTATTGACCACCATGAGTTCATGGGTTAATTCAGGCCTTATGGTGGTCTGTATAGACCTTCATGAGTTATAGGGTTAATTAAGGCCTTATGGGGGTCTGTATTGACCTTCATGAGTGACGGGTTAATTAAGGCCTTATGGGGGTCTGTATTGACCACCATGAGTTATAGGGTTAATTAAGGCTTTATGGGGGTCTGTATTGACCACCATGAGTTATAGGGTTGATTAAGGCCTCATGGGGGTCTGTATTGACCACCATGAGTTATAGGGTTAATTAAGGCCTTATGGGGGTCTGTATTGACCTTCATGAGTGACGGGGTTAATTAAGGCCTTATGGGGGTCTGTATTGACCACCATGAGTTATAGGGTTAATTAAGGCCTTATGGGGGTCTGTATTGACCACCATGAGTTATAGGGTTAATTAAGGCCTTATGGGGGTCTGTATTGACCACCATGAATTATAGGGTTAATTAAGGCCTTATGGGGGTCTGTATTGACCTTCATGAGTGACGGGGTTAATTAAGGCCTTATGGGGGTCTGTATTGACCACCATGAGTTATAGGGTTATTTAAGGCCTTATGGCGGTCTGTATTGACCTTCATGAGTTATAGGGTTAATTATAGTTGCCTGGGGTTAATATTTTTTTACGGTCCTTTAAGGACCCACAAGGCGGTAAATTTAAAATTGAAATGCGGCAGGGTCACGATCAGTGCCGATCGGGGACCCCCGCTGCAGTGGGTTAATGTGGGGGGACTGTGGGGGTCCCTATGGTTCCCTGCAGCAATGGGTTTATGTCGAGACTCTTCTGGGGTCCTGATGGGGACCCCCAGCATAGAGGGGGGTTAATTGTAGGTGCCGCGGCTGGGATTGGGTAATAGTGTGCCGCGGCCCCTTTAAGGAGCCGCGGCGGGAATTTAAAACGTTTAAATGCAGCGGGGGGCCTGATCTATGCAGATCGGGGACCCCACCTGCAATGGGTTTATGTGGGGACACTTCTGGGGTCCCGATGGGGACCCCCAGCATAGAGGGGGCTTAATTGTAGGTGCCGCGGCCGGGGGTTGGGTAATAGTGTGTCGCGGACCCTTTAAGGAGCCGCGGCGGGGAATTTAAAACTTTTAAATGCAGCGGGGGGCCTGATCTATGCAGATCGTGGACCCCCCCTGCAATGGATTTATGTGGGGACACTTCAGGGGTCCGATGGGGACCCCCAGCATAGAGGGGGATTAATTTTTGGGGCCGCGGCCAGGATTGGCAATTAGTGTGCTGCGGCCCCTTTAAGGAGCCTCGGCGGGGAATTTCAAACTTTTAAATGCAGCGGGGGCCTAATCGGTGCCGATCGGGGACCCCCGCTGCAAGGGGTTTATGTGGGGGTGCTGCAGGGGTCCCGATAGAGACCCCTGCAGCATGGGGATGTGTAAAGGTGCTGAGGGGAGCCTCACACTGCTGTCTCGGGCTGCTCCGAGGCAGCACGTAGAGCCTTTAGGATCCCATGCGGGCACTTTTTGTGCCCGTAGGGATTCTTACGAAATGCGATAATCATGCAAAGATTTAAGGCTGCGTGTGACTACGAAGCTCTCTCGGAGCCTATTCTCGGCCATTTTTTCATAGTCATATAGCAAAGCAGTCTGCAAGAGATTTGGTACTCGAAAACAGCAGAAAAACTGCCTTTTGCGAGCACCGAGAGAACTACGAGGGATAATTTAATAGGGCCCACAGTGTTTATTTTAGCATGTGTTATTATATTATTACATTGCTAAAACCTGCAGTAAGAGCAATGTCAGAACTACAAATAAATATGAAAAGAGACAGAAATAAAAGCTTTGTATTAGGAAAAGGAAACATTCTGTGTCTCTCTTGATTTGACTCTTTTAGTCAAACATAACATTTAACTAATGATTATTATTGACAGTTCATGTCTTTTCTTAACACAATGTGTACCTACTGTATATACAGATTTAATACATATGTGTATACAGTATATTATCGCATATATTCTGGTGTAAATAACATATATATTGACATTTATGGGCGGTTTTTATTATTATTTTTTTTATTTTTTTATTATTATCTCAATATGTTGATGTCCACCTCAACAAGTGGAATATAAAGGAACACCTTCATAACTTGCTGAATTCCTTTTATTCATATTTTCATTGCAAATTCTCAGATAGACATAATAAGGCATATCCAAGTTTTATTTCAATATTTAAATGTGCTATCTTAACTCAGTATGATGAGCAATATACTTTCTGCCTGAATGTGCATTTTACGCTTCACTGATGGTCAAATTATGTGTTAGATAGTCTTATTGAGTATTCAATTAAAAGATGTATAATATGCTGCTACAATAGGAATTATACAGTACTTTAACTGAGTTGTTTGATTTCACATCTAGTGTAAAAGAAAAAAAAGTCTATTTAATTATAGATAAGGAAATCCCAGTGTGCCTCAAGGAATGTTCATGTAATTCATCAACAACAATGTAGGGCTTGTCTGGAGCTGAAACAGTTAATGTAAGGGTTGGCAGAGCAAATTAAAGGAACACCAAAGTCCCATTTAAATGAACATGCTTTGAACACTGCAATTTTATGCATGCTGTAGTTAATGGTCATTTCCAGGCTCTTACCATAGACGTTTGGGAGATGATTAATCTTATATGTAGAGGTATGTCTTGGGGGAGAATGCATTCTATGTTTTTTAGCCAGGTTTCCCAGAAGTGGTTGATTCTGGACATTCCCATCAAATGTGTGTTAATGTGCCTTCACTTGAGCAATTCCTGTTTCATCTATGTGAAGTGTATAAGACTAGATACCTTTCTTGGATGACTTTAAAATAAAGCTATTTGTGGTTAGCACATCTAGTCAGTTTCACTACTAAACTAGCTACTTGCGAGCAACACTCAAAAGCTAATGAAGCTACTAATACATTTTCACATGCAAGCATGGATTTATGGACTAAATTTCACTATCTTATATATGAATTTTAAGTCAGGTAAATATTATAATATATGTCTGAAGTCATAAATTAAAATGTTGAGAAATAGCCTGTCATTGTTAGATTGTGTTTGTGCTCCAGTTCTATAAAGGGAACAAGAGAAAAAGTCTGGAAAAGATTATAAAGTGTAGTGATACCTTAGCTTTCCAATTATTTTAGGTTGCAAGTTGGGATTTTTAATTTAACAATGAAAGTGTTAATAAGGGAGTCTGTAGCGGCATCGGCAGACCTGCAAAGGCTGCAGGCTTGAATTGTGGCTGCGTTACAGAGCTATAAAATTGAACCATGCAGCGAACTACGGGACGTAGACGCAAACCCATAAACCAATCTTGGATGTGCGGCCGTGAACATGATCAATTAGTCAAACCCGTAGTTACGGGTTCCGATGGAGCCATGGCAAATGAGATCGTCATCATTACGTCACTGAAAAATGGAGGTTAGATTTCAAAGCATTACGGGTCTCAATTACGAGTTTCGATCGGACTCGCATTCCAGAAATAATGCAATATTAATAAATCAGTAAATATGATATTCTAGTCCATGCGAGTTCCATTATATGTATTAACACATTGATTACTGGGATTGATATAACACGCAAATTAAACAGAAATAAAAGTATTTTATATTGCAGATTTGCGAGCTTGAGAATGTTGTGCTATTAATTTTAATATCTATCTATCACTTTCCATTTCGTTGAAAATACAGTAGTGTGTTTATATTTGCATTTACAGTGCTATGGATAGGACTTTAACCCCGTTGTGGGTCCTCTCTAGTACTGGTTGGCTTTTTTGGCTCCATTTGCAAATTATGTGTTTGTACGCCAGTGGATTCGTAGCAATTTAATAGCGATTTTTGGACAGTAACAGTTATGTCCTTGACAGATCAAAGGTTCAAATTTCAACGTCCCGTAGGTTTTTTCGCCTGTATCTCGCAGATCATTAGCGGGTTGCTTTACAGGGCCAATTTAATAGCCATAAGTCTTGCAGGCTACGTTACGGGCTGCGGTTTTACACGTTGAGGGAATTTAATAGGGCTGTAAAAGAGCTATAAATTCCCCTAATTTCACATTGGTGCTTGAATTTGTTTTATTAGTAGTGTTAAGCTGGCCTTAATTTATTTGCTGGTGCAGGCTGATATTTGATTGTATAGATTGCTGAGATATCTTTTCATTTCATTGATAAGAGAATATATATATAAAATGTATAATAAAAAAATATATATATATATATATATATATATATATATATATATTGTGACCGTTTGCCCCTTAGATGATATGACAAGCAAGTGGAGTATGGAGTTCTTGACAGGAGTGACGGAGTTAAAACTTCTGAAGAACTCCTAATTGGTGCAACTTCCCTTTAAAAGCCTGGAAAGCAGACATGAAAGGGGGTGTGGCTGGCTAGGCTCTGGGCAGGTTGTGTGCTTCTGCCAGAAGCAAGCCACAGAGTGGAGGCTGATCCTGTGTGGAGTTACAGTGGGAGTTTTGGAAGCAAGCCTGTAAGAGTTACCTGATTTACTGTGGCTGCGAGTACTGAGACAACAGCAGGAAGTGTGGGCTGTTTGCAGGCGCAGGACGCTTAGAGCTGGAAGAGTGAATACAGCCTCAGGAAGCCAAGTAAGTGTGAAGGGATTAGTGAGAAGGCAGAGTTGCCTTAAAGGCCTAGTGTGTGTGAAGCTGACAGAGGCCTCAGAAGGAAGGTACCAAGATGTATTACGCCACAGGGAAGAGGCTGAGTTTGAAGAGAGAAGTGTGAAGGGATAGTGAGAGTGGCGCTATTGTGTGAAAGCTACTCCTTCTGGAAGACACAGTGTTGTAGTGTTTTTTTCCTGTCGCAGATAAGCTGCACAGGAGTAGTCAGGGTGTTCCTGAGTTATAGTCAGCTCGTTTAAGTAGATGTTTATTTCCGTTATTTTTAAGCAGAGTTGCTGCTCAGTTGTTACTTGCATTTTGCAATAAACCAATTTGCTGCATTTCAAGCCAGTATCAGTCCCTTTTTCAAGAAACCACCGAGTTATACGACCATCCTTGTCACAATATATACACACACTAGCGACTTGCCCATCAAAAATGACGGCAATAAAATTGTAAGGCAGGTAATGCTGTTTGCCACACAATGTAAGTCTTTTGGTCCTCTGCATGGCTCGCAATGAGCTCTCCCCTGGTGAGCGCTCCCCTGGTGTAGTTTTGGTCTTGTGACCTCCTTCGGCGTCATTACAAGGCTCTCCCCTGGTGTACCTTTGGTTCTGTGAGCACCCTGTGCGTTCAGTGTGAGCCCTGCGCTGAGCACCTTTGGCGCTCATAGCGCGGCTCACACGAGCGCCTTCCGCGCTCATTGTGAGCCTCTCCTCTGGTATATATATATATATATATATATATATATATATTTTAATAATAATTAATTAGTTAATGAAATAATACATTAATATATTTGACCTATTTGTAATTAATATATCCAGCAATCAATATCCTGAAGATATATTTTGCTAACAATCTATTTGTAATTCCCTACAACATACAATTGCTGACCTGAGGTGTAAGTGTCAGCAATGTGGCAAGTGTGCAGTGTAAATAGGCTGCGTGCGCGAGGCTAAACCGCTTGTTTAGTTGTGTAAAGCAGCATTTTAGAATGGTAATGTTATTAGTTTCAAGTTAGTGTTGTAAAATGGCGGCGATTGTGTATGTGTTAGCGTAGTTTGTAATAGTGTATTTTTTACCTTGTACGTTCTTGGGTAAAAGTCGTATGTGTCTGGCGGTGTTTTGCGTGCTTAGGGGTTGTGTAGCCTCGTTTTGTTTTTTTGCGGCGGCCATTTTTTTTCTCGCATAGGCGATTTTTGACTGGCGAAACTCTGCGGTGAATCGACTTAAATTCGCATGCAACCTGATGTTTTTTGTATGTTTCTTTTTTGTATTTTTTGTGGTTTTTGTGTTTTACGATGTGAGCTGCTCGGCCAATAACTTTCCTTTTCAAAGTGTTACGAGCTGTAATATTTGCAGGCGATATTTTCAAAGTGCAACCGGTCTCGCACTGTGAATTGTGTATTTGAGTTTTCTGTTGATCTGTAGTCCGGCGGGTCGTAGGTATGATGCTTAAGTCGTGCCTAGGGCACCCATTTCTCCCAGCGCAGTGAGCGGCGTCGGCGCTCCTTGCCAAAGTCGTGCGGGGTTGTAGGCATGAGCGCCTGCAGCGCTTTTCTCCACCAGTGCAGTGAGTGCCTTCGGCACTCCCTGCCAAAGTCGTGCGGGGTTGTAGGGATGAGCGCCTACAACCCCGGCGCTCCTTACAAGCGCAGATGCAATTGCGCCCCTCGCTTCGCGAGCCCGCAGTTTTAACATTGCGTTGCCAACGTTTTTTGGCAAGCCAGCGCAGCTGAAAACTATATATGTGACTAGCGAATTGCCCATCAAAAAATGACGGCAATGAAATTGTAAGTGAGCTAATGCTGTTTGGAGTATAATAATGAAATAAATAATACATTAATAAATTAATATAATTTATCTATTTTGAAGTAATATATGCAGGAAGCATTCTGTTGAAGAGCTGACAATCTGTTTTGATGTTGCTGGAATATTAGTGGTGTGGAGCTGCTGTGTAAGCGTGATGAATGTGTGCAGTGTAATAGTGTGCGTGCGCGAGACCAAACCGTTAGCGTAGCTGTGTACTTCCGCATTAAAATGGCGGCAAATGTGTGGTATGCGTCTGTAGCGGAATATCCATGGGTGTTTTGTGGTGTTTTGCGTGTTTCTTGTGGTGCTTTGCGTGTTTAGAGTGCTGTAGCCTCGTTTTCGTTTTGTTCGGCGGCCATTTTTTCTTCTCGCTTAGAGAATTTTTTAGTGTCTAAACTCTTTTATTTTGAGCTAAATGAAGGTGTAACTTCATTTTTTGAGGTCCTGGATGCTCCCTCTTGCTGTAGGTAAGCTTTTTATGTATGTGTTGTGTGTATTTATTGTGTTTTTCATTTTTTCCTGTCCGCGGGTTGCGGACGATTTTTGCCAGTCAGTAATAGGTGTTAACGTGTCTTGTATGTTGTTTGCATTGCGACGTAAAGTTTGCGAGGGTCGCAGTTGCTGGCAAGGAGCGCCTTCGGCATGCTCACAACTATATATGTGATATGTATATATCTATAACTAATACATGTATACATTTACATATGCACCTATGTACTGTATGTACAGTATGTACATCTATATAAAAACTTTCTTACCTGCCTGATGCTGCACTCCACTTCCTGGGGTTAGGAGGGGCCACAGCAGTCCAGAGGGCTGAGGGGGCCAAAGAGGTAATGAGGGGGCTACAAGGTGCAGAGGGAGGCCACAAGGGGCCTCGGGGGGCCATAGTGGTTTGAGAGAAGCAGCAGAGTTCCACGAGGGACCACAAGAGGCTGGGGGGAATATAGGGGGCCACTGAGGGGAGCCTGTGGGGGGCTGCAGGGAACCCACAGAAGGTCAATGGGGGCCATTAGGGCCTGTGAGGGGGGAAAAGGGCCCACATGTGGGGGCCACAGGGGACCCACAAGACCTCAGAGGATCCACAAGGGCAACAGCGGCCCGACAGGTCTCCAGAGAGCCACTGGAGGGCCGCAGGAGGTCCGGGGCCTAGAGTGCCTTGGACCGGTTGCACCAGCGGTAGCTCCACCTCTGAAAAGAGCCATGTGTCCTCTGTTTTAGCAAAGATTATTTTATAGTATGAAAGGGTTTCAATAAAGTTTATTAAGTTGTAGGGGCCAGCAGCAATACACTTTGCTTACATTTTAAGCTTCTCTGTGGCCCTTTATCTTAGATCATAATTCAAATACATTATTAGAGGTAGACATTTAAGTTTTATGAAATGCACTATGGTCCAAAAGTACTTGTGGATATGAATTCAAGGTCCAGAATCCATATTTTTATAGACATATGCACACATATTTTAATAGAATGCCAATCAGAAGGATTAGAAAGGAGATACACAGAAAAATCAATATAATTTTAAAGTTTTCTAATTATGTAGTAGCCTCAGGAGAACTATAACCAATGCTTGTTATAACAGGCTTACTTGATCACAGCTTAATTCCTTTCACTCTATTACCCTAAGTCTATTTATTTGTTTAAGCTCTTATTTCCACTGCCCCATTCAGATCCTATCTCTATAAAAATACCTTTAGTGTTTTACATTCTGACACTTCTTGCTCTTCATTATCTCATTGGGTGGGGAACAAAAGACTACAAACCCAATGATGGTTTGCTGCAGAGACTGAATCCCTGTACAATGATACATTATTGCTGCTGCCTCTGATTAACCACAAACTTAGGTCTACCTGCGGTCTACTGGTTCCGGTATATCTGTGGTCTAATATTACACTATTGCATATCTACTGGTTCTGAAATGCACAGCATACTGCACTTTGTTTGAATGCACAGTGTACTGCAAAGTCCAGTAGCATCCTGCCTCACACAAGTACCAAAAGGAAAGTCCAAGTAGATAAAATCAGTATAACTGGTTGATAATGTCAAGTAGATTAGATCAGTCTAATGGATTTTAATCTCTAAAATGTTAAAAGATTTATATAAAAATATCATCTGTAGGGAAAGCAGAGGAAGCAGTTGCATTTTTATGTGAAAACAAGACCATAAAATAAAATTTAAAGCATCAATTAAATATTATTTTAATAATTGGCTAATTTACTATTGATGTATAAATAAGATTACATATGTATGTCATAAAAATAAATATAAAGCACCAATTAAATAATAAAATGATTTTCTATTGATATGTTACTAAGATTACATGTTGTATGTCATGTCATTAAATGAAATATAAAGAACCATGTTTCATAGTTTATTATGATAAAATAGAAAAGTTCAGCTCTGTGTTAGTGCTATTGTCGCTAAAGTAGAAAAGTTCAGCCCTGTGTTTAGTATTGTAGTCGCCAAGGTAGAAAAGTTCAGGTAAACTGTACGCTAAAGTAGGAAAGATCATGTAGACTGCACGCTAAAGTATCAGCCTCACATCTATCTCTCTTATGCAATACTATTCCCCTTCATACAAACTTTTGCCACAACCTACTTATCTGTCATTTTTTCTTGGATTAATTCCAGTCTTTCAAAAATTGCCACTTAAGTATCATATTTATTGTTGTTCATTTTGTTGTTCAGTCATTCAGTCGTTTTTGACTCCTAGTGACCTTATGGACTGCAACACACCAGGCACATCTGTGCTCCCTCAAGCTCAAGTTAACCTCTTAAATGATCTCATCTATCTCCATCTCTGCAGTCCCTTTCTTCCTGTACTTTCAAACTTTCCCAGCATCAAAGTCTTATCTAGGGAATCCTGTCTTACCATTATTTGGCCAAAACATTTAGGTTTGGCCTCATGGACATACCTTCCAGTGAACAGTTAGGCCTGATCCTATGACACTCAGGCATCTTTATAGTCCAGCTGTCACATCCCTATGTAACTACTGAGAATACCATAGTTATTACAAGCGGACCTTTGTTAATAGTGTAACAGTAGAAGATCTGGTGGTTGTCTTATATGAAGTGTCCCATTTCAGTCCGTTTGAGTTCAGTAATTCCCAGAATATCAGTGCTTACTCTTGTCATCTTATGTCTTACCACATCCAGTTTGGTTAATAGTTCTAATGTTCCTGGTTCCTATGCTGAATTGTTCTTTGCAGCCGCGGACTTTCCCCTCCAGATACAACCACAGCTGGGTGTCCTCTCAACTTTGGCACAACCATTTCATTGGATCTAGTGATACTAATACTCGCCCCCTGCTCTTTACCAGTAATGTAGTAGGCACCTTCTGACATGAGGGTTTGAATAATTGATCACTCGCCTCCAACGTTCAACAAATGGTTTACAGGTGTGCGTCTCAAGCTCGTAACTCGCAGCCCATTCTAATTTAATAGCTAGGTAACTCGGCCAAATTTCAAGCCCGCAGCCATTGCAAGCTTCACGTTGCACATACAGGCTTAGAATTTAATGTGGCTGAAGGCAGAGTAATTGGCAAACTAGGCAGTGTAAGAGTAGGTGTAACTTTCTCTTTAATTTAGCATGTACTGATACATTTATATTACACTTATTTATAGTTAAGGTCTTGTCTCTGGCATTTGAGTCCAGTGATTTTAGTACAAGGTGCATTGGTATGCCTAGCGCAGTTCATCTTTTATTCTGGGTGTTTGAATCACAGGTTAGGAGTGAAGAGAATGCTGTCAAGAGAACTTGTGATTTGAATATACGACTAGAACAACATAATGTGACATTTTGGTTTATAATGAATGTTCATGTTTCTGCAAAATGCATTAATAAGCATGAGGTTGAAATTAACTCATCTTTGCACAACTGTGATTTTATTTTGGCATAAAAAATGTAATTATCTATAAGAGTATTATCATGTAAATATGTACCTTCTCACTTTACTCTGTGAATGGATATGTCATTAGTGGTGGGAATTTGGCATGAGATTTACACTCATGCTGCCATCTCCTCAAGCACTTGGCCTGTGCCCAATGCATGCCACTCCTACATGCATAAATTATGGGCCCTTCTATTCCAGTGCACATTAAACATGTTCTTTCGCTCTTTGGAGTTGTATCATTTATATTTATGTGCTCCATACTCCACTAACAAGCTAACATGAAAATTAATTTGGAACAACTTGCAGAACATCCCTAAGATGAAAGTTAAAAATAAGACAATTCTCAATCAAAGCTATGAAATTCGCATTTTTAGCAGTTGAATTGCTAGTTACCATCTGATAGCAAAAGAAAAAAAAATCTTTTAAAAGGCTCTTTCAACTCTCTGCTGGAATTGAGGAAAATGTAGCTATTGTTTTGGAAAGATGAGGCTGTATGGTAATATAATCTCAGAAAATATGCCCAACAGGGTCATCAATTTTGTATGAATAGATGTTGAAGATAGACACAAAACATAATTCATTTAAATGATCACTTACAAACACAATAGGGGATAACAAGGGTCACCTTATATTTGGGGATGAAGGGAGTTTAACATTTCTAGTGAAGTGCTACACTGCTGGACATTAGTGAACCCCATTATTTGCCTCTAGTTTGATATATATCTGGAACAAAAAATAAAGCCATACATAAATAAACATATATGAGCAAAAAGCATTAAAGCAAATCATTAGCCAGAAATATGGATTTAAAAACACAGTTTACCTCATTAATGGCCAATGCTGTACCTCTTCTGACCTCACTCATTGTCCTAAGTTCTACTGAAAGGAAGTGTAATATTTCAACTGTGATAGCATTGATTAGGCAGTCTTAGTAAGGCTTTAGTTATATTACCACACTTGAAGACTTCTGCTTCCTTTGAGTAGTGCTTATGACAATGAGAGTGCTGGGGAGGGGTACATCAGTGGGCATTAATGAGTTAACGTGTTTTTGAATTGTATTTTCTTACTAAAAACTTGACTTACTGCTGCTTGCACATGTACTTTTAAGATTGGTACACTGATTTAGAGTTATTGAGGTCATGAACGACTTAAAGGCATATTTAAGTTTCATGGATTATGAATTCATCTGCGGAGAATCAGGAGTGTATGGAAACATTTTCTTGCATGAAAAAATACCAAAACAAACCTTAATAAACTAAAGTTTGCTAAATCTCCTGAGTTTGCAAGCAGTTGATAAACACCCCTGCAAATCCCTGCAAAAATTAGCACATAATTCATAATTTATTTTGACCAATCACAAGCAGCTAATACATTTTGTGCAGGAAGATATCATGGGATGTCTAGTCCCATGCACAAGGAAGCAAGGAGGAACCCAGACATTGTTCTGTAGATCTCTGCATTGTGCTGCTGTGGCTTGAAGTAAAGGGTTAAAATATGTACCCAACCGCAATGTTTCTATTGGTAGGTGTACTGTTCCTATGTAAGCAGCTCTGGGGGTGTGGAAAACATGTTTTAAATAAAATAAATCTGTATGTGTATAGAATGAATCAATGTAATATGTGTTTTTGATATAAGCAGCATGTGGTAGATTAGATAAAAGGTAAAAACAGGTCAACTTAGATATATCTCTAAAGTTCAGTTAATTAATAATGGGTTTGTTCTGGTTGTGGTTAAAGGGCTACTTAGTTCAGCACAATTTGAACCACATCACTGTTTAGATCTAAAAGTTTGTTGAAATACCTTTTGAAATTTTGAAATACCTGCATTCTCCACTGAGAAAGCAAATCAAATAAATATTTGTTTATATGTGTAAAACATGCCCACAGTCTGCTCCACAGCTCCACATCCACTTTAGAAATCCTTCCTTCCTCCTCGCTCATCACACACATTCATCACATTGTTAATTTTGTTGAGAGTTTTTTCGTGCTTATGCTCCCCTCCACATCAATTTGGCTACACTGTTGATGAGATCTTGTCCCCTTCCCCACTCATTACTCTAACCTCTTCCTCCATCTGTTTCCCTGCCTATCCCTTTGGTTTTCCTGCCTCCTTCCTCCCGTCTCCCCATGTCCTTCCTCTATCCCTGCTCGGGGGACCCAGTGGCTCCGCCTCCTTTGTCTCCCGTCTTTGCCTGCCTTGCCTTTCATTGCCCCCTGCGTGCCTTCTGCTTCTTTTCTCTGTGCTTCCTAGCCATCTCTCCACCTCTGTCCTGTGTATTTCTTCCCCTTCACTCTTTCCGCATTCCTTTCCTTTTCTTCTTCCCTCTTGTCTTCTTCCTCTGCTCCTTCTGTCTTTTTGTCTCCTTTGGCATCGCCTGATGGCCTCAAACTGTCGGCTAGCAACTGGGACTGTAGCCTCACCTCTTTTGCACTTCGGATCACTTAATTCACATGTTTTAAATCACGTTTATGCCTCATCATGTCTATTTGCCCCCCTCAGTCGTCTCCCTTCCCTTTTAATTAAAAAACTTCTTCCTCACATCCTTCTCTAGTTTTCATTATTTACTCTCACCAAGTTACACCAATCATTACACCTTTCCTAACATTTCTTAGAGGGACAGGCCACTATTTTTTATATCTCTACTTATCTACTCACTAACTGTTCGCTCTTATGTCACCTAATCACTAACCACAAAAATTTCTTCTATCATATCCGCATTTCTTTTTCTTAAATATACAGTACCTTATTCTTGTTTTTCTTGATTTATTATTTATCATACTTGTTCTCACTAGGGTTCTGTGCCTATACAGTTTTTATCACTCTCATGACTTGAATATTTTGATACGTCATATCCACCTTTATAGGACTATCAATGCCTCCATCACATCATTATACATAACGTGTCTTTCTCACTTTGGTTGCTTATATTGTTTCCTACCTTTCATCTACTTATCAGTGGTAATGTACCTTGAAGTCTAATCAAATTGTTTATATTCAAGTCACATGCCATACATCATCTTAATCATACCATCATGACACCGTCGCACAGTCATACTTCGATATCTGTCTTAAACTCCATTCACATCCTTTTCTCGCACACAGTAATTAAAAGACCACTTTCTCAATCACTGACCACTTCAACTAGATTTTTGTCACTAGTATACTTCTTTCCTACCAATTTCAGTGTCTTATTCAAATCAAGGTGCTGATCTCACAGCTCATAGCTCCGAGTCATATTGCCATCATTGGGCACCAATCATGATAACATTTCGAGACATAATATATGTTTCACTAAACATAGCCGATCTCAATCTCTCCGATATGGAGAGCCTTTCTTCACAGGAACCTTCCTCTCCTGGAAGAGCGCCTTCATTGGCAGGCAGCTATTCATCCCTGTGATTTTGGACTATCCCTTGTCTGATGCAGGAGCTTCAAAAGCTCAGAATTTTCTACCCCGCTTTGGTTAGGAAGTCGGAACTGTATTGAATCTTCCACACTGCAAGACCCATTCAGCTTGCCGCTTCAGGTTTGCCGAATGATAATTTTTTCAACTTTAGAGAATGATAGCGGATATCGTTCCCTCAGTCACAACTGTTAAACAGAAGATGAGTCACATGATCAACCCTCTGCCTTGCACCTCTGCTGTTCTCCAACCAATTGCATCTACTAGCACAGGTGAGCCTCCTCTCTGTCCAACAACCATCATGCCGCCACATTTTGTCCCACAATTCAGAGGAAGCATATTCTTGACTGGAAGGATATCAATCTTGTGGCTCTACTCATCTGCTCGAATAAAGACATTGCCTAGGGTGATGTATGTCTGACATTGAAAGATCTAAGCTTGACCGCAAGCTCACAGTGCCAAGATTTGTCTTGGGTTTCAGTCAAGGATTTCATGACCCAGAGACGAAGGTGACCCCAAACCCTCCTGCTTTCAGCTTACAGGACACCCCTGTGTGGTGAGGTTCTATTCATCTCAGCACCCAACTTCATTCCCCAGGTATCAGGATACACGCATAGGATGCCAAGAACACAGCAAGCTCAGGAAGGCATAGTCCGTAGTAAAAATTCCAGTGACTAAAATGATAAACCATACATGATGCTTATTACATAGTTACATAGTAATTGAGGTTTAAAAAATACTTTTAGCCCATCAAGTTCAACCTTTTAAGATCTCCTCTGATCTGCAATATGTAGATTAATTGTTAATTGATCCAGAGGAAGGCAAACAGAAAAAACCCAACCAATTGTCTCAAAAGGGGGGGGGGATTAATTCCTTCATGACCCAAAAGTCCAGTGGACCTTCATGGGCATCACAAAGGAGACAAGAGATGGGTTACTATCTCCAGCTGATCAGATACCTGGCTTATCGTATGGCAGATTTACCTATTATGACTACCACTGCTCATTTTTCACCAAGGCAGAAGTCGCACAAAGCCAATTTAATTTTTTTTCTTAACTGGGCATCCTTAGACCACAACCTGTGCTGTTGTCCTTTTGCTGGCATAAAGTCAGCAGTGTGCCGTCACTGTCAATTTCATCTTCACTCATCAACGTTCTGTCCTTACACCACTCCACAATCCCATGTTTCAAATCCTCAACTAGCTGTCTCTCTCCTTGATACTCATCAGCAAACCTGACCTAGGCCCTCATTCTATTGGACCGGCCGCTGGCTATTTGCCTATTCTATTCCCTTTCGGCCGTGGGCTCCGGTAGGCTTGCGGCCTGCGCCTTGTTTTCCCTTGTGGCCGCACGCGCCGGAGGCAAGCCTTTGATCTTAAACAGCCGCAAGATTTCCGCCCACAAGCAAATCCCGGTTGCTATTCAATTGCTCCGGGAACCCTCTTCAAAGCTAAAACCGAGCCGCAGCTTACTTGCAGCAAAAAGGTCCCGCAGGCACACAATTAAGCACATAATAAAGCCATAATAAAGCCATCCTGCACTCTGAGGAGACTATAAAGTGATTGTAGGTGTTAGCATTCATAGCACAACATTCCCCTACACTCAAATCCGTAAATAACTTTTATTTTATTTTATGTCAAATATCCGTGGAAAAAGTCCAGAGGGCTTGGAGCACCTCAGACCCGCCCACGCTGCGGCCGGAAAATAAACAGTTAATGAAATCTCGGATTTGGGCTGATGTGCAAGCTTGAGAGGGGGTTGCTATTAATCCTGATGTCCCCCATTATGATCCCTAGCATTTACAGGGCTTTACAGTGCCGTCTTGAATTTATATTTGCTTTTAAAGATTTCTGAGCTTACGGCCGGTTGCAAGATATACGGCCGGCCGTAAGGGGATATCCTTGCGGCGCCGTCTATTTAAATTGCAAGGTAACGGGAGCCCCGCAAGGAATCGCAGCTTTGCGGCCGATTTACGTCCGATAATAGAATGAGGGCCCTAGTAAGGACCAACTTGGCAGGCAGGTGCATTAACATGGGGCATCTGCGATATGCAAAAATTGTAATACCAAGGGCTGTTACTATAGCAACTGAAGATTCCTATATGTGTGTGCTATTTATTACAAAGCGCAAGCAAAATCCATATGTCCCAATAATACACTTAAAGTGACAATCAACTATAAACCATTCAAGTCTGTCCAGACATCTCTCTCAGCATCTGGCACAGACTTGGTTAGGTGCCTCATCTCAGGATTCACACAAGGTTTCCACATTGGGGTGGCAAAATAAGCGCAGGCTTCTTTCACTAACGATAATTTACTCACAGATACAATGGAGGGAAGAATTCCTCTCATCAAAAGTCATCAATGGATTCCTCTTAGGGCTGTTCTTCACACCTTCATTTCCAATATGGCAGAATAATCCCCTAGGAATAGCGACTAGAAAATATTTGCTGAAGAAACACCTCATCATAAACCTGTCTGCTCCCCACAATTCATTGACTCCAAGCGTCATCTCTCTGATACAGTCAGAGGAATATTCTCTGCAGTACTCAATAGTAGACACCATCCCCACTACCCTCAGTTTTTCCCTTCACTACTGGCTTTCGAAATCTGACATCTTCATACTCCTCCAAATCAATCTAAACCTTTGACATCTGCATAGAGTTAAATGGAAGAATAATTACTACTTCACTACTAAGCTCACATTCGGCTCCAAGAGCAGCCTTAAAGCCTTAAAGCTCTCTATTAGATCTGTTAAACATCATAAAAGGCAAAAACATCATACACTACCTAGATGATTTCCTTTTATTGAACAAGCAAATTCAGTTCCTTTGAGTCTCAAAATTACCACTACTCTGTTTGGGGATCTTTACATCCCATATGTGCAGTAAAAGATTGAATGGCCATCCACTACTCTGGAATTCTCAGGAATTATTCTAGACACCAAAATAATGGATTCTTACCTTCCCTTAAACAAACTGTAGGGCTTACAAGAATACATCTCTCCCACCTCCCTCACTGATTCCTGCTCTCTTAAATAATTACAGATCCTTTAAGGCTACCTAAACTATGCCATGCAAATCCTAACCCAAGGCAGAACTTTTTTCAGCAATTTCACCGCTGCCATCCACTAGTTCAATATCCACCAAAGATCTAGTTCTCTAGAAGGGTTGGTATGGAAGATGCTATTATGTCACCAGACATCAATCTTTTAAAACCAACTCACCATAGTCACATCCAAATACCACTTCAAAGCCTTCTCTAGTATTGAAACCCTTGCAGCACCTTGGCATGACGCCCTCAGGGATAACTCCACTTCATGTCGTGTCTACCCCATACTACCAGCCACCCTCACATGGGGTTCCTCATGGAGTCACAACCCCATCAAATACATCCAAAAACTAAATATTTCATAATATTATAATCTCTTTCAGATCATCCAATCTTACAACCATGTCCCTCCTCAGAAACTTAGTTCTCCACTATATTACATTCAATTACATACCAATTAGCCTATCATATCCTTTTATCCAAGAGGTTCTGCCACAAATATAATCATTCTCTCCTCAGGCTCCGTCGTTTAATCTTCTGGGTTACACAGTTATAAACCCTGTGACGTACCAACCATCAATCCTGCTCTAGAGCCTTCCTGACATCCATTCCCCAATTCAGAATTAATGCTCCAATAACTTAACCTACTTTTTTGGCATTTGCTGCCTACAGTCAATCAGGCTTCCACCTTCCACCCAATACAATAAAAATATATTTGACAGAAGATCAGTATTATTTTTCTTAGCTAATCTTTTCACTTCTCTCCCCCTGTTAAAATGTTTCTTAATGGTCTTTAATGCTTAACCACTCCTTCAACCCCTCCTAGGTTATCCATCATGAGTGACTTGTTTCAACAAATCATCACTATCCTATCGCAAGAGTCTTTCAGGCCAATCATCTCTCTCTCCATCACAGCCACCACCAAACTGTCCTTCTACTGATTCTTAAGATCAAGTGAATTCACAGTTTTTGCTTTTCAAACCAGGTACTGCTCAAGACATGATCTCTCCTTTATTTTTGATCATTGCACTCTTACACTTTACTCCTCAAAAAGTAGTGGCACTCCTATCATCATTCCCTACAATCCCACTCACCTTTTATGCCCGTTAACCACTCTTCACCCACTCAACAATACCCAACTTCTAAAAACTCCACTACCACTACCTTCATTCACTACATCAGACTTATCCTCACCAGACTCAATCCTGTCTCTTACTCTGGCCATATTTCTGAATTGGGGCAGCCTCAATTGGACTTCCCCCACAGAGCCCCATACAACACGGGCTGCAGAGATATGGCTGCACAGAGCACACCTCAGCAGCATTAAGTATGAGTGAGTCGGAAAGGCAGGAACACATTTAAAAATCAAATTTTTTTTGTCATTAATAAATAAAAATTATATAAAAAATATTCTTCATAACATGCTCTGTAACGTACACAAGAGCAATAAGAGAGAAATAAGTTTTTTGTTTTAAGTAACGCTCATGTTTACTTATACTTGGATCAGCTTGTAATATAGATAAATGTATACAAAAAGTGATACAGCAAAAAAAAAAACTTAACCCTGAATGATGTTACCAACAATAATTTTATGAAAAATGATTATATAAATTATGAGACAAAGCTTTCATGGGAAATACATACTGCTCCATAGTGCTCTACCGGCCAAATCTGGTAATGCATAATTACATTTCATTTTGCTATCTTTTGTGTGTCCCTTGTTCATATAAATCCCCCGTTTCCTACACCCCTAGAGTTACTACTCATTTTTTCCCTCTTTCTTTATCCCAATCATAAGTTCACCACACACCTATGAACAAAACTATAAGTGTGTATGTGTCTATGTAAGTACAGAGTAAGTTAGAAAATGTCAGGTACACTTACACATAAATGTGGAGATATTAGCCTTCGAGCCTTGCTGCTCTTCTTTACCCTTCTCTTTTCTGTAATAATCCTTCACATATTGCCCCTTCTTCTCATGGTGGACGTCATTCTTGAAGCTATGAAGGGCCTGTGGTTAATGCCTTATCTGCTGATAACAACACAGTCATGGATAATAATCATGGACTTTAATTATACACTTGTCATTGATTAATGGACATTCTTCAGAGTTACAGCAGATATGAAATGCAGCTTAATTATTGAGATTTAGGACTAATATTGAGGAAGTGTGTTTCCATATGGAATTCAGTAGAGGTAGTATGTTAATGAAGCATTGTATACATAGTTACATTATGAAGCATCACAAGCACCTTTCATTGAAGTGTCTTTAATAAGAAAGCTTATAGTGCTTCATAATGCAACTGTATATCCCTTTTTCAAATTTCTGAAATGTATCAATGTGTGTATAATGTGTAATTCTTAGAGATAGGTACAGAAAATAATTTTCACAAAGGCCACTTAAAAAATATTGACTGTCCTGTCCTGTAGACTACCTAAAATGTTGGGGTCCTTGAGGACCACTTAAGATTTTTTTTTCTATAGTTACAGTTTGCTGTTGTGAAATACAGTGCCTTGCAAAAGTATTTACCCCCCTTGACTTTTTACTTATTTTGTTACATTACAGCCTTAAGTTCAATGTTTTGTTAATCTGAATTTTATGTGATGGATCAGAACACAATAGTCTAAGTTGGTGAAGTGAAATGAGAACAATATATACATAAAACTATTTTTTAGAAATAGAAAACAGAAAATTGGCATGTGCGTATGTATTCACCCCCTTGGTTATGAAGCCCACAAAAAGCTCTGGTGTAACCAATTACCTTCAGAAGTCACATAATTAGTGAAAAGATGTTCACCTGTGTGCAATCTAGGTGTCACATGATCTGTCATTACATATACACACACCTTTGTTGATAGGCCCCAGAGGCTGCAACACCTAAGCAAGAGGCACTACTAACCAAACACTGCCATGAAGACCAAGGAACTCTTCAAACAAGTAAGGGACAATGTTGTTGAGAAGTACAAGTCAGGGTTAGGTTATACAAAAATATCCAAATCTTTGATGATCCCCAGGAGCACCATGAAATCTATCATAACCAAATGGAAAGAACATGGCACAACAGCATACCTGCCAAGAGACAGCTGGCCACGAAAACTCACAGACCAGGCAAGGTGGGCATTAATCAGAAAGGCAGCACAGGGACCTAAGGTAACCCTGGAGGAGCTGCAGAATTCCACAGCAGAGACTGGAGAATCTGTACATAGGACAACAATAAGCCGTATGCTCCGTAGAGTTGGGCTTTATGGCAGAGTGACCAGAAGAAAGCCATTGCTTTCATCAAAAAACAAAATGGAAGGTGCTTTTCGGCCATCCGAGAAAATGCTATGTCTGGCGCAAACCCAACAAATCACATTATACAAAGAACACCATCCCCACAGTGAAATATGGCAGTGGCAGCATCATGCTCTGGGGATGTTTTTAAGCAGCCGGGTCTGGGAATCTGATCAGAGTTGAGGGAAAGATGGATGGTGCTAAATACAGGGATATTCTTGAGCAAAACCTATACCATTCTGTGCGTGATTTGAGGCTAGGACGGAGGTTCACCTTCCAGCAGGACAATGACCCCAAACACACTGCTTAAGCAACACTTGAGTGGCTTAAGGGGAAACATATAAAATGCCTAGTCAAAGCCCAGACCTCAATCCAATAGAAAATCTGTGGCCAGACTTAAAGATTGCTGTTCACAAGCGCAAACCATTCAACTTGAAGGAGCTGGAGCAGTTTTGCAAGGAGGAATGGTCAAAAATCCCAGTGGTAAGATGTGGCAAGCTCATAGAGGCTTATCCAATGTGACTTGGAGCTGTGATTGCCGCAAAAGATGTATCTACAAAGTATTGACTTTAGGGGGGTGAATAGTTATGCACATTGACTTTTTCTGTTATTTTGTCCTATTCGTTGTTTGCTTCACAATAAAAAAAACATCTTCAAAGTTGTGGGCATGTTCTATAAATTAAATGATGCAAATCCTCAAACAATTTATGTTAATTCCAGGATGTGAGACAACAAAACACAAAAAATGCCAGGGAGGCGCCGGCGGGGGTTGAATACTTTTGCAAGGCACTGTATATTATAAAAATATATAGACAATAAAATTGTACACTTATACATTTTCTTTTTTGATTTTTTGTAAAATTAGTAGTTCTATGAACCTTCTGAATGAAGTTCATGGTTGCTCATGGACCACAGTTTGGAATATATATGCTATTTTTTTATTCTTTCTTCCATATCTCTTTTGTGACTGCCTTTTTGGATTGATGTAATATGTTTGTTCAAATGATATGAAAAAATATAAACAGTAAAATGAAGCAACATTTAAATTATAGATGATAAACATTTAATATCCTATAATGCAAGCCCCCTGCTGGGTTAGAATGACATTTGGTCGTTGGAATAATTTGATCACTCTGTAATAATTTCCTGTATATTCAACCATGAAAGTGTTAAATACAGCTGCCTGAAAGATTCCACCCCTAAGAACTGATTCATTACACAAGGCCATGTCACAGCTGGGTACATTTCTTCCCTTTTATCACTTCCACATTATCGTGGTTAAAATTAATTGCCATAATTTAGCCCGGCAACAGAAACCCCTGCTGTGGTAAAATATACAAACAATCCCAGACAATTTTCAAGATTACATTAACAGAATTTTTTTCTTCTACTTTAACTTTACATATTAGTAGAAAATAATATTGAACATGTACAGTAACTCTTCACAGCCCTGAAATGGCCACTCTGTTCTCTTTTCATTTAATTGTAATGCAGGAAATATGGTAAGTATTCAGGTCTGCAATTAATATTGAATCAAACTGAGCACTTCTAAGATACTTAGTGAACACAATTAGATGTTATCTAGTTCACATATGCAAGATTTGCATTTTCAAAACATTTTGTACTGTATTCAGTTTGGTAAAGTGTTTGCCAACCTGGGTTTAATATCTAATGTTTGTGGTCTAAGGCAGAAATATTTATTGACCTGTCAAGGTGCAAGCTGTTCATACATGCAAGGGATCAAGCAAGCCATTTCTCAATTAAATTGATGGTAACAACTTCCATAAGCTGTACATGCACAAGATTCATCATTCAAGTAAGATTCCAAATTTGTACGGAGGTGAAGAGCATGGGGATAATTTTATAAATGCCAAACTTATGGAGTGAAAGCAAAACACGAGCAGGTACCATTTGAGTGAAGCAGGACAACTTCTTAAAAAGAATACGTCTTACTATTGTTCCACAACCCTTGGAAGTTGTTTAAAGCAAAATGAGATTGCTTAGGGCCCACTACCAAATCTTGAGTCCAAAGTGGAGAGGATTGTCTCAGCACTCTCTATTTCATCTTTTAACCTCCTACACCTACAAACTGTGGCTTCATACCAGCATATATGCTACGTGAGACTTATAATTAAGCTAATATGTTTTTAAAGGAAAAGTTTATTTAATAATAATGATAAATAGCGCTGCTATTAATAAATCTGTGGTCAAAGTTAACTAGTTAACCACAAAAATAGGCAATAACTGTTTATTAAAAAGTTAAGAACAATTTACAACTAAAAGACCTTTTGTTCATATCACCCCAGAATGATATTGACAGAACATCTAAGCAAGAGAAGTGCTGGTAATTAAGGTGCTCTATAGATTTCCCTGCATAGGCAAAAACGTATGAATGGACAGTTAGCTGATAGTGGTCCAAATTACAGCATGGGCTAAATGAAGACAAAAAAGGGCAAGGTTAGAGCAAGATTTGTTGCTTACTTTTGCCCCGTGGTAGGAGTAGTGGGCTAGTTAAATAGGGTTTTGTATAATAAATTAAATGTTTTAAGCCTCCACCCAACACACCAGGGAAACATGGGAAGTGGTAAGAATGTTCCTCCATTTATATAGTGCTTCTCCAGGGTCCCTTTGCATTTTTTTTAATACACTCTCTTAATAACCAGAGTATAGGTACTGTGGAAGCAGCTTTGGACCGCTGCAGAAAATAGGCTGTTTGGTAGGGATAGTTGTCACAAGGGCTCACAATAAAGCTACATGGAATATGGTATCTGACTGGTGCAATTTTTCTATTAGATGAAGTTTATACAGAAGTTTTTAGTTAGTGAACTTCTATCCATAAGCAAGGTCTTCACTAACTAAAAACTTCTGTAAAAAAAATATGCTCTGTGCTTATATAGAGCCCTGATCAATTGGCTGAAACGCAATTTAATAAGGCTGTTAGCTACTAACTATACATACTTACCCTTACCCATATTATCACTAGCCTTTAGTCAGGATTAAGTCCAGATCTAGTCAAAGAACAGATTAGGTATCCACAAAAAGAATGGTTCAATTTAGATACAATAAATAAAACTATAGATTACATTCTAAAAATAAAATATTTAGCTCTCTATCAGGACCCCTGCAGCACCCCCACATTAACCCCTTGCAGCGGGGGTCCCCGATCTGCATAGATCAGGCCCCCCGCTGCATTTCAAACTTTTAAATTCCCCGCCGCGGCTCCTTAAAGGGGCCGCGGCACACTATTACCCAATCCCGGCCGCGGCACTTAAAATTAACCCCCCTCTATGCTGGGGGTCCCCATCGGGACCCCCGAAGTGTCCCCACATAAACCCATTGCAGGGGGGGTCCCCGATCTGCATAGATCAGGCCCCCCGCTGCATTTCAAACTTTTAAATTCCCCGCCGCGGCTCCTTAATGGGGCCGCGGCACACTATTACCCAATCCCGGCCACGGCACTTAAAATTAACCCCGAAGTGTCCGCACATAAACCCCCTGCAGCGGGGGGCCCCGATCGGCACCGATCGTGACCCTGCTGCAATTCATTTTTAAATTTCCCGCCTCGCGGGTCCTCAAAGGACCGTAAAGGTCCTGAAAGGACTCGCACTAAAAATATTAACCCCAGGCAACTATAATTACCCCATTAACTCATGGTGGTCAATACAGACCACCATAAGGCCTAAATTAACCCATTAACTCATGGTGGTCAATACAGACCACCATAAGGCCTAAATTAACCCATTAACTCAAGGTGGTCAATACAGACCACCATAAGGCCTAAATTAACCCATTAACTCATGGTGGTCAATACAGACCACCATAAGGCCTAAATTAACCCATTAACTCATGGTGGTCAATACAGACCACCATAAGGCCTAAATTAACCCATTAACTCATGATGGTCAATACAGACCACCATAAGGCCTAAATTAACCCATTAACTCATGGTGGTCAATACAGACCACCATAAGGCCTAAATTAACCCATTAACTCATGGTGGTCAATACAGACCACCATAAGGCCTAAATTAACCCATTAACTCATGGTGGTCAATACAGACCACCATAAGGCCTAAATTAACCCATTAACTCATGGTGGTCAATACAGACCACCATAAGGCCTAAATTAACCCATTAACTCATGGTGGTCAATACAGACCACCATAAGGCCTAAATTAACCCATTAACTCATGGTGGTCAATACAGACCACCATAAGGACTAAATTAACCCATTAACTCATGATGGTCAATACAGACCACCATAAGGCCTAAATTAACCCATTAACTCATGATGGTCAATACAGACCACCTTAAGGCCTGTGGGGGTCATATACCTCATGCTTTGCAAATGTGGTATGAATTATGTAGGCAAAACTTGCAGAGAACTGAGACGCAGAATACTAGAACATATATACAGCATTACTAAAGAATATGACACATCAGTGGCCAACCATGTGAATTTTCAACACAATGGTGATCTAAGTTATATATCTTTCAAAGCGATAGATGGTATTAAACAAAACATCAGACGAGGCAACATAGATAGGGAATTACTTAAAAGAGAGGCCTACTGGATTTTTACACTTAAAACCAAAAAACCATGGGGCCTCAATGATGGATTCACGTTCACACCATTTATTTAAGTTACTTACCAATTATTAAGGTCAACCAGTAATGAATATCATACATACACTTTTATGTACGTATTATAAGATAATGACTATTCTAACTCCCCCTATATGCCCCTCAAAGATGAAGTCAAATGACAATGAGGTAAAGGCAAATTAAGAAGGGTAACAATGAAATTAATAATACTAATAACAACAGAAATAGAACGCTTCATGTATTTATATAAATAGTTCCATACATTATATACGTATACTACATAGTATCTATAAGAAGACTTTACACCTTGTATATTACCAAATGATAAGATTCCTATTTATTATAGACCAATTTATATAAGGTGATAGATACCCACTATGATTACATATATATATATTTATAAAGTTATTTCCCTCTCATATGTAAGGCCATATATGAAACCTATAAGGTGTCATAACAATACCATATGTGCCTGATACACAGTGCCCTTTATGCTGTATTTTATTTCTAGTATTTATAATTTATTAATATGCTCCAATCTATCATAATACAGGCTTCACCCATTTCCCATCCTATTTTTGGCATGATTTTAATCATAGTATATTCTTTTGTATAAGCATGATTTTATGATCCACCGGGTTGCCTTGGCAACCTTAGAGCATAAATAGCTCCTCAGATACGACCCCGGTAACCCCTGATGAAATGTTTAGAAACGTGCGTCGGGTTGCACGTGTTACGACGCGGCGCTGCGCTATGACGTCATACGTAGACGCATAGACCGCGCGTAGCAAACCTTGGAGCTTAGATGTAGAGACACCAAACAAACGGACATCCAACTGCAATATTATCCCTACTCTCACCACTATTAATGAATACTTACTCTCATAATTTACTATGAAGTAGAGAGGGATTCCTTCTAGCTCCTTAGTTTATGTAGTAAAACTGTATTAATTAATAATAATAGGACCTTCCTCTATCATTATTACTATTTATTAGTATATCCCCACTCAGCACTAGCACTTTAAATTAATAAGTTAATCAATTGACTATTTATCTCTATAATATAGGCACAAGACACTTTAATAAGATTATAATCCTATGTACAATACCTAGGTGCTATACCCCAAGTGCAATCACTATCTTTATATAATAGCACAGTCACTTTATTTTTGTATGCGGTATATATACCTATGCAAATACATAGGTCTATCATTAGGACCTATGTCTCTGCTCAGTTGTTATATTTCCCATTATTTGTTTTTTTGCACTTAACACTTGAATAGATTGCAATAATCATATGCACTAAACCTAGGTGTAATATTATAAGTGCAATTACTTTGTATAAATAGCACAGTCACTTTATTGTTGTATGTGACTTATACATCTTTGCAAATACATAGGTCCAATTTTAGGACCTGTGTCTCTGCCTATTGGGTATATTTCCCATTATTAGTTCTTCAGCTCTTGTTGTCACTCATCACTATTGTGTGCAAGGGGATATATTATACAGAATCATATCTTTATAATTCCAATAATTTCTATGAGGAAGTCCCACGCATAATTTAGATCCAGAATTTTACTACTATCAGTATCTCGTCAGTGTATCAGTATTTTAATACTTATTTTATACAACAATAAAAGCGACGTTTTATCTTGTTTCTTGCTGCTCTATATTGTTATCAGGGCAGAGGGTGTGCACTTCAGTTTCAAAGGATACTTTGTCTTTCCCTTCTTATTACTATTATTATGCATATATATCCAATAGTAGCACCCCTAGTCTACACTTAGATTTCCTTATATATCTTGAGCCACCTGTCTCTCTTATCTCATATACTCTGTGTAGTTAGGACTGTAATTATTTTATTTTAGTTTAGAATAAGGGTCTGTGTATGTAGTTAGGACTGTAATTATTTTATTTTATTTTAGAATAAGGGTCTGTGTATGTAGTTAGGACTGTAATTATTTTATTTTATTTTAGAATAAGGGTCTGTGTATGTAGTTAGGATTTTTTGTATATTAGATAGATAGGGGGATGTATTTGATATAGTTAGGATTTATTTTAAATTAAATAGATTGTATGTTAGATAGATAGGGGGTATTTGATTTGGACTATATGTAATATATTATATGTAATATATTATATTTAATATATTATATGTAATATATTATATGTAATGTATGTAATGTCATGTATTGTATGTAATGTATGTAATGTATTATATTTAATATATTATATGAAATATATTATATGTAATATATTATATTTAATATATTATATGTAATATATTATATGTAATGTATTATATTTAATATATTATATGTAATATATTATATGTAATATATTATATTTAATATATTATATGTAATATATTATATGTAATATATTATATGTAATGTATGTAATGTCATGTATTGTATGTAATGTATGTAATGTATTATATGTATGTATTGTATTGTGTTTATCTGTCTTTCCTTTTCAGGTGTGTAATTTTTTTATTTTATGTAGTGGGGGTGGGGTTGTAATGTTTTTTTTTGTTTTCTGTAGTGGGGGGTGGGGTTGTAATTTTTTTTTTTTTTCTGTACTGTAGGTTTTTTTGTTTTTTGTACTGTAGGTTTTTTGTTTTCTGTACTGTAGGTTTTTTTTTTTGTAATTAGAGTGTTGGGGAGGTTTATTAGGGGGTAGGTAGTGTAGGTAGGTAGTGTAAGTGTTAATAGATTAGTGTAGAGGGGGGTTAGTTTAGATTAAATGGTTTATTGGGGGTTATAGTGTAGTGTTTGTAGTTAGTGTCATGATGGTCCTTGAGGACCATCATGGCACTTATGTGGTTAATGTTGGGTTGTAACAGGCCCATAATGGTAATAATATACCCTTATGGGACTGATGGGGTTAAATAGAGCCTTATGGTGGTCTGTATTGACCATCATGAGTTAATGGGTTAATTTAGGCCTTATGGTGGTCTGTATTGACCATCATGAGTTAATGGGTTAATTTAGGCCTTATGGTGGTCTGTATTGACCATCATGAGTTAATGGGTTAATTTAGGCCTTATGGTGGTCTGTATTGACCACCATGAGTTAATGGGTTAATTTAGGCCTTATGGTGGTCTGTATTGACCACCATGAGTTAATGGGTTAATTTAGGCCTTATGGTGGTCTGTATTGACCACCATGAGTTAATGGGTTAATTTAGGCCTTATGGTGGTCTGTATTGACCATCATGAGTTAATGGGTTAATTTAGGCCTTATGGTGGTCTGTATTGACCACCATGAGTTAATGGGTTAATTTAGGCCTTATGGTGGTCTGTATTGACCACCATGAGTTAATGGGTTAATTTAGGCCTTATGGTGGTCTGTATTGACCACCATGAGTTAATGGGTTAATTTAGGCCTTATGGTGGTCTGTATTGACCACCATGAGTTAATGGGTTAATTTAGGCCTTATGGTGGTCTGTATTGACCACCATGAGTTAATGGGTTAATTTAGGCCTTATGGTGGTCTGTATTGACCATCATGAGTTAATGGGTTAATTTAGGCCTTATGGTGGTCTGTATTGACCATCATGAGTTAATGGGTTAATTTAGGCCTTATGGTGGTCTGTATTGACCACCATGAGTTAATGGGTTAATTTAGGCCTTATGGTGGTCTGTATTGACCACCATGAGTTAATGGGTTAATTTAGGCCTTATGGTGGTCTGTATTGACCATCATGAGTTAATGGGTTAATTTAGGCCTTATGGTGGTCTGTATTGACCACCATGAGTTAATGGGTTAATTTAGGCCTTATGGTGGTCTGTATTGACCACCATGAGTTAATGGGGTAATTTAGGCCTTATGGTGGTCTGTATTGACCACCATGAGTTAATGGGGTAATTATAGTTGCCTGGGGTTAATATTTTTTGTGCGAGTCCTTTCAGGACCTTTACGGTCCTTTGAGGAACCGCGAGGCGGGACATTTAAAAATGAATTGCAGCAGGGTCACGATCGGTGCCGATCGGGGCCCCCCGCTGCAGGGGGTTTATGTGGGGACACTTCGGGGGTCCCGATGGGGACCCCCAGCATAGAGGGGGGTTAATTTTAAGTGCCGCGGCCGGGATTGGGTAATAGTGTGCCGCGGCCCCTTTAAGGAGCCGCGGCGTGGAATTTAAAAGTTTGAAATGCAGCGGGGGGCCTGATCTATGCAGATCGGGGACCCCCCCTGCAATGGGTTTATGTGGGGACACTTCGGGGGTCCCGATGGGGACCCCCAGCATAGAGGGGGGTTAATTTTAAGTGCCGCGGCCGGGATTGGGTAATAGTGTGCCGCGGCCCCTTTAAGGAGCCGCGGCGGGGAATTTAAAAGTTTGAAATGCAGCGGGGGGCCTGATCGTTGCCGATCGAGGACCCCCGCTGCAAGGGGTTAATGTGTGGGGGCTGCGGGGGTTCCTATGGACCCCTGCAGCAAGGTGTTCATGTAAGGACACTTCGGGGGTCCCGACTGGGACCCCCGCATTGAGAGGGGGGTAAATTTTAGGTGCCGGGGGGGGGTATTCGGAGTACCCCCACGGCAGGGCTTATGTGGGGGACTGCCGTGGAGGTCCCTTTTAGGACCCCCGCAGCAATTGATGAGGAGTGGGAGCCTGCGATATCATCTCGCAGGCTGTCACTCCTCATGTACATTTACGCAGTGTAGATACGTACGGCCCTGCTGCGTAGCTCATACGTTGCTCGCAGCAGGGCTAATTTAATAGCATTGGAACTTAGAGAAACTTTGCAGTACGTAGGGCTTAAGTAGAAGCCTCTTATTTACGAGGCTGGAATTTAATAGGGCCCATAATTTCCTTTAAGCTTATGCATGCTGAATTACACAGCTTTAATGCAAAGCCAAGGTTGGAATAAACACAGGCTGAGTATCCAATCCATGTACAGCTGTTTCAAGCTTACTGGCTATCATCAGCATGGAGCGGGATCTCAGCCTGTGTTGTGGAAATTATGAGTAGGTAGTTCACCACAACAATCATTTATAATATGGTGGGCAAAAGAGCGATAGAAGCCCTCCACCATTCAGTAGTACAGTAAATAAAAAGTACATCTGTGTTCACACTTGAAGGTCTAAAGCAAGTTAAAAAAGCCTGCTTCCAGATCAGAGTTCAGAGAAAAACAGTTATTACACAGCATTCTGGGAACTTGAGCTGGGACACACAAATATGTCCACAAAATATATATATAGTATCTCATTGGCTTCACGCTGCTGATGTCAAAAGTAAGCAGTGGTCATAATAATACAACTCCACCCTGTATATACAGTATCTCACAAAAGTGAGTACACCCCTCACATTTTTGTAAATATTTTATTACTAGCGACTTGCCCATCAAAAATCGATGGCAATAAAATTGTAAGGCAGGTAATGCTGTTTAGTCGAGAGATTCATTTTGTTGGTGGTCCGAGATCCTTCGGTGCTCATTGCGCTTTTGGTGTTATTGTTTGGTTGGGGGTGATCTGCTTTTTGCGCTTATTGCAAGGCTTTGTGTGCTATGAGCAGCGTTGGTGCTTGTGAGGAGTGCAGTGAATGTGTTTTGTGTTTATTGTGAGAGTGTATTTTTTTGTGTATATGTTTTTTGTATGCTAATTAAATAAGTAATAAATATATATACTTTACCTATTTGTAGTTAATATATGCAGGAAGCATTGTGCTGAAGAGCTGACAATCTGTTTTGATGTTCCTGCAGCATACAATGTCGGTTTGCGCTGTTGTGGAGCTGAGGTGTAAGTGTCAGCAATGTGTGAAGTGTTTAGTGTAAATAGGCTGGGTGCGCGAGGGAAAGCCGTTAGGGTAGCTGTGTACTTCTGCATTCTGTAAGTTAGTGTTGTAAAATTACGGCGAATGTGTATGTGGTACGTGGCTGTGGATGATTTAGCATCCTTACTAAAAGTGTATCTTGTACCTCGTACGTTTTTCTTTTTAAAAGTAGTATGTGCTTGGTGGTGTTTTGCGTCTTTAGGGTCCTGTAGCCTCATTTTCGTTTTTTTCAGCGGCCATTTTTTCTCTCGTTTAGGGTTTTTTCGTGTGTCTAAACTCGGGAATTTGGACTTAAATTGAGGTGTAACTTCACTTGCAGAGGTCTTGGGTGCCGCCCCTTGCTGTGGGTAAGCTTTTTATGTCTTTTTTGTGTGTATTTATTGTGTTTTCAGGTGTGCGCGGTTTGGCTGTTAATGTTGTATTTTTGCGAGGTCGTAATGTTTTTTTTTTCTAAGTCCCGCGGTTCGTATTTTTTTGTGTAAGTCTGTATATAGTGATTGCGTGTTAGATCTATTTCAGTAAAGTGCCGCTTGTGTGGGTGTTTGTAACCACGTGTGAGGCGCCATAGGACCTCCACCTCCGCAAATGCGGCCCCTCGCTTTGCAGCCGACGTTGGAGCCTCCACCTTGCATTTTCAGACCAAACTGCGTCCCTAGCTTCGCGACGATTCGTAGTTTGACAACTATTATTTGTGATATCTTTTCATGTGACAACACTGAAGAAATGACACTCTGCTACAATGTAAAGTAGTAAGTGTACAGCCTGTAAAGCAGTCTAAATTTGCTGTCCCCTCAAAATAACACACAGCCATTAATGTCTAATCCATTGGCAACTAAAGTGAGTACACCCCTAAGTGGAAATGTCCAAATTGGGCCCAAAGTGTCAATATTTTGTGTGGCCACCATTATTTTCCAGCACTGCCTTAACCCTCATGGGCATGGAGTTCACCAGAGCTTCACAGGTTGCCACTGGAGTCCTCTTCCAATCCTCCATGATGACATCACGGAGCTGGTGGATGTTAGAGACCTTGCACTCCCCCACCTTCTGTTTGAGGATGCCCCACAGATGCACAATAGGGTTTATGTCTGGTGATAAGCTTGGCCAGTCCATCACCTTTACCTTCAGCTTCTTTAGCAAGGCAGTGGTCATCTTGGAGGTGTGTTTGGGGTTGTTATCATGTTGGAATACTGCCCTTTGGCCCAGTCTCTGAAGGGAGGGGATTATGCTCTGCTTCAGTATGTCACAGTACATGTTGGCATTCATGGTTCCCTCAATGAACTGTAGCTCCCCAGGGCCGGCAGCAGTCATGCAGGCCCAGACCAAACATATATACACATATGTCTATATGTGTATATATGTTTTCTATAATGTGTTGTGTTGATTCCCCCTGTATGCATTTACCTGATGATGTAAGATGCTGCCTCCACTCTCTCTGCATCAATGTTTACGTTCAAACTAAGGTTTTAATCTCATATCAGTGTTTTTGTGTTCTTTGTGCCTTACACGTTTATCTGTCATTTAGGGATTATTTCAACTTTCAACTCATTATAGATGTATACTTTTGGTGGGGGGAGTGTCATGGTCTGGGCCTTCATGAGTGCTGTCACACTTACATGTGGTGAAAAATATATCTTTTGCCTTATTTTTCATGTAATTAACAAAACATACATAAATAAATAGCCCTTAAAGGACCAGTGTATGAAAGGTGAAATGTTTTCAACTAATATTGTACTGCAGTACCATTTACAGGGAAAGTACACATATTTGGCTCATGTATTTTAAAGGACCAACATATGATTTTTTTTAAAGGTGTCACCCTTTAGGCAGTATGCCAAAAATGACAAGTGAGCATATGGTTAAAAAAAAAATTCAACTTACTTGCTTTAAAGTATTTTCTTTTTTTTTTCATGTGGTTTCATTTGCAGCTCTGATCAAACACTACATATCTTACTCTGCTGTTGAATCACTCTAGGAGGCTTCCATGTAAATTATGGTGTGGGTAAAACAGGCTCTGTGAGTGGGCCCAGAATTAGCTATGTACATAGCCATGCATACACACCCATAATTTACATATAATCTTTCTAGATTGGCTCAGCAGCAAAGGAGGACATGTATTGCTTGATCAGAGCTGCAAATGGAGCCACATGGAATAAAAATGAGACATTTTAAAAATAAAGGGTTAAACATATTTATTTTTAAAATGTCTCTACTTTCATGGCGGATATGACTTTAAAGGAAATCATATGGTGGTCCTTTAAACAGCATGAGATAAATATGTGTGCTCTCTCTACAACTTTAAATTGTGCTGCAGTATTATATCACTTGAAAACATTTGACATATGAAGCTGCATTTCTCACCTGGAACATATTTTTAGCAATATATGATCCTGCTATTTTCTTCTGCTATTGTGTGACTAACTATAATGAAAATATAACTAAGAGAAAGAGATTGAGGAGTGAGAATGAAAATGCATCATATTTGTACCGATAATCAACAGCATCATTATCATAAATCATAATGAAGGCATTAACATTAAGGAGTGCATTCATTTTATGGCATGTTGTCTCCATTCACTGGAAGTGTTTTCATTAGTCGCATTAGTCGTGTTGATCTATTCAACATACTGTTAATCTTTTATCAAGCTGCCTTAAGCTCAAGATGATAAAAAAGTTAAACATTTCAAGCTGTTCTGTTTTGCTAGTTCCTCCTACATATGCTGCTTCCTAGACTATTTCCGTCTGGTGATGAGCTACAGTGCCTGTGAGGTTTGCTTAGTCAAGGTCTGTAATCCTCCCTAGGAATAAATAACCCACAGCTGTCACTTTATACACATTGCCACTTAGCCTTCGGGTAACTTTTAAACTGTGCTTTTCTACACTATGTTTCTTTCTTATTTTCCCCTATTGGGTTGACACCCCTTGAGTATTGGTTAGCATTTGTGATGAAGCAGCACATCCCTTCCTTTATTTACACTAACACAATTCAGAGAAGCGTATGGTCCAGTCAACTGTGTAATATTACATAAATGCTTGAAGAAAGTCAAGTGTAAATGAAAATGGAAAAAAATGAGCATTAGGGCTACTTGGGGAGTCACAAAACTATCACCAAAACCAATTATCATAAAATTGCAAAAAAATGCAGGTTTATAGTGTCTGGTGTTAACATTACACAGACAATAACATCTACACACAATGAACAGCCACTGCTGCAGTTACAGGTCATTTCTATGAAATAATGTTTTTTAAACAATGGTGGAAAATTAGAGTTAGCAAATAAAAGGTAGTTCTGACATATTTTTGTACAGAACCCTTAGACAAGGAGCTGTGCTCATTCTCTTGTTGCGTATGCATCTGTATATTATTTATACTATATACAGTTGCAAGCAAAAGTATGGGAACCCTTTGGAATGATATGGATTTCTGCACAAATTGGTCAAAAAATGTGATCTGATCTTCATCTAAGTCACAACAATAGACAATCACAGTCTGCTTAAACAAATAACACACAAAGTATTAAATGTTGCCATGTTTTTTTTCAACACACCATGTAAACATTCACAGTGCAGGTGGAAAAAGCATGTGAACCCTTGGATTTAATAACTGGTTGAACCTCCTTTGGCAGCAATAACTACAACCAAACGTTTCCTGTAGTTGCAGATCAGATGTGCATAACGGTCAGGAGTAATTCTTGACCATTTCTCTTTACAGAACTGTTTCAGTTCAGCAATATTCTTGGGATGTCTGGTGTGAATCGCTTTCTTGAGGTCATGCCATAACATCTCAATAGGGTTGAGGTCAGGACTCTGACTGGGCCACTTCAGAAGGCGTATTTTCTTCTGTTTAACCCATTCTGTTGTTGATTTACTTCTATGCTTTGGGTCGCTGTCCTGTTGTAACACCCATCTTCTGTTGAGCTTCAGCTGGTGGACAGATGGCCTTAAGTTCTCCTGCAAAATGTCTTCATAAACTTGGGAATTCATTTTTCCTTCGATGATAGCAATCCGTCCAGGCCCTGACGCAGCAAAGCAGCCCCAAACCATGATGCCCCCACCACCGTACTTCACAGTTGGGATGAGGTTTTGATGTTGGTGTGCTGTGCCTCTTTTTCTCCACACATAGTGTTGTGTGTTTCTTCCAAACAACTCAACTTTAGTTTCATCTGTCCACAGAATATTTTGCCAGTACTGCTGTGGAACATCCAGGTGCTCTTGTGCAAACTGTAAACGTGCAGCAATGTTTTGCTTGGATAGCAGTGGCTTCCTCTGTGGTATCCTCCCATGAAATCCATTCTTGTTTAGTGTTTTACATATCGTAGATTCGCTAACAGGGATGTTAGCATATGCCAGAGACTTTTGTAAGTATTTAGCTGACACTCTAGGATTCTTCTTCACCTCATTGAGCAGTCTGCGCTGTGCTCTTGCAGTCATCTTTACAGGACGGCCACTCCTAGGGAGAGTAGCAGCAGTGCTGAACTTTCTCCATTTATAGACAATTTGTCTTACCGTGGACTGATGAACAGCAAGGCTTTTGGAGATACTTTTATAACCCTTTCCAGCTTTATGAAAGTCAACAATTCTTAATCGTAGGTCTTCTGAGAGCTCTTTTGTGTGAGGCATCATTTACATCAGGCAATGATTCTTGTGAAATGCAAACCCAGAACTGGTGTGTGTTTTTTATAGGACAGGGCAGCTGTAACCAACACCTCCAATCTCATCTCATTGATTGCACTCCAGTTGGCTGACACCTCACTTCAATTAGCTTTTGGAGATGTCATTAGTCTAGGGGTTCACATGCTTTTTCCACCTGCACTGTGAATGTTTACATGGTGTGTTCAATAACAACATGGTAACATTTAATACTTTGTGTGTTATTAGTTTAAGCAGAGTGTGATTGTCTATTGTTGTGACTTAGATGAAGATCAGATCACATTGTATGACCAATTTGTGCAGAAATCCATATCATTCCAAAGGGTTCACATACTTTTGCTTTCAACTGTATATATATAATCTCACTAAGGCAATGTCTCTACATGTTTCACTCCCTATTGTGCTTCTTCTAAAGAAATTGCCATCCTGCCACATTGCCATAGTGATTGATACCACCATGTCTCCTTGTTAAAACTGTAATCACATGCATGGCCAGATTTATAGCTAAGCAAACAAGGTTGTTGCCTATTGATATCTCCCTGGGAGGAGTGCCTCATTTTTTAACAATCACTTACATTTAAGTTTATTTATGTTTCACACAAAGTCTCTGCCTTCTCTAGCCAGGTGACATAAGCACGTTTTTTGTGGGGGAGGGGGAAGAAGTGCATGTAAAGTAGCAGGCTTGCAGTGTGTTGTACTGCAAAATAAAACCAACAAGACAAGTGAGTGCATAGGCAAATGTTTGTTCCCCCTAATCCTCCATGCACACTGACATACAGGAGGTTTTAGTTCATTTTACTAGCTCTACCTCTCATTAGACTTTTATGCTCTCATGCTGCCTTAGGTCCTGAAAGAAAAATAAACTGCTCACTAGCTGGCTTCTTTCCAAAACAAAAACACAGCATGCTCACCTTATTTTTGGGTCCCCAGAATGGCCAACTATGTTATAAGGGGCGGAATAAACTGAGGTTTAGTCGAAAGGCTCCATAAGCTTTTTTCCCTATGTTACATTTCAATGGTAAACTTTAGCTCTCCACAGCACTCAGCCCACGTCCGTAAATCCAGCTTTATCTGCAAGAGATTGTAGTGTGGGACGTTCCCAAACCAAATTTTGTTGATAGAAAACTGCTCTAGGAGCCAACAGGAAATGAGAACATCATCATTACTATAATGAATTAAAACAACTGCCATAACTGCTGCAAAGAACGTAATACATACATTATTATCTTTTAGTTATTTATATTTTACTAGCGAACTGCCCGTCAAAAAATGACGGCAATGAAATTGTAAATGAGCTAATGCTGTTTGGTGTATAATAATACATTAATAAATTAATATACTTTACCTATTTTTAAGTAATATATGCAGGAAGCATTGTGTTGAAGAGCTGACAATCTGTTTTGATGTTGCTGCAGCATTAGTGGTGTGGAGCTGCTGTGTAAGCGTGATGAATGTGTGCAGTGTAATAGTGTGCGTGCGCGAGACCAAACCGTTAGCCTAGTTGTGTACTTCCTAATTGTTGTAATATGGCCGGTAATGTGTGGTATGCGTCTTTGCGGAATATCCGTAGGTCTTTTGTGGTGTTTTGCGTGTTTCTTGTGGTGTTTTGCGTGTTTCTTGTGGTGTTTTGCGTGTTTACAGTGCTGTAGCCTCGTTTTCGTTTTGTTCGGCGGCCATTTCTTCTCTTGCTTAGAGAATTTTTGAGTGTCTAAACTCTTTTGAGGTGTAACTTCATTTTTTGAGGTCCTGGATGCCCCCTCTTGCTGTAGGTAAGATTTTTATGTATGTGTTGTGTGTATTTATTGTGTTTTTCATTTTTTCATGTTCGCGGGTTGCAGACGATTTTTGCGAAGTCGTAATGTGTGGTAAAGTGTGTCGTATGTTGTTTGCGTTCCGATATAAAGTTTGCGAGGGTCGCAGTTGGTGGCATGGAGCGCCTTCGGCGCCGTGTGTCGTATGTTGTTTGCGTTCCGACGTAAAGTTTGCAAGGGTCGCAGTTGCTGGCAAGGAGCGCCTTTGACGCTCCTTGCCAGCAACTGGGCCCTCGCTATGCGAGGGCCGCGGCTCGCTGCGCGAGCCTGCAAGCATTAGCAACAACTCGTATGCTCACAACATATATAATAATTTACACATAGCAGGGAAAAAGTGCATGTATGCTTTTAATATATTGTAATCCACCTTAAGTGAACAGAAGAGGAGAGAGGCAGGGGTGGGACTTTGTCTGAATGCTGGTCCCAGAGGATACAGGATCTGATGGGATACTGAATCTCTTATTACAGTAGCACTGCAGGAGATAATTTAGACATAGCAGAGAAAAAGTGCATGTATACTTCAATATATAGAAATCCACCTTAAGTGAACAGCAGAGGAGAGAGGCCCCTGCGTGATGTCATTAACAGATGCTGGCAGCTCACAGGAAGAAGACATGCTGCTGGGGAGAGAAGCAGGAGGTGCTCACATAAGAGTAAGGAGAGAGGGAAAAGGAGAGAGGGGGGAGAAGAAGGAGGATAACGGGGAGGGAGGAGGATGATGCGGGGAAGGAGGGAGCATGTCGTCAAACTGCGAGTTGTCATCCTGCAAGGCCGCAAGTGTGACGACAACTCGCAGTTAGACAATTATAATATGTGATATACATGTTATATTTATATTTTATGACATTAAATAGATGTGACAATTCTATTAGAGCTTCAATAAATAGAATTGAGTGCATTTTTTGTATATACAATACATTAGAGGATTTGTTTCTAGGCAACATGGTTTCCTGACATGTATTAACGTTTTGAGTACTAGGTTGTGTGTCACCCAGGATGTCTTATAAGTGGACATAATAATACTATATCATAATTTATAATTACACAAATGTGGAAATATCATCAAGTGTTTTTAGGTGCTATACTGTCACTCAGCAAAGGTTTTAAAAGCCTTTGCAAGTGGTCTTTAGTACACATAATATTTCGTTCTACTTTTTCCATTTATGGCACTACCCTGGTTTGTGAGTGATCCATAAAATTAAATTAGCATGGGTTTTGGTGTAAAAGTCTAATGTAGTAACTCGTAATATTTTAATCTGTAGAGATTTTTGCATTGCTTTTCGGCTTTGTCGTGTAGCAGTCACTCGTAGCAGTTTTCTCACAATGTTTTAGGGATGGTGAATTAACATAGCTAGGTCGAATTTTCTGTGCTTCTACAACAGTTGGAATTGCCAGTGCCGGGATTAGCATAGGACCCTTTTTTTGGTAGCTAGTAATTTGATTGGCTAAATTGGAATCATAGAATGTTTGTTTGTTTTCATTATTGCAAAATAAATTCTCATCAGTTACACCAGTAAACAATAAATGGACCTCACTTTCTACAGAAGTTGTAGATGCAGCGCTTTTTCTTATTTTACTAGAATTATTAATAAAGGTTTCAAGTTTTTAGTTGTGTATATATTATTAAATATGTAGCTTACAGTGGCATAAGGCATAACTTAAGCAAGCTTTCACTATTTACTTTTTTTTTTCATATGTTGCTGGTTTACTACTTGTCTTACAGGATCCTATACAGGGCGCTCTATCTCTGGTACATTAATACCTTGTTTAGTGCTGCACATGCATTCCTGCATGCAGGAGCACTAAGTGAATCATTGCGAAAAGAGGCATTTAAATGCCATAGCACTTAGAGAGCGCTATGGCGAATTTGAGAGTACAAATGGGGGATTTAAACAGTTTATTGTGATTTGAAGCCTGGGTTTAGTAATTGTTATTGTTATTTTATATGTTAAGTTGATTACCCTATGTATGTTAATTAGTGTACGTTATGTCGCTTCCCTATGTGTGAGTGACCTGTGAGGTTTGATTCTGTATGTTGTATGTTCGGTTCAAGAAGTTTTTAATAATTTAGAATATTTTCAGTCTGTAATTGTCAGGCAGAGAGTCAGTTGAGATTCAGTTAGACTGAGTAAGATGTAATGGTGTCTCTGAGAGCAAGCCAGTCTGAAGGCAGTCAGTCATGCTTTTGACAGGAGAGAAATGAGGTAACCCAGCTATCAGTGACTCTGAGAAGCTTAATATATATATATATATATATATATATATATATATATATATATATAAATGGAATAATATATCTGGAAAAAATATATGTGTGTCAGAATCCATAGTTAAGCTAGGCTTCAAATATCACATATAATAGTTGTGTATATATGGGCCGTTGGTCACACTTTGCGAGCCTCGTAAAGCGAGGCGAGCCGTTGACGAGTGCATGCTGCAATGAGGCGAAGTGAGGCGAGCAGTTGAGGTACACAAGACTTAGGCTGCAATCATCGCCAAAGGCGCTCATTGCACTGCGAGCCTTGCAAAGCAAGGCAAGCAGTTGAGGCACACAAGATTTAGACTGCATTGAGCGATGCAGGCACTCATCGTGAGGCCATTAGGACTTTGTCCCCGGGCCGTTGAAAAACGCAGGCCCGTGGAACTTAGTGAGGGATGCAAAATTACGGCCTGTAGCACTTAGGACCAGAGGCACGTTGACAGCTGCAGCACACGGGACAGGCACTCATCGCAAGGCCCGTAGGACTTAGGACCAGAGGCACGTATATGGACTGTGGGCCTCGCAAAAAATATGACCTTAACAGCCAAATCACTGAACAGTATAAAGCTGGAAAAAAAAACAATTATGCCTCAAATTATTTTTCACACTCACACACAGCACAGAGGGAGAGCCAGGGAGCCTGTGAGTGAGATTGCAACCTAATTTGAGGCATATTTGCCATTTTTTCATGATCTAAACTCGCCTAAGCAACAACAAAAAATGGCGGACGAAAAGACGCAACAGGATGAAAAGAGCCCAAAACACGTAACACTTGAGGAAAACCAATAACACTTCCTCCACAACAGTAACATTTACACCAACTCAGCAACAGTTCACCAAAGGCAGTAACACTTAAACCAAGCCAGTAACAGTTAACCCAAGGCAATAACACTCATGGCGATGCCCCTTAACTACACGCAGTGGCAGAGGCTCGCAATGAGCGCCTTAGGTGTTCATCACGAGCCTCGTAATGTGCACAGGGGGAGAGGCTTGTTGTTGAGCGCTGTTGGTGCTCATAGGGCCCTTAGCCTTGCATTGTGTGGCCAACAGCATTGCCAGGCTTATAATTTTACTTCCATCATTTTTGATGGGCAAGTTGCTAGTATATATATATATATATATATATATATATATATATATATATATATACGGAAAAAGATATCTGGTAGATGTATGTGTCAGAGAAAATGGCTGCCCTGATCCTGTACAATTAATGAAGTGTGTATAAGCACCTTATAAAAGGGGAGGAAACCAAAGTGTGTGTGAGCTCCTAATAAAAGGGGAGGAAACATATCTAGAAGATATGTGTATATATCAGCATTACAAGTGAAGATAATAATAAAGTGGATGTTATGATGCATTGCAGATGAAACCTTGCCAATAGTCATTTATACAAAATCCAGAAGACACACAAACTGTTACAGAATGTTATCAGCTCAAGTTTAAATATACATCTATTGAACCTGTTATGAATTATAACAACAATTAAAGCAGTTCCTGATTTTTATAATGCCCTGAGTTCATATTTATTTTAAACATCTGAGTAAGCAAATGTCTCTTAAAATGCCCTATCTTGGTGAAGGGATCAAAAGAATCTGAAAGGTCTACTGTGTGTGTTTGGCCACAACAGCCTTAGCAAGCCCAACTGAAGAAGCACATTGTAACAACTGGTGGCAGAAGTGGGATCCCTTCATCAACTATCCAAGGCAGCAGCCAGGATGGCATATGGAAACTTGTCCAAGATAGAAATCAAGAACTTTCCGAGGCTTGGAGGAGATGCAAAAGACAGACAAGCGATTTGCCCAGATTCCTTATTTTTCTGCAGAGCAGAGGTTATTCAGGAGAAAAGAAGCCAGATCACAAGGATGATGGAGCGGAGAACACGTCAGATTGCAATTGAAGAGGACATGGCAGCAGCTCTTAAGCATCAGTGGATGGCATTCCTGGAGCTCTAGCAGGGAGGTGAGCTATCAAAATGGCAGGAAGGATTGGTGTGGGAGGAGATCATCATCCTGCTCCGCCAAAGTGATCTGATGTAACCGGTTGTCTTATTGCAATAGCCTTCCTGCTACCGGCTGGAGTTAATGAAAAGCCTCCAGGGTGTAATGCAGAGTGATCCAGCATGTGGTATTGGGCCTATAGAACAGAGGATGATTCTGTATAAGCTGCACTGCCAAGAATTGCGACTAAAACCAGGGTTAAAGGAAGCTGCATTGATTGAACCATTAATTTAGGAAGAGTTGGAGTTGCAAGACAGTTATATGATGCTGCTGGTAGAGCCAGCCATTGGTAGGACCTGGCTCATGGGGTGGAAGGAGCCATACCAGTCAGGGAAGGATGAAGAAGATGCATCCTGTCACCAGCAGGTCCTAAAAGCATCTGTCCTTGTTGCACAACTGCAAAAAAAACGATTGCAGATAAAACAGAATGAAGATTTTTCGGCTCTGGAACATTCTAATTTTGCAAATAGTGGAGTGGAGCTCAAGTCTCAAAAGAGAGAAAACATGTCCCTAAAAGCAAAAATCAATATGTTCCAGGGCTCTCACACAGGAACAGCTGCAAAGAAATATTATTGAAAGAGATGAGAAAATAAGATATCCCAATGAGCAACTTCAGAATGAGCATGCAAAAGTGTCCAACAAAGTTGAGGAAAACAAAGTTCTGCATATTCATAACAAGGAGTTGCAATTACAGATCAAGAAATGACAGGCTAATACAGCTGTATTAGGGTAGAAGGAGAAGAGTAATCAAGAAAAAGATGAAAACATCAAAACTGTGGAAGAAGTTTTAGTGACCAGACTCATAGAGGTGGCAAACAAGCAAGAAGAGTTAAGAATATTATAAGAAGAAAATTAATACTTAAGAATGGATATTCAAAATCTGCAGGCTCAAAAGACAGAACAGATGTCACTTACCTTAGTTGTTTAGGAACTGAAGAATTTGATCCATGAGAAAGAGGGGAAGATAAAGTCTTTAGAGGATTGCCTACAGGTGCCTATTATAGCACGGGTACAGGATATACAGAATGAACTGTAGGACAAGGAAGAAACATTAAGAATGGTGGAGGCCAGATTAAATGAGCACGAGAAGCTGGCACTGGTGTGTTTGAAAGAAAATATTGGAGCAGAAGAAGTCAAGATTTCTGATGCCAGCCAACAAGTACAACTACAACTGACAACTTTTGGTCCCATTGACCCATGGACTGTTTTAGTTATAACAGGACGGCTGTTGGGACCGGCCTGGTTGGGTAGGGTTGTTATGGCATGGGAGTCACTTCTAGAAGTATTTTTGCCCCGGAACATCGTACAGGAAAAAAAGAACAAAAACTTGACCTGCACTTTAAAATAAGGACTCGGGCAGGGGGAGGCCAAGTGGAATTGTTTTCCACATTTGCCCAAATTGAGTTGAGAAGTCCAGCAACCCAGAAATGGACTTACACATGGACTTAATTTTTCCAGCATGCCGTTCTTCATCTGATAGAGATGATCACCGGGATGCTGCATTTAAAAGGGGGGAGTTGTTGTCATGATTCCCCTGACCATCCTTTGGGTTTAGTAATTGTTATTTAATATGTTTCTATATTAAGTTGCTTACCCTATGTATGTTAATTACTGTATGTCATGTTGCTACCCTATGTGTGATTGACTTGTGATGTTTAATTCTGTATGTTGCATGTTTGGTTCACAAACTGTTAACTAATTTAGAATGTTGTGTTGTCAGTCTGTAAGTGCCAGAGAGTCAGTTGAGATTCAATTAGATTGAGTAAGATGTAATGGTGTCTCTGAGAACAAGCCAGTCTGAAGGCAATCTGTGATGCTTCTGACTGGAGAGAAGTGAGGTAACCCAGATATCAGTGACTCTGAGAAACTTAATAATAATGAAGTGGATGTTATGATGCCTGGCAGAGGAAACCTTGTCAATAGTAATTTATACAAAATCCAGAAGAACCACAAACTGTTACAGAATGTTATCAGCTCAAGTTCAAATATGCACCTATTGAACCTGTTATGAATAACAACAATTAAATCGGTTCCTGATTTTTATAATACAGAGTATCTGAAAGGTCTGCTGGGTAAGTTTGGCCACAACAGCCTTATCAAGCACGATTGAAGAAGCAGATGGCCACAGAGCCAATCCCCCACTCTTGCAAGATCACTCCTATGCAGGGAATTAGAAACAAAAAGAGTACTATTGTTAATCGGCACTCGGCAAGGTAGCATTAGGCAGGGTTTGCCTGTACACTATTGCACTTGTTTGTTCACATGCACCTATATAAACTTGTACTATTCACATGATTATCCTTAATAAAGATCCTCTTGTGTGTGTTTCCATGGAGACTGATGTCAATCTATATAAATACATCCATGGTCAATATTTGGCTTTGAACTGGTGAACTTTTGCCAATGGGTTTAGAGATTAAGTGGGAGACTAACTTTATAACATGCTAACAAAGAAAATATTACGTACAGAATTATACAGTATAAAATATCATGGTGACTATTTAATTTTTTACAGGCTCAGGCCCATTCATATTTATGTACTCCCCAGATCCCAGAGACTACTTCTCATGTATCCTTGCTATTCCCCTATTAAGAAATACACTTAAAAAAAAAAAATAGAACTGTGTTAAAAATGTCTCTTTATGTATATAAATATCAGTATGTAATTTATACTTATGGACAGAAATGTCACTGCATCTCTATATTTCTGTACCTACTGTATGTGAGGCAACCTGCTGTTCTCCGAAAATATGGCCTAGAGATATATGTACCATTGATGCATATACTATACTGGTTCTACAACTCACAGGTCGCTCTTCTTTGCATTACATCTCTCAAGTGTGGCACACACAGATTACTTATCTGCTTAGCCTAAAATATATTTAAGAACATTTGAACAAATCATTCATAATAACAGCAAAAAGAAAGAACTCATAGAATTTCACATTAAAGCATAATTTCTGATTTAACATAAATTGTTTATGAACAGTTTCTCTGTTCGGCTCTCATAGACTTACCAAATAATTAATTTACAAGAAAACTAATGCTTGTTTTTTCCTTACAGCAAGTTATTTTCTCTACCCTGTGCCTGAGAAACAGATTCACCAATTTTGGTAACAAAGAAAACAAATTATATAACTTGATATTTCTAAAAATGTATTTCCTAGTACATTTATTGAAATGATGAAACATGTCTTAAGTGTTATAAATATGTCTCTTTCACAAAATTATGTTTATGCTTCTAATAGTAAAAGTCAAGTTTATTAAAGTTTTGCACTATATAATATTTGTTTTCAAACTGACAAGAACAATATAGAATAGCAATATTAATAAACAAGTGAAACATACTTAATTTAGACAGATTTTCCCCTGCTGTCACTTAAAATGTACCTCATATATATATATATAGGAGTCAATATTACTGCGAAAATATCAGACCTGTATAAAGCTTTATCCCCCCCCCCCCCCCCCCCTTTATAAAACGCTGGCAGCTGATATGCGGAAATGGGACAGATATCGTATTTCATGGACAGGCCATATAGTAGCTATTAAAATTAACTTATTACCAAAGTTAATGTATTTATTCCCATCCTTACCTATCCCACTTAACTTAAAAGAACTAGAAAGATTTCAAAATAATATTTCCAAATGTATATGGAATAACAAACACCCCTGTATAGCTAAAAAAATTATGTATAGGCACAAAGACATAGGAGGACTTTCTAGCCCAAATTTTAGACTCTACTTTAAAGCAGCAGTATTACCTTTAGTCAACTCTCCCAAACATCAAATAGCTTGGGTCTTATTGAACAATTGAAACCACATTCTTGGGATAAACTCCCCTGGATACCTAAAGGATTAATACCCACTTCAACCTGATGATTTAGCTAACATTAACTTCCTGGAATTGGGCTAAATCCAGATGTCAACTTGCCCCTTGTTTAACTCCTCTATAATCGGTATTATCTTTTCCACATATATTAGGAGACTCAAGTGTAGTCTTGAGGCATTGGTAGGTGTTTAGGAACCTAGATAGAATAGGATCTTGGAACTCTGTCACTAAAATGTCTAGACATATGGTTTTGCCCAGTTGTTCAAAATACTTGGAGACAATTAATTCAACTCGCTTCTACACTTTTTAAATCCCTGATTCCATTGACAATTGAATCATGTCTATTACATACACGCTGATAGCTTAACCGCTTCCCAAAACAAGTTACTCCAACTTATGGCATTGGCGACCAAAACTCATATAGCTGGCAGCTGGAAGCTATCGACCTTAAATTTTTCAGAAATTGTACGAAAAATTAACTATATATTAATAGATGAACACTTAACCCATAGTATATCAGGTAATTTCCCCCAGTTTCTAAAAACATGGGAACCCTGAAAAATGAATCCAGTTAGTATATCCCTTATAACTTTTACTTGCTAATATAGTTACGATTATTGTTATAATCAAAAACTTGAAAAAAGAAACTATACATATACATAATGTTTTATTTGCATAGTACAATTTGACTTAGCAAGTACTTTTAAAATGTACACTGTACCATTTAGAGATGCTTATGTAACTCATTAATGTGAAATGCAATGATGTACTATCATGTGCCTTTTTTTATATTAATCTCTTTTTCTTTTTTTTTATAAAAATATTACAAAACATACATGACATCCAGAGTATACAAACCATCCAGGACAATATATTGCACATTTTCAATAATATCCCTGAATCCTAATAATCCTAATAATGCCTCTTTTATTTTTTTAGGGATATGGAATCCTGTGAGTCTTTCTAATATTCAATATGTTTCTTCCCATAGTTCTGAGATTTTAGGACATTCCCATAGAGCAGCGGTTCTCAACCTGTAGGTCGGGACCCCCTCTGGGGTCGAATAACGATTTGCCAGGGGTCACCTAAAACCATCAGAAATTTGTTTTTTTGTCTATTCTAATCTGTAAAACTTGTAATTGTACATTTTTTTCCACTGGTAGTGAGTATTTTCTTTCCATAATTGTAATTCGATAGATGTTGGCAGACAATTTAATCATAATGATTACAAATGTTTCCATTCTTGTAACTTTACTATTTTTAACTTTCACAATATATATCACATATGGTTTTGTGATTAATCACTACGCTCAATTATGATAAATTTGTAAGAATGAAAATACATCCTGCATATCAGATATTTATATTTATATTCATAACAGTAGCAAAATTACAGAGATGAAGGAGCAATAATTTTACTGTTAGGGGTCACCACAAACTTTATCAGATGGTCGCGGCACTAGAAAGGTTAAGAACCGCTGCCATTTGTTATTAAATTATGTGTTTAATTTTTTTATCTTACTGAAGCAAGATACCATCTCATCAGTGGCAGAGCAAGGGAATAAAGGGCCCCAGTGCAAAACAAATGTGGGCCCCCAAATTTTCTTTGACTCTCCCTGGGTCAAAATATATTATTTATATATTATAAATAATATATGACATATTATAACATATATATATATATATATATATATATATACAGTGTATATATATTATTTAGATTATAAATATATAAATATAAACACACACGCACACACACATATATATATATATATATATATATATATATATATATATAAATGTATTAGAAATTATGGGCCCTATTAAATTCCAGCCTCGTAAATAAGAGGCTTCTACTTAAGCCCTACGTACTGCAAAGTTTCTCTAACTTACAATGCTATTAAATTAGCCCTGCTTCGAGCAACGTATGAGCTACGCAGCAGGGCCGTACGTATCTACACTGCGTAAATGTACATGAGGAGGGACAGCCTGCGAGATGATATCGCAGGCTCCCACTCCTCATCAATTGCTGTGGGGGTCCTAAAAGGGACCTCCGCGGCAGTCCCCCACATAAGCCCTGCTGTGGGGGTACTCCGAATACCCCCTTGGCACCTAAAATTAACCCCCCCTCAATGCGGGGGTCCCCGTCGGGACCCCCGAAGTGTCCTTACATGAACACCTTGCTGCAGGGGTCCATAGGAACCCCCGCAGGCCCCACACATTAACCCCTTGCAGCGGGGGTCCTCGATCGGCACCGATCAGGCCCCCCGCTGCATTTCAAACTTTTAAATTCCCCGCCGCGGCTCCTTAAAGGGGCCGCGGCACACTATTACCCAATCCCGGCCGCGGCACTTAAAATTAACCCCCCTCTATGCTGGGGGTCCCCATCGGGACCCCCGAAGTGTCCCCACATAAACCCATTGCAGGGGGGGTCCCCGATCTGCATAGATCAGGCCCCCCGCTGCATTTCAAACTTTTAAATTCCCCGCCGCGGCTCCTTAAAGGGGCCGCGGCACACTATTACCCAATCCCGGCCGCGGCACTTAAAATTAACCCCCCTCTATGCTGGGGGTCCCCATCGGGACCCCCGAAGGGTCCCCACATAAACCCCCTGCAGCGGGGGGCCCCGATCGGCACCGATCGTGACCCTGCTGCAATTCATTTTTAAATTTCCTGCCTCGCGGGTCCTCAAAGGACCGTAAAGGTCCTGAAAGGACTCGCACTAAAAATATTAACCCCAGGCAACTATAATTACCCCATTAACTCATGGTGGTCAATACAGACCACCATAAGGCCTCAATTAACCCATTAACTCATGGTGGTCAATACAGACCACCATAAGGCCTAAATTAACCCATTAACTCATGGTGGTCAATACAGACCACCATAAGGCCTAAATTAACCCATTAACTCATGGTGGTCAATACAGACCACCATAAGGCCTAAATTAACCCATTAACTCATGGTGGTCAATACAGACCACCATAAGGCCTAAATTAACCCATTAACTCATGGTGGTCAATACAGACCACCATAAGGCCTAAATTAACCCATTAACTCATGGTGGTCAATACAGACCACCATAAGGCCTAAATTAACCCATTAACTCATGGTGGTCAATACAGACCACCATAAGGCCTAAATTAACCCATTAACTCATGGTGGTCAATACAGGCCACCATAAGGCCTAAATTAACCCATTAACTCATGATGGTCAATGCAGACCACCATAAGGCCTAAATTAACCCATTAACTCATGGTTGTCAATACAGACCACCATAAGGCCTAAATTAACCCATTAACTCAATACAATTTTAAGAAGAGAAAAAGAAAAAGGGCAACTATGACTCGGATCGGATGAAATATATCAATAGTTATAGCATGTAGTGGTGGTGTACATAGCCAAATCTATACCAAATTGGTAGTTCAGGATTTAAAGAAACTATCCTGCACCTATGGATCAAACCTGTCATCAGAAGAACATAAATGTCTTAAAGAAATTCGGTCATGGCAAGATGTAGTCCTAAAACCTTCGGATAAAAGTGGAAATATTGTACTTTGGCGCATAGAAGACTACACCACTGAAGCCATGAAACAGCTATGCGACAGGAGATGCTATAGGAAACTCTTGGGTGATCCTACTCTCGAATTCCCTGACAAATATACAAAATTTGTCATGGAAGCATACAATAATGGAGTAATTTCCAAGAAGGAATTTAAATTCCTGGAAGTCAGTAAACCACGGATCGCCACACTGTATCTGCTACCAAAGATACATAAAGATGAATTGAAACCTCCAGGTAGACCCATCATATCTGGCAATGGTAACTTATGTGAACAAGCAAGCAGATTTATTGATTTCAATCTACCATCATATGTAATCGATACTGCATTTTGTTTTAACCCACAACTACTTCGTTTTTGATGACAGATTTTTCCTTCAAGTCAGAGGTACAGCCATGGGGACCTCATGTGCTCCCACATATGCAAACCTATATTTGGGCTGGTGGGAACGGGAAGTAGGCTTGGCTGATAATCTATCCAGGTACACACAACACGTTCTCATCTGGCTACATTATATAGATGACTTGTTTCTGTTGTGGGATGGATCAGAGGATCTGTTCATGGAGTACATATCAATCTTAAACTTAAATGATCTCAATCTAAGACTCACCTACACTATAAATCGTGAAAAAGTGGAATTCTTGGATGTACTTATATATAAAGGTGAAGATGGCGCTATTTGCACCGACCTTTTTAGGAAAAAAACAGCAACTAACAGCATACTACACTTCACAAGTGCACACCTTCCTAGCACTAAACGTGCTATTTCCTTTGGTGAGTTTATGAGATTGAGAAGAAATTGCTCGGATATTAATATCTTTAAAACAAGAGCAAGTGAATTGAGAAAAAGACTTAAAGCCAGAGGATATAGCAATAAAAGCTAACAAACGAGCATTCCACAAGGCTTTATACCTCAAACGAGAAGATCTTCTGACCCCAAAAAGGAAACAAGCACAGAATGACGAACACATTAGATTTGTCAGCATCTTTAATGGCCAATGGAAAGAAGTACTCAATATACTAAATAAACATAGGGATGTACTTGAGACCGATGTTGACCTGAAAAAATGGCTCCCAGATAAGATACATGCCAGCTGGCGACGGGCACCATCCCTAAGAGACACGCTGGTAAGAAAACAGTTAAATAATCTACAACACAAACCTTGGGAAGCCACAAATGTGGACATTGCAAATACTGTTCGCATATTAAAAATACAACTCTGTTTTTGGATCACATGGGTAATAATCACAAAGTGAGGAATTTCTTTAGCTGTAGTTCGAAGTCAGTTATTTATGTGCTTGAATGTACATGTCCAAATAAGAAATATGTTGGGATGACGAGTCGCGAGGTGAGAAAAAGGATAAGCGAACATGTTAGAAACATCAGGAACAGTAAGAGGGACTTGGAAAGTGGATGCAAATTAACATCTGTTGCAAGACATTTCCACAAATTCCATAAATTCCAATTCCAACGAATTAAAATGTTGGATGATACAGTATGTAACACTGGGCATCCGCGGAAGAAATCTAGAAAATGCTCTTATTCGAGCTGAAAGCAGATGGATCTTCCTACTCAATACCATGACTCCATATGGATTAAATGAGAAAATCAACTATACAGTTTGCTTATAATTTATTTATAAGTGGTATCTTTAATTTTCTACTTACATACATTGAACATATTATTGTTATAGTCTTTATTTATATATCTTCTTTTACAGTAATAATCACAATTTCCTGTATTTCATTCTTATTTTCTTTTTCCATCATAACTGTTAGGTCTCAACAGTGAACTACCATCTGTAAATAATTGTGTCTAACCATTGGGGTTTTATGATGTGGCCCAAGTATGAAGGAAGATGCTGTCCTTATTGGTGATGTGGATAGGAACTGTCTTTTTCCACATCACACTTTATAATTCAATAATGACAGCACCTGTTATTAATTGGAATAATATCATTGCAGTTAGGCTATTGTCCATTAGGGGTTACTGTAGTCTTCTGTGTATATAAGGAAGCGAATAGGCTGATCAGTACAGCCCTATGAGGAAGCGATCCTAATCGTGAAACGCGCGTCGTTTTAGTGCGCATGCGCGAGATTCGAAAAGCGCATGCATGATGTTTCTGGTGCGCTGAGCGGTGTTAGAGCGTCTGTGATGTCAGACACTGAGTAGGTGATTGCATGTGAGTATCGGGTCTGATGAGAGGAAGGCTGAAATGTAGGTAAGTCCTGCGTTTGTGGCTGTGGTACAGTAGCAGCCTTTTTTATGATTATTAGTCTGCCAATAGCAAGCCTCTTGACCAGAGGAGTAATATTACGTTTTTCTCCTCTTTATTATTAAGGTATCTGTAGAGAGTTACATGGACATTCATACGATCACAGTGGCCATATACATTGATTTTCATTTGTATATGGGGTACATTTGTAGCATAGAAACTAGTCAGTATTAGACATCTCTGTATTAGTAATTCATGCATACTATCAAGTTTTCGATATACTATATCTCATTGGATGGATTGCATCCATAGGAGATCACTGTCTATATCTGGTACCTGTCCACTTGGTGAGCATATAATTGGATGCCACCTAGTTAGCATTTACCCAATATATTAATACAGTATATTGCTCTTAGAGTAGATAATAGCTTATTATTCTGCTAGGACTATTCTCATCAATTATTTGCGTATCACCATTCCATACAGACAGGGTCTTTCTTTTCCCTGAACCTTAGTCTGTGTGTAGAGATTATTGCTTAGACTTAGTGCCCATTCTTCTCAAGGACATACAATAGCATATCTTTGAAGGAACTCAATTAATGGGGACTACTATAATTAATTATTGAGTGATTTTGACCCAATTTATAAATTGGTGGGGGATATCCTGGAAACCTGGTCCCTATATCAGCCTGATGCTCACATGAGTAATCATTTCACCGTCTCTAGCACCTTATATCTTTTTATTACTTTCTCAGTATTTCTGTTTTTCTTTTCCTTTTCCTTCCTTCCCTTTTTTTCAGGTTACCGATATGTTATTTTAGAATAAAGCACCATCGTTTTTATCCTATTTGGTTAAATTGCCACCTTTTGGAAGCCTGCAATGATTTGAATTGTTTGGCCATTTGGTTTTGCCATCTGCATATTCCATGGGCCATTCTATGAGTGGACTCCAAATATCATTTGAACTATGTCCCTTTAATGCATTAGAGTAAGGTCTTTTGTGTCCTATTCATCCTCTCCACCACTACATGTTATAAATATTGATATATTTATATATATATAGTAATTAAGATCTCTGCAATAAACTGGACACAGTAATATACTTTGATGACAATAACCAATTGATATAAATATACTGTAGTCTGAAATCGAACTACCTGAAATTCCAACTGAAAAAAAAAGAAAAACCCTAGTTTGTGTCAATATTAAGATACTAAGAGCACAGGATCGCAATAAACCCCCGAAGGTGTTCAGTGCGCTGATCACAATGAGCACAGAGGGTGCTCAGAGGAGCAAAAAAAACACCAACAGAGAGGCTCGCAATGAGCACCTAAGGTACTCATACTACCAAAAGATTTACTTTGTGTGGCAAACAGCATTACCTGCCTTAAAATTAACAAATTGCAAAGATTGGAGTGCTCTATTTCTGAGCTTCAAATCAAACATACATAGGCTTTATTAAATTGTCCAAATTGTAGTTACTGTAGCCCGTAATGTAGCCCTTAAAAGTTACTGCTATTAAATTGGCCTCTTTTAGCTACCCGCAATCAATCTGCGAGTTACAGGCTGTTAAGCTCGCAATTGCTAATATCGCAAATCGCTATAAAATTTCTACAATTCCTGAAGGCCAAAATTGTATTCACACCCATAAATCCTATGAGTACTAGAGAGGACTCGCAAGGCGTTAAACACCGGTTCATAACACTATAAATGCAAATAAAGAATCAATACTGCACTTTTAAATAAAGAGAAGCCAATGGAAGACATTAGAATTATTTGCACAACAGGCTCAAGCTCGCAAGTCTGCAATCAAAAACATTTTTTTTTATGTGTAATTTCTGTGTTATTTTGATCCTGGCAATCAATGGGTTAATACATATTATCATACACAGAAGGGCCCACACTAGACTTTTGGGGTCAATCAGTTATTATATGTGTGCTCTTTGTGCTAGTGACTTGCTTAATATTATGTGTGTATATAGTTACTGTCATGGCATCTTGCTTATGTATTTGTGCATTTATCTTGTTTTGTGTAATATGTTTGTCAAACATATTCCCTAATAGCACATATAAGCAAATACCTTTAAAACCATATAGAGGAAATTAGCTATAGGAGTGCCCCACCCCAAGCGTATTCAGACAGATGAATTGTCTCAGGTTCAGTAATAAAAGCAGAAGACAGTTTATTGCTATAGGGTTGTAACACCAGATCTGGAGAACAAGAGAAATAAGACCCCCTCACTTAATGACAACAGAAACATGACTGACTACATATATAGGAAGGAATGTAAGGTGATGAAGTCATGGGGAAATTGATCTCTGGGGTTTCTGTGTCAAATATCTGTAAATGCAACAATAACAAAATTGGGCAGTCACATTTGGACCATTACTAATGGTGTCTCAGGCTGAGTGGAACATTCTAAAACCAAAGGAATGTCTGCCTGTGTCTTTCTTCTGGGGCGAGTTAGCAACTTCTGGTTTTCTGAGTTCTCCTAAGAAGGTGTTTTGGCTGGGTGCTGAGATCTTGAACAACAAAAATTACAACCTAGAGAGAGAGAATTGTGGTGAGCATAGTTCCCAAATCTGGCGGCCGTAACATATATCATTGAACTCACATGGAATAGAATAGTAGATTTATTGATTTTTTCAGTTTGCAACATTTCTAGATTGTGAGTCTGATTGCATATCAGACTTCTAAACACTAATTGAATGTTGTTTAACCTCCATGTTTTACTGATGTCATCATGACAGTCTCATTTACTATTGGCTGTTTCCAAATCGGTAGTTATGGCCTGGCTTAATTGATCATGACCATGCCCTGAAATGCTACTTACGGGTACATGTTTTTAGCTTTTATTAGTTTCATTAAAAAAGTAGATAATTTTAACATACAATGTTGTGCTCTTTTACACCATGAAGAACTCTTAAAGCGAGACAAATGGCTTAACCTTTAGATGCAAGCAAACACTGTAACAACTTTATAAAATATTTAAAATCTCCACTTCATTGATGTAAGTCATCATGCACATATTGCTTTAGACAATGTTACATTTTAGTTACTATAATTTAATATTCACTTGTCATTACGAGAGCAAAGATATACATTACTAAACCTTTTACCTTCAAATATATCAGTTTTTTATATTTTAAAAGAAAATACCATAAACACAAAAAGAGGTATATATAGGAACCACAAGGCTTTTTTTCAACTTTGGAAGCTGGAACATATGTTGCTAATGTGAAAAAGTACCACTTTATAAAACTGTAGTACATAACTGCCACAGCCTTCCAGTACCTGTGGTAGAGTCAAACACATTTATGGAATTTAAGGCTGTCTGACATAATGCTATCCTCAGGCTAAATCAACGCAAACTACCCACACAAGATTGCCAATTTGCTTCTTATCTTCAGTGAAATCTTTTTTCTTATGTTAAACAAAATATACACGTTTGTTAGGTAACTACAAGTACCAGATAGGACTCACAAGGGGGTTAAACACCTGTTTGTAGCATGGTAAATGCCAATAAAAAATCAATACTGCACTTTAAAAGACTGGGAAAGCGATGAAAGACATTAGAATTAATTGCACAACAGTCTCAAGCTTTTTCTTTTTTTAGGTTTTATTTCTGTGTCATATCAATCTCAGGAATCAATGGGTTAATACATATCAGGCCACCCACATGGACTAGAACAGTATCGTCATTCATTTTTATTATTTTGTACATTACCAGATTGTGTGTCTGATTGCATATCGGACTTCTAAACACTAAGGGCCTCATTCAATTGCGTTTTGGCCAATTGAATAGGGGTCAAAATAAGCACATAGAATATTTTTTTTAAATACATTTTTAGTTAGGGAAAACCTTGCTTTTGGATAGATGCTTACTAACTAAAAATGTCTTTAAAAAAAAAATGTTATGTGCTTGTTTTGACCCCTATTCAATTGGCCAAATTGCAATTTAATGAGGGCCTAAGGCCCTCATTCAGTTGCAATTTGGCCAATTGAATAGGGGTCTAAATAAGCACATAATATATTTTTTTAAAGAAGTTTTTAGTTAGTAAACATCTATCCAAAAGCAAGGTGTTCACTAACTAAAAACTTATTTTAAAAAAATATGTTATGTGGTTATTTAGAGCATTATTCAATTGGCCAAATCGCAATTGAATGAGGGCCTAATTGATTGACGTTTAACCTCCATTTTTTACTGACGTAATTACTCCTTTTAAATGCTGTATTTGTAATGTTTAAAACCGCATCTCTGTGAAAATTGAATTGTATTTAATTGCAGTGTTATTATAGAAAGTATCATACTATGAAGAAGGAATTGTGTGTCAATGTATGTATGAAATTACATACATTGTAATACAAGTGAAATATTTAATGTGGAAAATAAATGCCTCCCCCCACCCCATTGATTAGTGGCAACTTCTACCTAACAAGTGTGTACATTTTGTTTAACATAGAAAAAAAGATTTCACTGAAGATAAGAAGCAAATTGGTAATCTTGTGTGGCTAGTTTGGGTTGATTTAGCCTGAGGATAGCTTTATGTCAGACAACCTTAAATTCCATAAATGTGTTTGACCCTACCACAGGTACTGGAAGGCTGTGGCAGTTAGATACTACAGTTTTATAAAGTGGTACTTTTCCACATTAGCAACATATGTTCCAGCTTCCAAAGTTGAAAAAAAGGCTTGTGGTTCCTATATCTTTGCTCTCATGTAATGGCAAGTGAATATTAAATTATAGTAACTAAAATGTTACATTGTATAAAGCAATAGGCGCATGAACTAAGTCAATTAAATGGAGATTTAAAATACTTTATAAAGTTGTTACAGTGTTTGCTTGCATCTAAAGGTTAAAGGGCCATTTGCCTCACTGTAAGTGTTCTTCATGGTGTGAAAGAGCACAATATTTTATGTTGAAATTAGCTACTTTTTTAATTAAATAAAAGCTAAAAATCTAAAGTTTTAAGTCTATTTACAAACACACTGTATCCTGCCTACTGGCTGTTGCATGATTAATATCAGACACCTGTGGCGTGCTGTGTGGACACTGATTTATAGAAGTATCTGCCTCAGCTCAGGAATTCACAGACCAGTTAACCCACAATTGACCTGTTTAGTTGATTCCTACATTCCATGCTCTGCATAGATGGATTGGATCAGTGTTAACTGTTTCTTTTCTTTTGCTCACTACACAAAGCTGTCAGTGTGTGTCTGAAAGAGCTGTCAGTGGCATGTATTTCAAAAATTCAGAAAGTGTTTCAACATGTTTTTAGGAGATCATTTCTGTGATGTGGTCCAAATTGTGCTGAATAAAGTGGCCCTTTAACTTTCGGCAGACAGCAGGAGTGAATATTAGCAAATGCTAGGTCTGAAAGATCTCTCTCCCTCTCTTCTCTCACGCTCTAAATTGAGCAATCAAATACAATCCACTTGTCATTAACTATCTTTTGCTCGCCCTCTCTAGCTACCATCTGTCATCGCAGGTAAGTCAATATAATTTTAAAGCATTTCACATTTAATTTGCACCCCCCCATCTGGCAAATGTCAGCCATAACTATAAAACCACTAAAAAGAAAACTTGACCATAAATGACCGATCAAAATCTATGGAATCTAACATGCATCAGTATCTTTTGTGAATGCTCAAAACAGTAATATTTGTAACTATTATATCGCAAAAAAAAAAAATTCAACATAAATCATTTTATGTAGACCTCCAATCCCTTCTAAAATACAAAATTGCAAACAGGCATGTGGAACCAACATAGTTATAAAGCTCACAAAAATGAGTTTATAATGGAACGTTCAAGAGAACCCTACTATTAGAGCATGACTATACAATATATCATATACTGTATATAGTTGTGGTAGTTACGATTTGTCGGTCATGCTATGTTAAAAATTACAAGCTCATTGAGGGCCTCGCGATGAGCACTGAAGAGACTTATTGACAGGCCCACGATGAGCGCCGAAGGCCTATGGCCTTCGGTGCTCAGCATGAGGCCCACAAGACTTTGAAAAAAATACGACTTTAATGGCCACCTATTTTTTCAAGACGGTAACTCTGAAGCCATCGGAAGACTGCCAAAAGACGGCAATTAATTACAAAATTAACTTACAACCTCACACACAGCACAGGGGGAGAAGCAGCGAGCCTGTGAGTCAGGTTGCAAGCTAATTTTCGGTTTAATTGGCATTTTTAGCAGATCGAAATATCGGTTAAGCGAGGAAAGAAATGGAGGCCGTAAACCCGTAATTGTTTTGACAAAAGCTCAAAACAAGACTGAAGGCCATAAGACTTAGGTGCTCATTGCGAGGCCCGCAAGACTTTGAAAAAGGATTGATAGGCACTCATTGCGAGGCATGCAAGACTTGAGCAGGGGGAGAGAGTAGAAAGACACAGGGGAGGGAGAGGGGGGAGAGGGTGGGAAGAGACACAGGGGTGAAAGAGAGGGAAAAAGAGACTCAAGGGAGGGAAGTAAGGGGAAGAAAAAAAGCAGGGTGGGGGAGAGGTAGAAACAGACACATGGAAGGGAGAGGGGGGAAACAGACACAGGGGTCAGATAGTGGGGAGAGGTAGAAACAGACACATGGAAGGGAGAGGGGGGAAACAGACACAGGGGTCAGATAGTGGGGAGAGGCTCATTGCGTGGCCCACAAGTTAGAGGGGGGAGAGCCTCAGATTTTGTGGCAAACAGAATTGCCAGGCTTCAAATTTTATTGCCATCATTTTTAATGGGAAAGTCGCTAGTTATAAAATAGTGCTGAGGGGGATGTAAGAGAGGTGGGGAGGGGTATAGCTAGCAGTGGTCATTAATGAGTTAAATTTAGCTTTTAATTTATATTGTTTGGCTAATTATTTGCTTTGCTGGTGTTTGCATCTCCAATGTCAATAAAAGGCAAACAAATATAATCATGTTTGATAATCACTGACTCAACTAACCACAACAGGGAGACATCCTGAAGTTCTGGCTTTTGACTCACACTTGAAGATGAATATGGCTTAATGCCTACAACTGCATATATGATTGTGCCAATAAATATTGTAAGGGAGCAGACCTAAAAATAAGTGAAGTGAGGTGTGTGGCTTAAAATGTGGCTTACATGAACCCTTGGACTTTATTAGAGGGTCAACCCATTTTGATCCCTTCACCAAGACAGCTGATGTTTCTAAAATGCCATTACTCAGATGCAGTATTTAGTAATATGAACGCAGGCGCAGCATTCCAAAAACAAAATGTTTCAGGAACTGCTGTTATTGCTGTGCAAACATCATAACAGGTTCAATGGGTGAATGTTTAAACTTGAACTGATAACATTCTGTAACAGTCTATGAGTCTTCTGGGTTTTGTATAAATTGCTAATACAGTCATTAACAAAGTCTCATGTGCAAGGCATGATAAGGCAAGGCATCATAACATCAAATCCACTCAGACAGTTATATAGACGTTTCTTCTTTAAGGATCTTAATATATATATATATATATATATATATATATATATATATATATATATATATATTGTGACAAAAGGTTCTGCAACACATAGATTTATGATGTAGAAGACTTTTTTAGGACTCATAAACAAGGGTCCAGAAGTAGTAATTAACGTTGAGAGAAAAAAAATCCCAAAAAAAATCTACGTAAACGTTCTGACTAAACATTCAGGAACACCCTGACTACACCCAGGCAGCTTCTCTGCTCCGGAGAAATATGCTTCACAGAGAAAACAATGAATCCAGTTGTGCTACTTCCAGCTGAGGTTCTTGTGGATCAGATACAACAGTCTCTGATATGTGGTATAGTGCCACCTTGTGGGCAGGGTACAAACAGTCTCTTATAAGCGGTATATTGCCACCTTGTGGCCAGGGTACCGGCCCACCCTTCTCTCCGAGTATCCACCCCCAGGGACCCTTGTAACGAGTACCAAGTATACTCTAGAAGATAACGACTTGTGAAGCACAACAGTCCCTTCCCTGGGGGTAATAAAGAACAAAAGGAATTTCTGACCTTTCAGTAGTGTATTCGTCCTTGCAGGTGGCTTCAGTCTGCAGCACAGGTCCTCAGCAGATTGGACATGTTTCCAACAGCAGCTTCCTTGGTTTGTCGCTCTCTGATTCCAGCACCCAGACTTCCTGTGTCTGTCCTTTTACTTTTCCCCAGACTCCATTTCCTGGCTGTTAGTTCCTGGGGATTTAAATAGTGTGCTTGACACTTCAGGTGCAGTTAATTGCTTTAATTCTGTCAGCACCGGACTAATGGACCTGATCACCCTAGTGCTGACATATCTTCTATAATGTATCCGTGAGTCCGCCTGACTTTGTGACAATATATATAGTACCTTTTCAGCATCTGCATGGCTTGTAGAGTCACATGAACACACACACCTTCTTCCTTTTGAGAGTTCAGGTTTTTGGGGGGAGTGGGCAACTGGCAACACTATTTGGATGGCATGCTGCTCCCTCCAGGAATGGGGAGGATGGAAGAAGCAACATATGTATATTTATGAAGCAAGTGTCAATATGGGATTCTGTAATAAAAGTTGAGGGATAGGATTATGGTGGAAGAGACAGAGGGTGTGGGGAAGGAGGAACAAACAGCAGGGAAAAAACACATGGGGGTTTTTGGATGAAGGTGAATGGTGGTTATGAAGTAAGAAGCAAGGTGGGCTCTACAGGGGGACAGACAAAGCAATCTGGAGGATGATACTAAAACAATAGTCTAGCGTGGTGAGAGTAGTTGGAGGAAAAGTTGTCTCAGATAAGCAATGTTGTTTTTACTTCTCTCCACATAGCAGAGTGGGTTGTGTTCCTAGTCCAGGAGAGAATTTTCACTTGGGCAGTTGCATTACTTTGACATACTGCAGGGTCTTTTGGTATGTCTTTTTTTGACAAATTCTTATAAAAAGCATTATATATGACTTAAAACAACACAACCCCTCTGATAGAGTTCAGTTGAAGTACCTGCTCTGGAGATAACAATTTATATAGATTGCATGCCAATGTATAGAGCGGACAGGTTAATTTTGTGTAATTGCTGCAAAAAATAGGGTTAAAACACATGAGACTGATAGCTACTATTAAACAACAGTTAAAGACTATCAGCCTTATTAAATTCCAGCCTCGTAGATAAGAGACTTCTACTTAAATCCTATGTGCTGCAAATTTATAAAAGTTACGACGCTATTAAATTAGTCCTGCTGCGAGCAACGTGTGAGCTACGCAGCAGGGCCGTCCGTATCAACACGCAGAAAATGTACATGAGAAGTGACAGCCTGCGAGATGATCTCGCAGGCTCCCACACCTCATCAATTGCTGTGGGGGCCCTAAAAGGGACCTCCGCGGCAGTCCCACACAAGCCCCCCCCACATTAACCCCTTGCAGCGGGGGTCCCCGATGGGCACTGATCAGGCCCATGCTGCATTTAAAACTTTAAAATTCCCCGACGTGGTTTCTTAAAGATCCAGCGGCACACTATTAGCAATCCTGGCCGCGGCACCTAAAATTAACCCCCCTCTATGCTGGGGGGCCGCATTGGGACCCCCGAAGTGTCCCCACATTAACCCCTTGCTTCAGGGGTCAATAGGGACCCCCGCATTCCCCCACACATTAACCCCGGCACCGATCGTGACCCCGCTGCATTTCAAATTTTAAAATTCCAGCCTCGCAAGTCCTTAAAGGGCCGTAAAGGTCCTGAAAGGACTTGCGCAAAAAAATATTAAACCCCAGGCAACTAAAATTAACCCCATAACTTATGGGGGGTCAATACAGACCCCCATAAGCCTTAATTTACCCTGTCACTCATGGGTGTCAATACAGACCCCCATAAGCCCTTAAATAACCCCATCACTCATGGGGGTCAATACAGACCCCCATAAGCACTTAATTATCCCCAAAACTCATGGGGGTCAATACAGACCCTCATACGCCTCTATTTAACCCCATCACTCCCATAAGGGTATATTATGACCCTTATGGGGCAGTTACAACCCTAACATTAACCACATAAGTGCCATGACGGTCCTCAAGGATCCTCATGACACTAAGTACAAACACTACACTGCACTATACCCCCCAATAAACCATTAAATCTAAACTAACCCCCCTCTACACTAATCTATTAACACATACTGTGAGGAATTGACTCTGCTGGGTTTTGAACCCTGGTCCCCAGGCTGCTGATCCTCTTCCCTACATCTGCGCCAGCCTGCCTTTCTGAAAATCCTGGAGATCTGATAACCTTGACTCTGCTAGCAATAGCATTAGTGACTAAGTCTCTTCAGCTGTGTCTGGTCAGGTGTCTGGTCCTTGGCCTATATAAGGCACTTCCTGTCAATGTACCTTGCCAGATTATTGTGGTTCCTGATCCCTTCAATAAAGCTTGTTCCTGTTTCAACTACAAAGTTGCTGAATTTTATTATTGCTGACCTAGGCTGCTGGTCTCCAAAACCTTGTGATACCTATATCATTACAGAATAGTCTGGCCCATTCATGGAGACCGCCGGGTCAGATTCTGCATTGGCCCAGCAGGTTGCTTTATTTGCAAGAACTGTGCAGACCCAGGCACAGACCATTCAAGTGCTGCAGGACTGGGTAGCTGAATTGCAAAATAAAGTTCAGTCAATGCACAGTGAGTATACCAGCTACAGGGCACGTGATGTTGCGGCTGCTACTGTTACACCTGCACAAGATGCCTGCTTGCCCCTACCAGAAAAGTTTGGAGGAGATCGCAAAAGATTTTGGGGTTTCCTAAATCAATGACGTTTGCACTTCAGTATGTTACCTCACCGATTTCCATCTGAAAGAGAGAAGGTGGGATTTATTTTCTCCCTATTCAAAGATGAAGCCCTGGCTTGGGGCTCCCCTCTTCTGCAACAGGACAGTCCAGTCTTGGGTAATCTAAATTACTTTCTTGAGGCCATGTGCCTAGTTTTTGATGACCCCAATCGATGTGCTACAGCAGAAGCCACTCTCCTTCATTTGCATCAAGGGAGGCGCTCTGTGGCTGAATATGCTGCTGAATTCAGACAGTGGGTTGCTGATACTACCTGGAACCAATCAGCCCAGAGGTTCCACTTCAGAAAAGGTCTCTCAGAAGCTATAAAAGATGAGCTAGCTCGTGTTGATCTTCCTGCTGACTTTGATGCATTTGTGCGTTTGGCTATCCGTATTGATCGGAGACTTTCTGAAAGAAGATTGGAAAGACAGGGCTCTTTTAGACCAAGTGCTACTCCTACTTTCTATTCAAGAATTTCTACTCCGACCCCACAAACACCTACAGACTCTGAGCCTGAGGCTATGCAGGTAAATCTAATAAGAGGGCCATTATCCAATGAAGAAAAACAGTGGTGACGCACTCACAATTTATCCCTGAATTGTGGTAGTGCAGGGCACTATGCCATCAATTGCCCTAGCAAATCCAAAAGAACAATAGCTATGGTGGCTGAGGGTGCACAGATTCAACACCAATCCCAGATTTCAGATCAACTGGATTCTGTCACACAACCTTTGTTTTCTCTGGCTCATGGTGAAGAGGATATGTTGACTCAACATCCTCATTTTGTGGTGCCTATCACTTTGCAATGTGGTGATAGTAAAATTTTAACTACAGCTATGATAGATTCTGGAGCAGGCAAAAACTTTATGGACATCAAATTTGCAGCAGGAAATAGAATTCAGTTTATCCCTAATTCTTCACCTGTGTTAATGGAGACAGTAGATGGTTCTCCACTTACGTCAGGACTGGTTACACATGAGACTGGTTCTGGAAGTGAATCACCATGAGACTATATCTTTCCACCTAATTTCCTCAACACAGTTTCCAGTGATTTTGGGTGTACCTTGGCTTGCTCTGTATAACCCACAGATTGATTGGAAAATCAGAACTTTGTCCTTTCCTTCAGAACACTGCTTAATGAATTGTCAACCCTCTAAGGTAACACCTGTTGCCACAACAATTAATGAAATGGTTGCTACAAACTTAACCAAGCTTCGTCTACAATATCGGGATTTTGCAGATGTCTGTGATAAGAAGAATGCTGATCAGCTTCCACCCCACAGGCCTTATGATTGCACAATAGAGCTGTTACCTGGGGCTGCTATCCCATTTGGCCGTATATATTCCCTTTCTGAGCCTGAATTGAAAGCTCTTCGTGAATACATGCAAGAAAATCTTGCCAAAGGCTTTATTCGACCGTCTACTTCTCCAGCAGGAGCTCCCATATTCTTTGTAGAAGATAAAGATGGCAGCCTACGGCCATGCGTTGACTACAGGGCCATTAATAACATCACTGTTAAAAACCGCTACCCCTTGCCTCTCATTCCTGAACTTCTGGAGAGACTTCGCTCAGATAAAATATTTATGAAGCTTGATCTTCGGGGGGGCATATAATCTGGTTCGCATAAGACCAAATGATGAATGGAAAACAGCTTTCAGAACCAGGTACGTGTAGTACGAATTTCTAGTAATGCCATTTGGGCTTTGTAATGCCCCTGCAACTTTCCAGCATCTTATCAATGATGTATTACGAGATCTCCTGGATCAGTTTGTTGTGGCATATTTGGATGATATCTTAATATTTTCTGATAATCTTGAAAACCACAGAAAACAGGTCTGTATAGTTCTGGAGCGCCTTCGTACCCACCACCTATACATTAAACTGGAAAAATGTGAGTCTGAACAAACAGAAATTCAATTCCTGGGGTATGTAATAACTCCTAAAGGTTTAAGTATGGACGCAAGTAAAATTAAAGCTGTGCTGGACTGGCCCATTCCCAAGAATGAAAAAGATATTCAGAGATTTGTGGGTTTTGCAAATTTTTACAGGCGTTTCATTAAGAATTTCTCTGCCGTTATTACACCGCTCACTGAACTTACACGTAAAGGGACTCCTTTTCAGTGGTCCGATAAGGCTGATACCACATTTTCCCGATTAAAGACTCTGTTTACATCTGCCCCCGTCCTGGTACATCCCCAGCCGGAATTACCATTTATTGTGGAAGTTGATGCTTCTGATTCAGCTGTTGGTGCTATACTGTCTCAAAGGACTGCACCTAAGATGCAGTTACATCCGTGTGCCTTCTATTCCCGCCAGATGGTGCCAGCAGAAAGAAACTATGACAGAGGGAATAAAGAACTATTGGCTATAAAAGCTGCCTTCACCGAATGGAGACATCTCTTGGAGGGAGCTACCCATCCAATTACTGTTCTCACAGATCACAAAAATCTGGAATGTATTCGATCAGCTAAGAGACTGTCAGCCAGACAAGCACGCTGGTCCCTATTCTTCTCAAGGTTTAATTTTTTGGTTACATACCGTCCTGGCTCCAAGAATGGTAAGGCGGATGCCTTGTCTAGAATAGCTGACCCCCTCCATACTACCGTAACCAAGACCACCATCTTGCCGGAGGATATATTTATAGGAGTTACATTTCCTTCTGATCTGATGTCTCGCATTAAAAAGGGCTACACTGAAGATCCAGTTCTTCGTGATCCTCCTCGTGATCTCCACATGACGATGCTTAATGGGTTTTGGATTTTTCAACAACGTCTGTTTGTTCCGGAGTCAGTGCGACTGGATCTTTTACGTCTCTACCATGACTCAAAACCAGCAGGTCATCCAGGAATCCGAAAGACACAAGAGCTACTTGCCCGATCCTTTTGGTGTCCCAAGTATTATGAGGATGTTAAAAAGTATGTGTCCTCTTGTGATGTATGTGACATAAGACTCCTCGCTCATCCCCTGTTGGCTTGCTTCAGCCTCTTCTGATTCCTCATCGTCCCTGGGGATCAATATCCATGGACTTTATTGTGGAACTACCTCCCTCTAAGGAACACACTACCATTCTTGTTGTTGTGGACAGGTTAACTAAGATGGGTCATTTCATACCAGCTCGTGGTCTCACTTCAACTAAACAGACGGCTGACCTGGTTATTCTGGAAATATTTCGCTTGCATGGAGTGCCTGATGAAGTAGTTTCTGACAGGGGAGTGCAGTTTCCATCTCATTTTTGGAAACATTTTTGTTCTAATCTAGGTATTAATGTAAATCTGTCGTCAGCTTTTCATCCACAAAGTAATGGACAGAATGAGCAAACCAACCAGACTTTGGAGCAATATTTGCGGTGCTATATTAGTTACCTGCAGGATGACTGGCTGGATTTTCTACCCACGGCGAAGTTTGCCTATAACAATGCACAACACTGCTCCACTTCTTTGAGCCCATTTTTTGCCAACTATGGTTACTTCCATTCCTGCAGTCACTGATCGGCTAACCACCTTTCGAGATTCCCAAGACCTGTTGAAGGAGACTCTTTCGAAGGCTCAGGAATGTTACAAGAGAGCTGCTGATAGGTATAGAACGGAGGCCTGGGTTTATCATGTTGGTGACAAGGTTTGGCTGTCAACAAGGATTCTTAAGCTTAGGGTTCCTTCTCATAAATTGGGTCATAGGTTCATGGGACCTTTTGAGATCATTGCTCAGATCAATGCTGTCACTTTTCGTTTGCAACTTCCAGATTCCATGAAAATACATTCAGTGTTTCACGTTGCACTGCTGAAACCTTTCCATGCAAACACTTTCCCTGGCCGAGCCCTGCCTGCCCCACCTGCAGTCCTCGTTGGTGGTGAGGATGAATATGAAGTGGAGAAAATTCTGGACTCCAGGATCTTCCGCAGCAACGTTGGAAAGGCTATGGTGTGGAGGATAGTTAGTGGGAACCAGCGGACAATATTCACGCTCCTGACCTTCTTCGGTCTTTCCATGTGAAGTACCCTGCTAAACCGGGTAATAGGGCATCCAGAGGCTGCACCTATAGAGGCGGGGGTAATGTGAGGAATTGACTCTGCTGGGCTTTGAACCCTGGTCCCCAGGCTGCCGATCCTCTTGCCTACCACCGCACCAGCCTGCCTTTTTGAAATTCCTGAAGATCTGATAACCTTGACTCTGCTAGCAATAGCATCAGTGACTAAGTCTCTTCAGCTGTGTCTGGTCAGGTGTCTGGTCCTTGGCCTATATAAGGCACTTCCTGTCAATGTACCTTGCCAGATTATTGTGGTTCCTGATGCCTTCAATAAAGCTTATTCCTGTTTCACCTACAAAGTTGCTGAATTGGATTATTGCTGACCTAGGCTGCTGGTCTCCAAAACCTTGTGATACCTATATCATTACACATACACTACCTACCTACACTACTTACCCTCTAATAAACCCCCACCACTCTAATTACAGAAAATAAAAAAACCTAAGTCACAAGAAATAGAAAACCTACATTACAGAAAATAAAAAAAGCCATGTCACAAAAAATAAAAAAGGAACATTACAGAAAATAAAAAAATACATTACAATCCTAACTATCTAAAATACATACCCCAATCTATCTAATATACAATACATCCTAACTATCTAAAATACATACCCCAATCTATCTAATATACAATAAATCCTAATATACAATAAATCCTAACTATATAAAATACAGTTTTAGTTTTTTTTTTTAGAGCGCAGATTTTTCCAGGGCCCAGCCGGAGCAGAAGAGGAGGAGGCCGGGGACATAAGTACAATGTATATATTATGTTTATTTTATTTTGTTTTATGTTTATATGTATGTTGTACTAATGTTATGGTTTTTTTTTAACAGGGGCCGCGCCAGAGAAGAAGTAAAGAAGGACAGGGACATGCTGGAAAGGTGAGTAGAATATTTAGAATGTTTATAATGTTTATTTATTGTATGTAAATGTGCTGCACTAATTATTTTTATTTGTTTCCCCTAGGTTGGTGATCTGAAAGGACATCTGCAAAGGTAAGTGGTCTTTAATTATTTTATTTTAGGTTAGAATTAGGGTTTCTGTATGCAGATAGCATTTATTGTATGTTAGATAGGGGTATGTATTTTAGTTAGGTAGGATTTATTGTATATTAGGATTTATTGTATATTAGATAGATAGGGGTATGTATTTTAGATAGTTAGGATGTATTGTATATTAGGATTGATTGTATGTTAGATAGATAGAGGGTATTGTATGTTATTTTATTTGTATTGTATGTATTCTGTATGTATTTCCTTTTCAGGTCTGTTTTTTTCTGTAGTGAGGGGGGGGGGTTGTAATGTATTTTTTTTTTAAAAATTAAGTTTTTTATTTTCTGTAATTAGAGTGGGAGTGGTTACTTAGGGGGTCGGTAGGTAGTGTAGGTAGGTAGTGTAGGTGTTAATATATTATTGTAGAGGGGGGGTAGTTTAGATTTAATGGTTTATTGGGGGGTATAGTGCAGTGTAGTGTTTGTACTTAGTGTCATGAGGGTCCTTGCCATCATGGCACTTATGTGGTTAATGTTAGGATTGTAACTGCCCCATAAGGGTCATAATATACCCTTATGAGACTGATGGGGTTAAATAGAGGCTAATGAGGGTCTGTATTGACCCCCATGAGTGACAGGGTTAATTACGGCTTATGGGGGTCTTTTTGACCCCCATGAGTGACGGGGATAATAAAGTGCTTATGGGGGTCTGTATTGACTCCCATGAGTGATGGGGTTAATTAAGTGCATCTGGGGGTCAGTATTGACCCCCATGAGCTTTGGGGTTAAGTAAGTGCTTTTGGAGGTCTGTATTGACCCCCATGAGTTACAGGGTTAATTAAGTGCTTATGGGGGTCTGTATTGTACCCCATGAGTGACAGGGTTAAGGCTTATGGGGGTCTGTATTGACCCACATGAGTGACAGGGTTAATTAAGGGCTTATGGGGGTCTGTATTGCCCCCATTAATGACAGGGTTAATTCAGGCTTATGGGGGTCTGTATTGACCCCCATGAGTTATAGGGTTATCTAAGTGCTTATGGGGGTCTGTATTGACCCCCATGATTTAAAGGGTTAATCAAGGGCTTATGGGGTCTGTATTGACCCCCATGAGTGACGGGGTTAATGAAGGGCTTATGGAAGTCTGTATTGACCCCCATGAGTTATAGGGTTAATTAAGTGCTTATGTATTGACCCTAATGAGTGACAGGGTTAATTAAGGGCTTATGGGGGTCTGTATTGACCCCATGAGTGACAGGGTTAATTAAGGCTAATGGGGGTCTGTATTGACCCCCATGAGTTATGGGGTTAATTTTAGTGGCCTGGGGTTAATATATTTTTACGGCCCTTTAAGGACCTGCGAGGCGGGAAATTTAAAATTTTAAATGCAGCAAGGTCACGATCGGTGCTGATTGGGGACCCCCGCTGCAAGAGGTTAATGTGGGGGGGGGGGGGCTGCGGGAGTCCCTATGGACCCCTGCAGCAAGGGATTAATGTGGGGACATTTCAGGGGTCCCGATGGGGACCCCCAGCATAGAGGGGACTTAATTTTAGGTGCCGCGGCCGGGATTGCTAATAGTGTGCCGCGGGCCCTTTAAGGAGCCGAGGCAGGGAATTTAAAAGTTTTAAATGCAGCGGGAGCCTGATCTATGCCGATCGGAGACCCCCGCTGCAAGGGGTTAATGTGGGGACACTTTGGGGGTCGTGATGGGGACCCCCAGCATAGAGCGGTGTTAATTTTAGGTGCTTCGGACGGGATTGCTGATAGAGTGCCGCAGGCCCTTCAAGGAGCCGCGTTGGGGAATTTAAAAGTTTTAAATGCAGGGGGGGGGGGGGGGGGGCTGATCTAGGCTGATCGGGGACCCCCGCTGCAAAGGATTAATGTGGGGACACTTCGGGGTCCCGTTAACAATCCCCGGCATAGAGGGGGGTTAATTTTAGGTGCCACGGCCGGGATTGCTGATAGTGTGCCGCGGCCCCTTTAAGGGGTTAATGTGGGGGGGGGGGGCTGCAGGGGTCCCGATAGGAGCCCCTGCAGCATGGGCATGTGTATAGGGAGCAGGGGGGAGCATCACACGGCTGTCTTGGGGTTCTCCGAGGCAGCACGTATGTGATTTAGGATCCCTTGCTAGCACTTTTTTGTCCTCGTAGGGATTCTTCCGAGGTGCGAGATTCACCTCATAGATTTAAGGCTGCGTGTCTCTTCGGAGTCATCTCGCAAAGCAGGCTGCGAGGGAAGTATTGGGGATTCGGTCCTCGCGAACAGCAAAAAACGGCTTTTTGCAAGGATCGAGGGAACTACGAGGTCTAATTTAATAAGGCCCTATATGTTCATTTTATTTAACTGTTGCAAAATATAAGGGTAAAACACATGAGACTGAGCAATTATACAACAGTTAAAGATTACAAGGGGTACTGAAAAAATACATACTATAAGACATAAGATAAACATAAGACAAACATTCTGACACATGAGGAATTAATGTCCCTGCTCCTGAGAACTTAAAGTGTAAAGGGGATGGGATGGGAAATTGGGGATGGGATGGAAAATGACACAAGAAGGTTTGAGTGTGGTGGATAATGGCCCAGTCAGCAGGCAATAGACACTGCAATTGAGTTACGGGTGATTTTACTCAGAAAGAATGATACAGATTTGATCTAACCAAGCAGAAGGTATTTTTATTTACTTGTACACAGGGAGTGCTTTGCATAATGTTTGCTTCTAGAAAGACTACTCAAATTTTCTGCTCTGGTACTAGAAGGGCTTGAAATCTTGCAACATATGCTTTCATGAAACCATTTTAACTTCCCTTCAACCTTGACAGCAGTTCAGTTGGTAAAGAACACAAGTGAGGTCCAGTCCACCTAGGAGATAAAGCAACACTATTAATAGACTTTCTTCACAAGGAGATAATCTCTCAGTTCAATAGCATTGTGCTGGCAGTCTCTCTGCTACCTGTGTAATATGCTTAAGGAGATGGGGAGGCCAATTAAGTTGGTGTCGGCTACACAGGTAAATTGCCACTGTTCCCACACGTCGAAACTGATGACCAAGGGGATAATCAATGGCAGACAGAGCGAGTATGCAGAGAGTCTCAGGAGAGGGCTGTGAAGAGTCCTTTTTCATGGCGAGGGGCTTGAAACCTTGACACATTAAACCATTCTGACTTTCCTTCAACCTTGACATCATTTGATTTGCTGAGGAGCACAAGGTGAGTTGACATCAGTTCAATTGTTGAGGAGCACATGGTGAGGTCCAGCCCACCTAGGAAATAAAGAAACCTTATTAAGAGAGACTTCACAAGGACATAATATCCTATCAGTTCAATATCAAGCATGGGTTTATCAGACATTTGAGGCAGTCTCTCTGCTAGCTAGCTGCTTATGATGTTTAGTAAGTGTTTTTGTGAGTCCTATAAGACAATCTGCCATGCTCTTCCTCAGCTAACATTTTTGCAGCTCCTCCCATGGATAAGGGAGGCTTAGACCCATAGGGTGTTATAACCAGTCTCTGTTAGCGAGAGCAGTTACAACATCAACATAATCATGTCTGTTCTTTTAAGATTTGAAAATAAATTGTTCCACTTGTCAAATAAAGTATTTTTCAACAACACACATTTCCTGCAAATTCTGACACCTTTTCAGCTAGATACTTAAGTACTACCAAATAATTAATATTGTGAGTTTTAGCCATTTCTGTAGGTTACACAGCTGTTTTCTGATCATTTTAGGCAAACAAACCTCATTCACAACCTGAGTCTTACTATAAAAATTACTCATATTCACTCATGGTTCATAGTCACACTATGTTCTTTATCTGAAAAAAAATTACAGACTTGACAATTTCAGTTTCATCTGCAGAGTTCAGATAGATATATATATACAATATAAGTACATATGTTAAAATATATTTTACCATCAGTCTTCTGTACTGAAGGAGTTCAGTAGTAGATGAGGAGGCCAGTTAAGTTGGTGTCGGCTACACAAGTGAACTGCCTTTTTCCCATGCTTTGAAAAGAATGATGAAGGGTATAACCACAATGGAAACAGAGTCTTACACAAGAGGGCTGAGAAGAGTCTCTTTTCATGCTGAGGGTTTGAAACCTTGCAATATGAGCTTTCATTAAACCCTTCTAACCTCTATTCAACCTTGATAGCAGTTCGATTGGTGAGGAGCACAAGGTGAGAGGTCCAGTCCACCCTAGGTGAGATAAAAAAAAACTTATTAAGAGACTTCACAAGGACATAATCTCCCAATTCAATATCATGCACATTGGTTTATCAGACATTTCAGGCAGTCTCTCTGCTACCTGCTCAAAATGTTTAAGAAGATGGGGAGGCCAGTTAAGTTGTTGTCAGCTACAAGGGTGAATTGCTACTTGTGATGATCTGTGAGTAGGGGCTATACAAGCAGAGGGCCACCTGCTATATACTACAGGTTATCTACCCACAAGGACCATTGGATTCTTTGAAATCACATTACCAGCACCCTGATATCTGGCTTCTGTATCAGTCAGAGTCTCGCCATCAGGAATCAGCGCTTCCAGGAGTCACAGTAACCTTCCTGTAGTAGTGACCAGAACAGGTTACTTGTAGGGTGGAGATATGTTCAGTATCGCAGCCTTCCAGGAGAACAGGAACAAAAGAAAGAGACCATACGATTTCTATATGTCTCTGAGTGAACGGATTTATTTTTTAAATGACAGCATGGGGTCTAACAGTAGCTTCCTGAGAATAGCATTAACTTTCAATACACATCCTGCCGTCTCTGTGTTTCAGTGGTGCAGACCGAAGATAGAGTACATGGCAGAGGGGATTAACTTAATTTTCTAACAATGAGCCAGAGCGGATTATAACTACAATGGAAGTGTTTACATACATAATCCAGTGACTGGAGCCAAACTGTCTGTCCTTTAATGAGCTCAACGGGCCAACACCCACACTGAGAAAAAAGCGTCTGTGACACTTCTGTTCCCACACTGATGACCAAGGAGATAATAACAACAATGGCAGCGTGAGTATGCAGAGAGTCTCACCTCGAGAGGGCTGAGAAGAGTCCTTTTTCATGACGAGGTACTTGAAAAACCTTGCGACATTAGCATCCATGAAACCATTCTTACTTTCCTTCAACATTGACAGCAGTTCAATTGCTGAGGAGCACAAGGTGAGAGGTCCAGTCCATCTAGAAGATAAAGAAACCTTACTAGGAAACTTCACAAGCTAAAATCGTTGCAGCTCCTTCCGTGGTTAAGGGAGTCTTGGACTCAGTGGACATGGGACTTTCCCATGAATATCTCAAATGAAGTGAGGCCCTATTGTGTGATTAGGAGCATTCCTAATGTTGTATAATACCAAAGGTAAAAGGGGTGAATTTCACAGTTAGAAACATGTCCACTGGAGACTTAAAAAGGGGTTGCACATATTAAGTTCAGGGTTGTGGTGGGGTTATGTCTCTCCTCCAGGGCAGTATATGTTTTTACTTGGTAGTTACATTACACTGACATGATGCCGTTTCTCTGTGATTCTATGCTACACACACACTTCCTCCAATTTATACTTACACAGCTACGATGAAACTAGTAATTTGAGTTGTCTACTTTAATAAAGAGACGCAGTTGCAAGAAGAATAGATATATCCCAACTGTTCTTATTGTTTTCCTATGGTTTCATTCAATTTCAAGGAATGGTGAGAATGTTCTTGGGTTGATGATCTGTAGAGAAGTAAAACAAAGTTAAAGACAATGAAGTTTTACAAGTTAAAAATTGTTATGTCCTGAAGCCCCCTTGACAACTAGTATTCTTATGTTTCTGTGTCCAGCTTATTCTGTCTCCTTAATATAGTCAAAGATTTCACTCACTACTGTAGTTCTGGGTTTTAAAGAACAAAAACTAGCCACTGAAATCCATTAATTTATAGTATACTGTTTTTGAAGAACTAGACTTTATAATGGACAATATATTATAAGAAAATTTAAGAAAAATATAACCTTTAGATTTTATATATAAAATACACTGTAATGGGAGTCACCACTTTTGCATTTCCTGCCACTACAACAAGCGGTGCAGGTGAGGGAATAAAGAGAAAAAAAGATGCATAATTAAGACAATGGCTGTCTCAATAAAGCATACTTGTATATGACAGGTAAATAATTAAATAAAGGCTGTATATGTTGCCTACTTACTCATTACATATGTCTATTTCTTCAAAAAAGTATAATGCAAAGTATAGGACTACAGTATCCTTTAATGTTTTTGTACATCAGACATTAACTTGGAGATCTTCTTTCCATACATCAATATATTTTAAATAGGCTTTGTGATATTATCTATTAAGATATATGATGTTTTCATACCCATATTGCACTGTGAGCCTTGCAAAGTGAGGCGAGCAGTGTAGGCACGCAGGACTTAGGCTGATCACAAGGCACCCAGTTGGTTCAAACGTGTAACTCCAAAACACTGAAAAACCACACAAAATAATAATAATAATACCACACTCACACACAGCACAGGGGGAGATCCAGGAAGCATGGGAGCAAAGTTGCAAACTAATTGGAGCGGCTAAGCAAGGGAAAAAATGGCGGCCGAAAAAACGTAAAAATTCAGAAGAAACGGGATGAAAACGAGGCTCAGCAATGCCAGGCATGCAGAACTTACAAAATACAAAACGCAGAAGACAGTAACACATGGCAGTCAGCGGGCGCCACGCAAATGGTGCTCAGAGGAGCAAAAGCCTCACATTGTGTGGCAAACAGCAATGCCAGACTTACAATTTTATTCCTGTCGGGCAATTTCCTAGTATTAAATAGGCTTTGTGATATTATCTATTAAGATATATGATGTTTTCATACCAATATCCCAAAGTACTTAGTAGAGTGTGCGTAATCCTTTTGGGTTGCTGTAGTTTTCTTGAAGAAAAAGGTAACATAAAACTCTGGTACTCACTAAGGAAGCTTTCCTCACATAATTACTTCACAAGGGATTACTTACACAGAAAAAAATTAACTCATACATACATCAAGGTAACTTCCCTTTAATTGCTTTAAAACAAAGTGAATCCCTGCCATGCCAATTATTGGTTATGTCTGGCCATATAAAGTGAATCCCTGCCATGACAATTAAATGGGGAGGTCTGGCCAGCTTAGAGTCTATATAGTCAGCAACAAATACAATGAAGAAATGTATTTACTCACCTCACAGATGTATCTCCTCACATACGTAATTATATCTTATATTTATAGCGTGCTACCATTTTCTGCAGAAAGATACAAGGGATACAGTAAATAAATTAGACTTGTGGCTATACAATATTTAACATAGTAGTTAGTAGAAAGTTGCAAGATTTATGGTGTGAACATTTGTTATGCCGCCAATAGTGTTACCCCAATTGTTATATTGCTTTTTGTTTATACAATTCACCTAGTTACCCAAATATTAAGCCTTTTATCTGTGCAATCTCTTAGTCTTCATGTGCAAGGTAGAGTTACTCATTTAAGACTTTTAAGATCCATCTTTGAAAGGTCATTGGCACATTCAGATGCTCATCTGATGATCTTCTTGATATTTATGGCTTTTGTAAGAAGTGTTTGTTACCTGGAGAGTCTAGCTCAGCCTTCTGATATCAGCCATTAGACAACTGAACATATAGTGCTTTAGAAATCTCCACGTTTTCTCCAATATATAGTATACAAGAGAGGTTCCTTAGTACACACTGACACACACATCGGCGGATTAAAAACATCAAGGCTTAAAATCCAGAATTATTTTAAAATCGGATAACAGATTAGGATTCACTTAATATGCAGCAATTTACAGAAAGCAATTATCTCTGTGTATCTAGAAAGTATCCCTGTACATCTACACTCCATTACATTGGTGGGTTTTATAGCAAGTCATTCTAAACTAATGTGCTTTCGACTGAATTTTGATTATTGTAGATGCCACATTCATGGGCCCTCATTCAATTGCGATTTGGCCAATTGAAAAGTGCTCTAAATAAGAACTTAACATATTTTTTTTCAAATAAGTTTTTAGTTAGTGAAAACCTTGTTTTTGGATAGATGTTTAGTAACTAAAAACTTTTTTAAGAAAATATGTTATGTGCTTATTTAGACCCTATTCAACTGGCCAAATTGCAATTGAATGAGGGCCATGGTGTTTAGATGTCAACTTCCTGTGCAATCAGAATCTCCTGTCACCTAAGGAAGATCACCAAACTGGTAGATCCCACAGCAGCATAATTGTACATAAAAGGTAATATATTGCATGTTGTATTATTACTTCTTCCATTCTAAAAACATTTTGGATATTTAAAGCGTAGTTCTTTAAAATACTGTATTTTAAATATATAACCACAGTGCCCCGTTTAAGAAAAAAAATGGTCATGTAAAATTGGTATTTTCCCAATGGCCCCTGCGGATTAGCAATTGTGTTCACCCACCTCGCCTCTCACTTTCTCTCTCCACAGTTCTGTATCAGAATTTTCTCTTTCCCTCTCTCTCTTCTCCTATTCTCTCCAAGCCTTTCTTTTCTCCCACATTCTCCTGCCTTTCTCTATTTGGATCCTTTTCCCTCTCTCATTTTTCTCTCTTTCCATCTTTTTTCCATTTACGCTACTTCCCATCTATCTTTATTTCTGTCTCATCCTTTCTCCACATGAAATTTATTTTCTCTTTTTCTTTCTCCCACTTTTCCTTCCCTCTTTTTTATATAACATTTTAGGAAAGAGATGTAAAAGGACAGAGATGTGAGGAAGAAGAGAATCAAAGAAAGACAAAAGAAATAAAAGTGTTGGTGGTGGAAAGTTAGGATGAAGAGGGATGACAGGAAGGAATGGGAGATAAAAGGAGGAGAGAAGGTGAGAAAGTGACGAGTAGGGGATAAGAAAGAAAGGTGAGAGCGTAGAATAGAGTCTTATGTGAATGATGGAAAGGAACTAGGTGAAATAGAAATGAGAGAAGAGAAATGAGAAGGAAAGGGTGAAAGAGATGAGTATCTGGATGACAGGGGCATTAGTGGAAAGAGGGAGGAGAGAAAGAAGGTAGAGGTGAGATATGAAAGGAGTGAAGAAGAGGGGAGACTAAGACACATGGATGAAAGAAGAAAGTGGTAGAAAAGAAAGGTGGGTGATGGGAGGAACGAATAAGAGGAGAGTGGGTAAGAGTAAGCAGAAAAGGGGAAGGGAAAAAAGAGGGGAGAAGAGAGAGGGAGATCGAGAGAAGAGTATGAAAGAAAGGATGTAGAAGGAATAAATTAGAGGTAGAGGAAAGGGGATGTGAGGAGAAGAAAGGTAAGTAAGAGGTAAGGAGTAAGAAGAGAAATATGGATGTAGGAAGGAAAATGGGATAGAGGAAGAAAGGAGAGGAAAGACAAACACGTAAAGGACAAAATAAAAGAGGGGGGAGGTAATGATGGAGGAGAGGAGAGCAGTGTTAAAAGAAAGACCATCTAAATGAAACATTCAAATATATGAAAGTAAAAAAAAAACAGAAACAAATGATTTTCATATGCTCAGAAAGAATTCTTGCTTTAGAGTATGCCAGTTCACCCTGATAGTGAGAATCACATGAGAATTACACCAGATCACAATCATATTTATATCCCAGGGTGATTTTTCTTCATATGTCCTGATGAACAAAGATTATTCTAGAAAATAAAAAAAAAATACAGTCCTATATTAAATTATGCTGCAGAAGGGGCTACCATTTATTATCCTCATCAACTTCTACAGATAAGAGGACACCTTTAATGCTTCTACAGATGAGGAGGGTAGTTTGCTTTAATGGAAATGTGGCTATTCAAATTGCAACTGCTTTCAACAGGAGTAATGTAAATATCATTCGATTACAATTGTCGCACACTTCTGGGATAACAGCTGAAAAGAGCAGCTCAAACAAGGAAATGAAGGAACACTATAAAAAAAACATTTGCTCATTATAAAATTATTCAAAACCACATTATTATGAAAAGTGAACTGCAATGGAGCATACAGGAGTCTAATATAGAATGAGGACAAGGAAGAGCCTACACAATAGTCGCTAAGCATTCTGAATCTACATGCATTAAAATGTTTATTTCAAATACCAGGCTTATAAACAGTGAATGCTAAATCAAACATATCCCATATAAATGCTAATATTCACATAAGCATTCTAAAAATTAATACTGAAAAATGTCATTTATATAGTACCTTTCTCCAGCTTCTAAAATTTCATAATGTAGAGTTTTAGTTACAGAATAAGAAGTCATAGGGCTTAATTACTTTGTTTCCGGTAAGAATTCCTATAAGGCTGATTTGGCCCTATGGGCGTATTTACAAGCAAATTGGTCAAGCTATTACATGACTGATACAAAGGAACTCATGTAAAAGTTACTGATTTGTACCAATGGGGTATTGCTCGTAGCTCTCTGGGTCAACTGTGTGCTCATAACCTCTCTTAACGTTTACTAGTAGGAAACTTAGAGCCAGAAATTCCAAAGTCACATAGCAATGCAATGCAGTGTTACCTAGTACATAATGTGAACACACTATACTAGCCGTGACACCCTACTACCCATTTATCCATAAAAACCTCCTCCCATGTTGGGCGTTAATGACCCTTCTTCCTATGCCTTGCTTTCTCCTCTTCGATAATATGAATCTAGGTGTCTCTCTATAGACCGCCATGGTATACTAACCTAATTCCACAGCTGTCCTTAGGGACCGCCTTGGTTCCAATCACCGTCAACATGGCCGGATTTGCCAAAAGGCAGGGTACACACCCACCTATGGGTGAATGTAAAAAAAATCCTCTTAGCACTTACACATGGACAGCTGAGAGTCCCATCCCCCTTTTCCTCAGTACAGATTGTGGCCCAACCCTGTGATTTACATATCTTCCTTCCTCTTCTCCCTTAGTGATGCCCATGACTGCCAACAACACTGTGGCAATGGGAGCTGCAGCTCTGACTCAGGGCTGTGCTTTCTTGCTCCTTGTCAGAGCTCTAAGCTCTGCTGGCATTAGGATCGGTGGTCATTCAAGTACTTTGCAATGAAAATAAGGGGTTAAAGGTGGGTAATTAACCCCCGTGTCACACAGAAAGAATTAGCAAAGTGAAAATTAGGGAGTACAGTAGGAGAAAACCAGCAAGGGGAGAGAGGAGAGATGGTGGGAGGACAGAACGAGAGCGATAAAGGGGAGAATAAAGGAGAGAAGCAAATAAAGAGAAGCTGCAGGGAGATACATGGGCTGATCCAGTAGGCACAGAGTACAACTAAAGGTAAGGTGCCTCATTTAATTGCTATTTGGCCAATTGAATAGGGCTCTATATAAGCACATAGCATATATGTTTTACAGAAGTTTTTAGTTAGTGTACTTCTATCCAAAAGCAAGGTCTTTACTAACTCAAAACTTCTGTAAAAATTGCTCTGTGCTTATATAGAGCCCTATTCAATTGGCCAAATTGCAATTGAATGAGGCCCAAAGAAAGCATGAGAGAGAATAGTGGATTCGGAAAGATAGCAAGAAGAGAGAAAGGGGGGCGGGAGGAGAGAAAAAAAGGGAGAGTATAGCAGCATGTGAGAGAAGAGCAGAATCAAAAAGACACAAGAAGGTGGAAAGGATGGGTGCAGGAGGAGATCAAAACAGGGAGAGTGAAGCAGCGTGAGGGAGAAGAGCATATACAGAAAGAGACAGCAAGAGGGGAGAAAGGAGGAGAGAGAGCAGGAGCTGAGAAAAACAGGGAGAGTGAGGCAGCATGAGGGAGAAGAGCATAATCAGAGAAAGACAGCAAAAAGAGAGAAAGGGAGAGAATCAATAGAAGAATATGGGAGAAGGGAAGAATAAATAGGTTCATATGTTTGAGAAAACATGTGAAGTGTGAGCGCACAGGCCAGAGTTGAGAATATTTATGTGTGTATATCACATATATAGTTGTGAGCGTACGAGTTGTTGCTAACGCTGCGGGCTCGCGTAGCGAGTTGCAGCCCTCGCATAGCGAGGGCCGCGGCTCGAGCGGCGAGCCAAGGCCCTCGCGAAGCGAGGGCAGTGGCCGAGGGTCTCAGTTGCTGGCATGGAGCGCCTACGGCGCTCCATGCCAGCAACTGCGACCCTCGCAAACTTCACGTTGCAAACCAAACAGCACGACACACACATTACGACACTCGCAAACAACATACGACACACGTTCACACACATTACGGCCTCGCAACACTCGGACGCAACTCGCGAACATTACAAAATGTAAAACACAATACATACACACAGCACATACATAAAAACCTTACCTACACCAAGAGGGAGCACCCAGGACCTCAAAAATACAACTTACACCTCGATTTTACTCGAAATAAAACAGTTTAGAGACTAAAAAAAAATCTAAGCGAGAGAAAAAATGGCCGCCGAACAAAACGAAAACGAGGCTACAGCACTCTAAACTCGCAAAACACCACAAGAAACTCGCAAAACACCACAACAAACTCGCAAAACGCAACAAACGACCTACGGATATTCATACCACACAGTGCACACATTCACCACGCTTACACAGCAGCTCCACACCACTAATGCTGCAGCAACATCAACACAGATTGTCAGCTCTTCATCACAATGCTTCAAAATAGGTACAGTATATTCATTTAGTAATGTATTACATATAGGGCTCTATATAAGCACATAGCATATATGTTTTACAGAAGTTTTTAGTTAGTGTACTTCTATCCAAAAGCAAGGTCTTTACTAACTCAAAACTTCTGTAAAAATTGCTCTGTGCTTATATAGAGCCCTATTCAATTGGCCAAATTGCAATTGAATGAGGCCCAAAGAAAGCATGAGAGAGAATAGCGGATTCGGAAAGATAGCAAGAAGAGAGAAAGGGGGGCGGGAGGAGAGAAAAAAAGGGAGAGTATAGCAGCATGTGAGAGAAAAGCGGAATCAAAAAGACACAAGAAGGTGGAAAGGATGGGTGCAGGAGGAGATCAAAACAGGGAGAGTGAAGCAGCGTGAGGGAGAAGAGCATATACAGAAAGAGACAGCAAGAGGGGAGAAAGGAGGAGAGAGAGCAGGAGCTGAGAAAAACAGGGAGAGTGAGGCAGCATGAGGGAGAAGAGCATAATCAGAGAAAGACAGCAAAAAGAGAGAAAGGGAGAGAATCAATAGAAGAATATGGGAGAAGGGAAGAATAAATAGGTTCATATGTTTGAGAAAACATGTGAAGTGTGAGCGCACAGGCCAGAGTTGAGAATATTTATGTGTGTATATCACATATATAGTTGTGAGCGTACGAGTTGTTGCTAACGCTGCGGGCTCGCGTAGCGAGTTGCAGCCCTCGCATAGCGAGGGCCGCGGCTCGCGCAGCGAGCCAAGGCCCTCGCGAAGCGAGGGCAGTGGCCGAGGGTCTCAGTTGCTGGCATGGAGCGCCGTAGGCGCTCCATGCCAGCAACTGCGACCCTCGCAAACTTCACGTTGCAAACCAAACAGCACGACACACACATTACGACACTCGCAAACAACATACGACACACGTTCACACACATTACGGCCTCGCAACACTCGGACGCAACTCGCGAACATTACAAAATGTAAAACACAATACATACACACAGCACATACATAAAAACCTTACCTACACCAAGAGGGAGCACCCAGGACCTCAAAAATACAACTTACACCTCGATTTTACTCGAAATAAAACAGTTTAGAGACTAAAAAAAAATCTAAGCGAGAGAAAAAATGGCCGCCGAACAAAACGAAAACGAGGCTACAGCACTCTAAACTCGCAAAACACCACAAGAAACTCGCAAAACACCACAACAAACTCGCAAAACGCAACAAACGACCTACGGATATTCATACCACACAGTGCACACATTCACCACGCTTACACAGCAGCTCCACACCACTAATGCTGCAGCAACATCAACACAGATTGCCAGCTCTTCATCACAATGCTTCAAAATAGGTACAGTATATTCATTTAGTAATGTATTACATATTTCATTATTATACACCAAACAGCATTAGCTACCTTACAATTTCATTGCCGTCATTTTTTGACGGGCAATTCGCTAGTGCTACTATATTTTCCAGCAAAGCAGCACCTATACTGTAACTGGCATGTAAGACAACTAGTTTTGAGGGGTTTAACAACAGCAGGTGCTTGCCAATGTGATGGACTTTGTAATGTGCCTGCACACAAATCAAAGTTAGCAGCATGGGCATTGTGCACGCAGAAGAAAGCCAGTGGGCCACAAATTCAGTGCCTAGGGGCACCAAACATGTAAATCCAACCCTGCATCTTAGTGATATCAATTAAGCTCCATGCATTAAAGGGCACTGAGATTCTAGATTCAGTTCAGGGTCCTTAAAAGTTCTGTAAGTAGATATTATCCTCCTCTGACCCATTGTCAATTGTAATCATTATAGGACTACTAACTAGGTGTTTTAATTAGACATTGCTCTTTAATGCAAATCAATTTCAATGAAATTAGGAAAAAAAAACACTATTTAGAATTAAACTTACAAGCATTCACTTTGTTTCCTCAAGTTGAGCTGCTTCTCTTCGCCTCTCATAAGAATATCAATGGGTGGGAGCAACTCTGGGTAGTATTTGTAAACTAGCGACTTGCCCGTCAGAAAATGACGGTAATAACATTGTAAGGCAGGTAATGTTGTTTGCTTGCGTAAATAATTTTGTTGGTGTTTTAATATCCTTCAGCGCTCATTGTGAGGCTCTTGGTTGTTTGTCTGCTATGAGCAGCGTTGGTGTTTTTTTTTGGTATGGCAATCAATAATTAATAAAATAAGAAATTAATATACTTTACCTATTGTGAAGTAATATATGGACGAAGCATTGTGTTGAAGAGCTGGCAATCTGTTTTCATGTTGCTGCAGCATTAGTGCTGTGGAGCTGCTGCGTCAGTATCATGAATGTGTGCAGTGTAATAGTGTGCGTACGCGAGGCAAATCCGTTAGGGTAGCTGTGTACTTCCAGATTGTATAAGTTAGTGTTCTAAAATGGCGCCTAATGTGTGGTATGCAGCTGTGGCTGTGCTAGCGTCCTTGTTTTCGGATGTTGTCCGACTTTTTCAGGAAATCCGTAGGTGTTTGGTGGTGTTTCGCGTGTTTCGGGTCCTTTAGCCTTGTTTTCGTTTTGTTCGGCAGCCATTTTTTCTCTCGCTTAGGTGATTTTCGGGTGTCTAAACTCCGAAATTTGGACTGGTGTAACTTCACTTGCAGGGGTCCTGGGTGCCCCCCCCTTGCTGTGATATAAGCTTTTTATGTGTTTGTTGTGTGTATTTATTGTGTTTCTAATGTTTTTCGGGTTGCGCGGGCTGCGTCCTTGTTTTCGGATCTCGTACGTCTTTTTCGGAAAATCTGTAGGTGTTTGGTGGTGTTTTGCGTCTTGACAGTGCTGTAGCCTCGTTTTCGTTTTTTCGCCGACCATTTTTTCTCTCGCTTAGGGTATTTTCGGGTGTCTAAACTCTTTTATTTCGAGTTAAATTGAGGTGTAACTTCAGTTTTCGTGGTCCTGGGTGCCCCCCTTGCTGTAGGTAAACTTTTTATGTATTTGTTGTGCGTACTTATTGTGTTTTTCATTTTTTCATGTGCTTGTGTTTCGGCTGTTTTTCGAGAGTTTGTAATGGGTCGTAATGCGTGTCGTATTTCTGTGTTGTAAGTCCGTTAATTTAGCGAGGTCTGCAGTTGCTGCACACAAATTTAAGCCGAATTTGGCGAGTTTCGGCACTCGAAAATCCGCTAAGCGAGAAAATAAATGGTGACCCAAAAAAATGAAAACGAGGCTACACGACCCCAAACTACGCAAAACACCACAAGCCGTGTAACACTTACCCAGGAACGTACGAGGTACAAAATACACTATTAGAAAGGATAGAACATGCCCGCGAGCAGCGTAACACGTAGACAATCGCCCCAATTTTACAACACTAACTTGCAATAGTTATAGTGCACACTTGCCACATTGATGACACTTACTCCTTAGGTCAGCAACAGTCCAAATGTATTAATTAGAAATAAGTAAAGTATATTAATTTATTAAGTAATTAATGAATTCATTATTAGTAAAAAAAATACATAGATAGATAGCATATTTTACACTGAAGTTACTTTATAAATACATTAATGCTTCACACTTTCTAATACATTTGTTGATTCAGAAATAATTATTAACGTACATTAATGTAATAAGTATTAATTAGTATTGGAAAATAAAAATGTATACGTTACACTACACTAAAAAAATATTAATTTTTAAACTGCAGTTATATATATCGTGCCGAAGGTGCTCAGAGGAGCAAAAGTACACAAGGAGAGATGCTTTCAGTGAGGGCCAAAGGTGCTCCGAGGAGCAAAAGTACACAAGAGGAGAGGTTCGCAATGAGCGCCGAAGGTCCTCAGAGTAGCAAAAGCTTTACATTGTGTCGCAAAGCATTGCCATGGCTTCGAATTTGGCCTCGTCATTTTTGACGGGCAAGTTGCTAGTGTAAATATAAACTCAACCACTGCAGAGAAACTCTGGGTCGTTCATAACTCAGAATAGGGCATAAATACAAACTTGTAAATAGCAAATTATGCCTTTTGATTTCTTACGTTTAGAGGAGGCAAATTTTTTAAGGTCTCTTTCACATGGTACCATATAGATGTATACATCTGGCCTATTGTACTAGATAAACAAAATGGTTAAAAGAGCGGCATGAAAAATAAGTAATGCAAAGATTATTTTCTTAATTCCTGTGCAAGGAGGGTTTTGCAAATGTCATTACCTCCTTCTAAGTCTGATAATGGAGGGACATGGCACATCACCACTTGTAAGTAAAATAATTTGCTCAATCTTGGAGTGATTGACTGCAGCTGACACACATTTATGTAAAAGGGAATATGCTTTTAACCTTTGCAGAACTTATATTCTTACATGAAGCTGTTGTAATGTTTAATACTTGTTTTTGTTAGATACGTGATTCAAGTTTAAACACTTTAAGGAAAAACGTGATTAAAGATTATCTGCTTTGAAAATAGTATAAAATAGTCACATAAAATATACATAAAAAATATTGGTTCATAATGTATATGTTCTAATTATTCTTTGTTTAGTAAAGTGATTCATCATTCATACAGTACTTTGTGTGATTGTAATACAGTGTGAAAAAATCGGTAAGCGCTGTTCGAGGAGTATGTTCATGTATTAAGCATTTAATGCTTTTGTCAGGCATAACTGCACCTGCTGTGCCTTCTCTCTATCTTAAAACATTTCCTGAATAAAACCTGCTGAGTTTCTGCCTAAAGACTTTCTTTTCCTGATTATTTTGTGAAAAAAACTTACAAAGCCATTGCATGTGCTCACAGGCTGTGAAAAACAGCTTATTTCAGGGAACATATTTTTTTGTAGTTTGGAAAAGTCCTTAAAGGACCACTGTACAATGAAAACATGTATATGACTTAAAAACTTTAATCTGACTAAGAGCATATTTAAGCAGGAAAAAAGTTAAGTAATAAATGTTGGTGGAAGTTTGTGTGAGAGAGGAGTGTTTACATTTCTGTAGAGCAATGCTTGCATTGATTTATGCAAGCAGTCTGCTTCTGGGGTTGCGGGCCATCTGTTAATGCTGTTAGTCATCACAAACAAGTGCCGTTTTTCTATAGTGGTTATTTAAAGGGACATGGAGCCTCATGCAATTGAGCTTTCGGGAGATCCAAGCTTTCGAAATGTAGCCCGCAAGTTATTTTGCTATTCAATTGGCGTCATTTTGTGGGCTCCGATCGAGTTACATGCTCCGGCCTCGGATTCACAAGTTAATGTCCCTCCAAGCCTTTGATCTTTCACAGCCGTTAATTGGACCAAGGAAATAAAAAAATCAATACTTTCTTTTTAGTAAAAGTGAAAGTGATGTTAGGTCTTAGAATTAATAGCACAACATTCTCAAGCTCGTAATCGACATTAAAAATACTTTATTTCATGTATAATTTCCGTTTTATATCGATCACAGCAATCAATGTGTTAATACATATAATGGAACTTGCATGTAATTGAATATCATATGTACTTATCAATATTGCATTACATCTGCAATGTGTGTCCTATTGTAACCCATAATTCAAGCCCGTAGGACTTTGAAATCAAAAGTCCATTTTCCATAGACATAATGATGACAATCTGTTTTCATTGGTTGTTTCTATCACAGGAGTTACAGCCTTCATGTTCAAATGCTACGTATGACGGCATGGTTTATGGATTTTGCTATTGGCCCATAACTTGCGGCTTTGGCAATTGAATAGCACCATAACTTGCGAACGCTGCAGGCCCGCAAACATAAGACCTTTACCTCTATAACTTGTGCCTCCTAATTGAATGAGGCTCTATGTGTTTATGCCCTGAGATCTTTATTTTAAAAAAAGAACACACTGCAACACATTATAAAAGCACCAATTTCTGATGCAGCAAAGAAAAAAAAAAGTATTTTTTAAGAAACCTTTAGTTTGTCTAGAGTACGTTTTTTTTAAAGACTGAGAGCTCGATTCAATTGAGCTCTCGTTCGATCCGGTAGCCTGTAAGTGATGTTGCAAGTTAATTTGCTATTCAACTGGCATCTTTTTGAGGGCTCCAAACAGGTTACGATTTACAGCATTGAAAAAATGACGATGGTTAAACCCGTAACTTACTCCCAAAGCCTTTGATATTTCAAGGCTGCAAGAGTTCTGATCGCAAAAATCGCACATAGCTATTCAATTGCAAAAATCGCTCAAGACCGCAGCCCCAATCAAGCCTGCAAACGCCAACTCACGGTTCCAAATAGGACCCGCAAAAAGTTTACAGACTAGTTAAGAACACTGCAAATAACAATAAAAACACACCAATGCACTTTAAAACATGATAAAGCAATGGAAGGCATTGGAATTATTGCACAACAACTCCCAACTATCAAATATTGCAAAAAATAACATTTTATTTTTCACATATGTTGTAATAGTCATGCTTATGCCAATATGAAAAGCCATGCTGCAACATGCTGAAAACTATTATAGACACACTACCTCATTAAATTGCAACACAAATACATGCAAATGGCTGACATATTAACCCTTTCACACTCAAACAGGCTCTAATGTGGACCCTAAAAATACAAAGATCATCTTATATACATCTCACTTATCACATCTACATTGGGACAACAAATAGTGGGCATATTACACAGCCACATCACATATATCAAGTGCCAGGGGAACATTTCACATATGGTTGTTCAGTCCCTCAGTTTTGTCCGACTCTCTGTGACCCTATAGACTGCAGCACACCTACTCATGTCTCTGTCTATGACTATCCACAAGGTTTGCATGCAAAGGTACTGGAGTGGGTTGCTAGTTCCTTCTCTAGAGGACTGAGATTTTTCTGACCACTCTGCTATGACCTGCCCACCTACAGTGGCCCTACATGGTATATCTCACAGCTTCATTCAAGGAACACAAGCCCCTTTACCACCACCATTTTGCAAACCACAAGGGGGCCAGGGGAACATACATAACACTAATCTACTCTAACCCATCAGGAAGGGCCACAAAAACACATGGATGCTGTGCAGAGGCACGTTGACCGACAGCCAACTCACCTCTATCAGGGATAATCTCCGCTATGCCCATCCTGGAAAGTCCCACTCCATCGCTGGTGGCCATGTGCCAAGATGTATACATTCCCATTTGGTGACCTCCCATTATATTTTGCTATTCATCAATTTACATTAGTGGGGTGTATGTTAACCTGGTCCCCTTCTGGATTGCTAAGAGGTGGTGGTGAAGGGGCATATGTACCTGAATGAAGCTGTGAACTTTTCCATGTAGGGCCACTGTAAGGTGGGTAAGTGGGTAAGTCATAACAGAGAGGTCAGACAAATCACAGTCCACTAGAGAAGGAACTGGCAACCTACTCCAGTATCACGTCGTATTGTTATCAGGCCCTCAGGGGAATGTTGATACTCCACAGTATCACTAAATGGACTTTTCATGTGTATTTACCCTTTATTTTGATTATATATAAAACAGTATATATTATATGACTAGCCACTTGCCCGTCAAAAATGACAGAGCAATACAATTTTAAGTCATGTCAATGCTGTTTGCCACACAATGTAAAGGTTTTTGTACTCTGAGGACCTTCGGCACTCATTGCGAGCCTCTCTTCTGGTGTACTTTTGCTCCTCTGAGCAGCTTCTGCGCTCATCAGAAAGACAGATACATATGTCTAATTTTTTTAAAACAATAATCACTTGATTAGTTACTTAATGAATTAATATACTTTACCTATTTGTAATTAATATATCCATCAATCAATAGCCTAAAGAGATAACAATCTCTTTTTTTCCTGCAGCATATAATGTCCAGTTGGACTGTTGCTTGCCTGAGGAGATAGTTTTATGAATGTTCTAACTGTGCATTAGAAATAGGGGCTGTTCCCCCGTGCAGTGTGTGATGTTTTTGTTATTTTGTTTTTGTATTTTTCTTGTTTTTTGTTTTTTGCAGTTCTGCTGTTAAATTCATACTTTGCCGACATTTGCCGATATTTTTTTCTAAATCCTGCGTCTCGTATTTTATTTTTTCTAAGTCCCATGTCTCGTAATGTTTTTTTTTTTTAAGTCCTGTGTCTGGTAATGTTTTTTTCTAAGTCCCTCGTTTGTCAACTGCTTGCAGTCTGACAGCCTTAATAAATTGCGATTCGGCTATATAAGCACACAGCATACTTTTTTTTACAGAAATTTTTTGTTAGTGAACTTCTATCCAAAAGCAAGGTCTTCACTAACTAAAAATGTCTTTAAAAAAATATGCTATGTGCTTATATAGTTATAATTATATATAAAAGTACAATACATTAGGTTGTTTTTTTCTTCAACATTCTAGAAAACTTTTGTCATTAGAAAGTTAAATTATTCAAGAGACAGTGGAAATGGCACTGCAATGGTCATTTAAAGGGACATGGAAATATTGTATTTTATTTGCATGCCACAATGTGTTTTCTTTTTTCAAATAATGGTATCAGAGCACAAAAGTGTGTTCAGAAATAAAACTGCTCTTTGGGGCTTGCCCCTCCACCAGCCAATGAGATTAACAGATTGTATTCTTTATATTCAGGTTTTGCTTGAAGGTATATGGAAGTTTCCCTGTTTTTAATATTAAAATAAACTATTGTTCACTGGAAGGTATGATCATAAGGCTAAAGGTCAAATAATTTGACATATCATGTGAAGCCAGGATTTCCTAGAGAAGACTCTGATGCTGGGAATTAATGAAGGCACAAGAAGGGAAGACAGAAGTGCACATGGATAAATGAAGTCACTGAAGCAATGATTAAAATACTTAAGTGTTTGGTTCAGTATATAAACATCATTTTATTAACAAGTGCATAAAACTGTTTTCTCTTACTCAAACCTTCCAAAAAGTCCCTGCAAGGGTCTGCCCCACAGATCCTGCATACAATGTTTCTGTTGGTAGTAGATGTACTAGCCTTTCAGAGATTATCTCTCAGCATCATTTCAAGAAAATTATGGGGAGGGATTTGCCCCCAGATTTAGGCACACAAGGAGTAAGGGTTGAGAGTCAGGGTCCTGATCCCGGGGGGGGGAGGTAGTGAGGATGATCCTCCTCAGGGAAATTTAGCATCATACATAGTGGGAGGGAAGTGAGATCTAGCCAGAAGACACGTGCCTGGACTGAGGTTGCTACAGCTGTTGCTGCATTAGGGGTTGCAAACAGGGATATCAAGTCTGTGAAACACAGATATGATGACTGCCGATTGAAGGTCAAGAGAAAGATGGCAGCTGAGGCGCGAGCAGTTCACCAGCAAACATTACATATTGGATAAGAAGACCCTGAACGAGTGGATCAGGCCAGAGGCAGTAGTGTGCCTTCAAGGACAGCTGGACTCAGGTTTTCAAGCAACTCTGCAACGTGAGTATCATATACACAGCATCACACCCACCTATGTACACACATGAACCCAACACAAATAGATAACTGACATACAATAGCACTGTAAGCTCTCTGGTTATGACTACAGATATATGGGCCAGCAAGAACCATGTAAATCCAGGAAGCAAACATATCATCTTCATAATTGGTATCAATTAAATGTCTGTCCAATACCTGAAACCGAAACTGATTCTGAGTAGCAGTCACCAAATAGATCAAGATTGATTTAACAATCAAAAGAGAGTACATGTATGGGTGTGCACACTGCGGCATATGCAGGTACAGACTCTGTAGGGCTACATGTGCGTGTCATGTACTAGCCTAACCTGTATCATGTCTCAATTGCATGTTAACAACCATTGCTGAGAATTGGTCAGTCTCACACACTGCACAGCAGATTTAGCTGAGCACGTGTCCTAATGAACTGCAGATGGCACACCGCACCAGCATTACATACATTGATATGAGCCATGATCTACAATGCTCATGATACAGGTCAATGTTTATCTGTGTAAAACAATCGCCACAGCAAATTACAAGTGACCATGTTGTCAGGGATATGGAAACACACAGCAGACAATCGTTTAGAGAATCAATACTCAAACACTATTGTCCTTTAATTTAAGTACCCAGGAGGCCAAGTCTGCCCACAGAGACACAGACGGAGGCTCCACAGGAGGAGGAACCATATTCACCTCTGCAAATGGTGGTGGAGCTAGCTGAGAACATTCCAGAGGGCCCGTTATCATCACAGGAAGCTGGCCCATCAGCAACAAGATGGCCACCCACACCACCATTGTGGGAAACCCCCCCCCCCCCCCCCCCGGTCCCTCACATGCATCATGGGCACGTTCCCAGCCGTTTCATCCACCTCCACCTCACATATTATGGAGCCAGCAACCACCTCCACAAAAGTCCTGGTACTGGAGACCACCATCAGCAGACCCACCACTGCCACCTGGTCAGATGACATGGATGCTTCGGCCGGATCCTACAGCTCCTCCACTCCTAACCTGGCCTCAACAAACGTAGTCCCAACAAACCTGGGCTACACCACCGCCACAGCTGACACCACCACGGATGACACCAACACCACCTCCACAGCCCACAACATTGCCATGGCTGGCTCCATCGCCACGGGCAACTTCTGACATCAACACAGCCCATCATCAGTTCTGGTATGTCCAGTGACAGACCTCACACCTTCTCAGAAGGCACTTTGAGGAACCTTATGTACCACATCCGGATGGAGAAGGAGAGCAGTGTCACCTTAATGCAATGACTGACATCCCAGCTTGAAAGGCAAAATGAGGTTGCAACCACTCTTGTCGACAGCATCAGATCGCTATATGGTTAGGTGAGGAGGCACAATGGAAGGATGGAGAGGTATGAGGGAAAGGCCAGAAAAGCCCAGACAAGACTCATTGAGTGGCTAGTGCAATTGGTGGAAGGCCAGGTCATATCTCTCCTGCCTTCGGTTCCACAGGCTCTACCCCATCGCAACCAGAGCCTGCGGCCTCCTCATCTCACACCTTGCCGCCAACATTAGCTGCTACACAGCCACCCCAGGTGGACGCACCCCTCACTCCAACAACTCTTCATCGTGGTAGGGGTGCATCCAAGAGGCGTGTGGGCACAGATGGTGAGGGCCCATTTTGCTGAGAAAGAGGAGGTAGGTGAGAACATCCTATAAATCTTCCTCATCCACACTCCTCAATGAATATTATTTTGTATTAATGTTGACATTCTATTGGCTGGCTACAGAGTGTGTACATGTATGGTTATGTTGAATATTTCTGCAATAAAATGTTCTGATTAATATCTTGTTCTTGTCTCTGTAGGTATTAGTAGCCAAATCTCACGACAATGAAGGCATGTTCCTCAACCTCGTCTTTCTGTTTTCCAGATTCTGATCATCCATTTGGGATTATTACTTAATATATGAAAATGCACTGTGTGTGGAATAGATTTGTATGACATATTCCATGATGTTTTGCATCTGTTTAATTGAGCAGATGCTAACGAAAAGTAAGAGTTATGCGCTTTACTGGTTACTTTGATTAAATGGAGTAATTTCTGATGATCCTTTTTTACATCAAATTCTAGTTGCAGTGGTGTAGTGACCACATGTGACCCTGGTAGATGCTATGCATCGTGATTATTATAGACTATGACATCATCCCCTTTAGGTATCCCCTTTTTGCACAAAAAGCCTCTTGCCCTTGAGGGATCTGCCCACACCACACCCATGATATTAATGAACAGTCTTGCCCATTTCTGAGTGTGCTCCGTTTATGAAATAAAGCTTTGTTATACCATTTGCACTGTCTCAGTGTGTTTTCAATGGTTGGGGTTTTGGAACATCCACATACATCACATTTGTGTCACATTCCTACATCTGTAAACTAATGAGCCTTAGTTTCTATGCAATAGATAAATACATATAATAATAATAATAATAATAATAATAATAATAATAATAATACATTATATTATATAATCTTTATATAGATAGGGTTAATACACATGAGAGGTCCAATTTATGATACTGTGGAGTATCAACATTCTCCTGAAGGGTTTATGACAATAGGTTGCTAACAGGTGATAATTTAAATTGATTGATAGCAAAACACTTGATGGCATTTCAGCAAATGATAATGGGTATACATTTTGGCACATGGCCACCAGCAATGGTGTGGGACTTTCCAGTTGGCTGTTGCTTCACGTGCCTTTGCACAGCATCCATGTGAGTTTGCGGCCCTTCCGGATGGGTTAGAGTAGATTAGTGTGGTGTATGTTTCCCTGTTCCACTTCTGGATCGCTACATTGTGGATGTGAGGGGGCTTGTTTACTTCAATGAAGCTGTGAGCTATACCATGTAAGGTAACTCTAAGTGGGAAGGTCATAGCAGAGAGGTCAGCCAAATCGCAGTCCACTGGAGAAGGAACTGGCAACCACTCCAGTATCTTTGGCATGCAAACCTTGTGAATAAACACAGATGAGACATAGCTAAGTGTGCTGCAGGCCATAGGGTCACAGAGAGTCATACACTACTGAAGGCGCTGACAACCAAAAATAAAATGTTCCCCTGGTACTTGATATATAGGATATGGCGGTGTAATTTAGGCACTATTTATTTTGCCAATGTGGATGTGATGAGTGAGCTGTATATAAGATGATCTTTGTATTTTTAGGGTCCACATTAGAGCCTCTGTGAGTGATAAAGGGTTAATATGACAGGCATTTTCATGTTATTCTGTTGCAATTTAATCAGGTAGTGGGATTTTAATTGCTTTCAGCATTTTGCAGTCACACTTTTCATATTGGCATATGCATGACCATTCCAAAATATAAGAAAAACAATAATAATGTAAGGCCTATTTGTTAATTAGGAATTGTTGTGCAATGAATTCTAATGGCTTCCATTGCATTCACCAAATGTTATATTGGGGTGTTTTAACTGTCTTTTGCAGTGTTCCAAAGTAATCTGTAAAGCCGTTGCGGGTCCCATTTGGAACCCGTAATATATTTGGCTACATTTGCCCTTTGCGTGTTTGAAAACAATTGCGTCCTTGGGTAATTGTAGCAATTGAATAGCGATTTGCGATTTTAGCTGTAATATTTGTGGCCTTGACAGATCAAAGGCTTAGATGGGTTGTAAGTTACAGTTTTGAAAACTGCAGGGATTTTCAGTCTGTATTCCCTAGATTGTTTGCGGCTCGCTAAAAGACGCCAATTGAATAGCAAATTAGTTTACGGTCCCATTATGGTGGCCCAAGTAACTTACAATTGATCAATTGAATAGGGGCCCAAGTCCTTTTAAGTCTGTGAACTAAATATTTGCCAAATGTTTAGTTTAAATACTTTTCTATTGTGATGAAATGTCACTGTCACCAAATCTGACTTGTAGACAAAACAAAACAATTAGGACATTAAATATTTAATCTCGGCATCAGAAAGGTTCATCCACATTTGGAAGCAGGACTAAATCACACATCTCCATTAGCAGTGCCCCCTGCCCTTCTGATGCTTAGATGTAAAGCAGCATGAAGCATCAGCATCACTTTGCCTCGGCGCTTCCCTTCTTAATGCCTAGCTGTAATCAGAGCATTTCACCCTCTGCTTTTCAAGAGCAATGACATTCAGCAGAAATATTTTAAAGGCATAATAGGCAAATTAATCTGATTATATTTAATGCTTTAACCATGATCTCATAAAAGAAAAAGGAGAATAAGTGCAAAGCCGCCTAATAGTAAAATACTGTCAACTTTATTAACAACCATCGGAAAACAAGTATAAATTTACACTCACATTTTGTGTTTCTAGCTTAGATAAGACTGCTACTTTTGTCCGGTCCAAGTATATGCACTAATTACTGAAACCAATGAACTCTTCAGAACACTTCTTGAGTTATCAGGTCCACTCAATGCCTGTAGAGATTTTGGTTCCATGTGAAATAGGTAAGTAAGGAGCTTATACATCCAATACTGGCGTATCACAGTGTTAGCAAGTAATAATATAAGAAACATCTAAATAAATTAGACATTAGTCTGTATAATACTGTATTCTCCAGCTACACTAATATAAGGTGTAAAATACCAATTTACACAGTCTTATAAAAACAAAATAAAAGCATGTAAAACCAAGTGCGTTTCTCAACTGGTTGCTACTTTTTTAATGACCCTTGTATCTATGGCAGATACATTCAATAATCACAAGAAGTGTATATGTAGAATATATGTAGTGCATATATAATTCTTCATTATTATTGAAGCCAATAACACTCTTGATTTATTCAGTGGCCGCACTGTAGGGAAGAAGTAATGAGAAGTGTGACACATTGAAGGTATTTATTAGGGAAAATTGTGACTGCCAATGCACTACATATGACGTAGGTACCTTATACAGTTTATATCCATTCTTTGTTTATTTTATCCTGTGAATTCAATAAAAAAAGATAAATAAATGTATTAATAATCTCTTTAAAGATTGCTTAAAGTCTGTAACTGTGACATGTTCTAATTTAGAAACATAAATTTTTATACCACTTTTTAGCATGTTGATCTAGTGATTAAAGATGCTACCTAAGATTCCATTTAATGTCTCACGACTTCAACTTTTTTGTTAAATGTGTTTATATATATTTACGACCCTGTTTATTTGACCTACACTTCGGCAGACTTCTGCAGACTGAACAGAACATTAAAAAAAATAATTAATTTTTGTATTTCAATGGGAACCTTCTATCAGTGTTGCTCCTGACTTGAAGAAGACAGGTCAACTCTCAAAAGCTAGTCATAATATTTATGAATATGTTTGTCCTGTATACTGCTGATACTCTGACTATTCATCTGGATTATTGGACACTCATGGCTACCTCACTAATATATATATACTAGCGAATTGCCCATCAAAAAATGACGGCAATGGAATTGTAAGGTAGCTAATGTTGTTTTGTGTGTACTACTGAAATATATAATACAAATTAATAAATGAATATACTTTACCTATTTTGAAGCATTGTGTTGAAGAGCTGCAATCTGTTTTGATGTTGCTGCAGCATTAGTGGTGTGGAGCTGCTGTGTAAGCATGCTGAATGTGTGCAGTGTAATAGTGTGCGTCCGCGAGACGAAACCGTTATCGAAGTTGTGTAGTTCCGCATTGTTCTAAAATGCCGGCTAATGTGTGGTATGCGTCTGTAGTGGAATATCCGTAGGTGTTTTGTGGTGTTTTGCGTGTTTCTTGTGGTATTTTGCGTGTTTAGAGTGCTGTAGCCTCGTTTTCGTTTTGTTCGTCTGCCATTTTTTCTCTCGCTTAGAGAATTTTTTAGTGTCTAAACTCTTTTATTATGAGTTAAATGAAGGTGTAACTTCATTTTTTGAGGTCCTGGATGCTCCCTCTTGCTGTAGGTAATCTTTTTATGTATGTGTTGTGTGTATTTATTGTGTTTTTTATTTTTTCATGTCCGCGGGTTGCGGACGATTTTTGCGAGTCCGTAATGTGTGTTAACGTGTCTCGTATGTTGTTTGCGTTGCGCCGTAAAGTTTGCGAGGGTTGCAGTTGCTTCGAGAGGGCCGCAGTTGATACACACACAATATACACACACATTATATATACACACACAATATACACACACATTATATATACACAAACAATACACACACACAATATACACACTCATTATATATATACACACACACACACATTATACATACACACACACACAATATATACACACAATACACACACACACAATATCTATACACACACACACACAATACACACACACATTATATACATACACATGGTGTTAATGATCAGTGTATAGTTAGTTTATATGGCAGGTCTCAGTGATTGCACATGTTCCTCAGCCCCCATTATCTCCCTGTCACTCACAGTCAGCTACCCAGGCCCGGCTCCTCCAGCTCTGAGGCCTTCTCCAGTCCGCGGATCCACTGTGTTTCCTGTTCCCCAGGCCGGCCCTGCGCGGGGCATTGTGGGGAGGAGATGGCTGCTCCATCCCAACAACTGGATTGCCGGGCCCCGGGATGGTGCGGCTACTGGCAGTGGCGGCGGCGGCCCTGCGCGGGGCATTGTGGGGAGGAGGTGGCTGCTCCATCCCAACAACTGGATTGCCGGGCCCCGGGATGGTGCGGCTACTGGCAGTGGCGGCGTCTGGCGGGTTCGGCTAGTGGCAGTGGCGGCATTGTGGGGAGGAGGTGGCTGCTCCATCCCAACAACTGGATTGCCGGGCCCCGGGATGGCGCGGCTACTGGCAGTGGCGGCGAACCGGGGCATTGTGGGAAGGAGGTGGCTGCTCCATCCCAACAACTGAGGCCCTTGCATGCATCCCTCGCTACGCGAGGGCTGCAGGCAAGGGCTGCGGGCAAGGGCCTCAGTTGCTGGGATGGAGCGCTTCGCGAGGGCCGCGGGCTCGCTACGCGAGCCCGCAAGCGTGAGCAGCAGCCCGTACGCTCACAATTATATATGTGATATAGATAATTGGGATCAGGATGGATTTTTTATAATTATCAGTACAAATTATTTGAAAATACCAGATTACAGAGTTCCTCTAAGGCTGTAGCCAAAATAAGTGACATACCTTACTCCACAAAATGATAACTGCACATTTTACCGTGTAAGAATGATTCCTATATTCCTGCAAGCTAAATTTATGGTATAAGGATTAAGGGTGTTTTAGTGGAGGAATGCATGGTAAATTACATGAACAAAACATATTCCCATGCAGTAGTAATTATAGTGATGGTCTGTGACTTTCAGAACAATTAATATTAATCTCAGAGCCCCATTCAATTGAGGTTTCAGGAGATCCGGAGGCCCGTAAGTGAGGTCACAAGCTATTTTGCTATTCAATTGGCGGCTTTTTGCAGGCTCGGAACGGATTAGGAGTTACATGCTTGGAAAAATGGCGATGGTTAAACTCAGAATTTACAGCTTCCAGAAGCCTTTGATCTGTCACTTTCGCATGGCTAAAATCGCAAATTGCTATTTAATTGCTCAATTTCCCCAAGCTTGCAAATGCCCCCCCCACCCCTTAAATGGCAAATGAAGGAGAAAATCCTACGAGTGCTAGAGAGGACCCGCAAGGGGGTTAAACACCTATTCGTAGCACTGTAAATGTTTATAAAAAAAATCAATACTGCACTGTAAATAAAGGGGAAAGCGATGATAATCATTAGAATTAATTGCACAACAGTCTCAAGCTCGCAAATGGGCAGGAAATACATTTTATTTTTATGTATCATTTCGGGGTTAAATTAATCTTGGTTATCAATGAGTTAATACATATCAGGCCTTCCATATGGACTAAAACAATCTTGGCATTCATTTTAATAATTCTTGATTTTGCGAGTTTCAATCTGATAACATATCAGACCCCTGAACCTAATTGATTGACATGTAACCTCCATGTTTTACTGCCGTAACAATGACAGCCTTATTTTCTATTGGCTGATTCGAAATGGGCAGTTACGTGCTTGCTGAATTGATCAGGTTCTCGTCCTGTACTGCTACGACCCAGTGCATGGTTTACAGTTTTTTTATGTTTTTTTTTTTAATAACAGAATGTGATAATGGGAAAAAAATTTAAAATTATTTTTTATTGCAAGCTTCTTTACTGCGAGCTGCATTTTCTTTACTGAACCTGCTTCTTGCAGTATCTAGCTCAAAAGTGTGTGTCTTTTTAAGTGAACAAGCATTTTAAAAAATGTAGTGCCAGTGAGCAGGTACATACTTCCAGTGTACTTCAAATCTCCTCATGCCTCAGGAAGTAGATCACTTGAAACTAAAACAGTAAATTCATCACCAGTATAATTGCATATAAAAGCCCCCAAAAGCTGTATTCCTAAAACATGTTGATTAGTGTACTTCTTCAAAATAGCCATTTTTACATTTTCTACTATATATTTAATTAATATTTGCATATAGTTTTTCTTTTGGCCTCACACATGCACTGATAACATATTTAGCAAGTAATTTACTGAGTATGACGTAAGGAGGCAATGGTAGGAAATTGGTACTTTCCAAGTATAATTGTACAAACTCATAAAAAACAAGTCAGTGACGACAGGATCTGGATTAGGAAGACATATGGCTATTCATGGTATATACGTGCTGCTAAAAATAAGGATGGATAATCATAATTCTGCACTGATAGTTCCTATTATTTCTCGCTGTTGTACTTTTCAATACAATCACTGTGTTTGTTTCAGCTGGTATTTGGTGCCGCTGCAATCAAATGCTTCAGCACAACAAATTATTGCAAATGGAATTTTTCAGTTCTTGCACAGGCTTGGCAAAATATGTAATATTTCCAGCTGAATCCTCTATATAAACTGAAGATTTTCTTTGACATATCTTATGCTAAACAGCCCTATCTAAAAGCAAATACACATTGTTTTATCAATATTTGATCACAGAATACACAGAAATAGTCAAGTATGTTTTCTGAACTGTATTTTATCAGAAGGTGCAAATTAAACAAATGTGTGTTTTTAATAGCAAAGATACAACCTACCCCTCTGCATGTATTTAAATATGATGTTATGCCCCTTTTTGTCAACAGGCAACTAACATGCTTCACACTTGACATGTGTGGTAATATGGCCAAACATCACTATGCTTCACAGTGGTTATTTGCTGATGCTGTGATGACCAGGGGTGGGCAATTTCGGTACTGGAGGGCCACACACATGCCTGGATTTGAAGATATCCTTTCTGTGCACAGGTGAGTCAATCAGGATGACTGAAGAAGTGATTGACTCACCTGTACGCGGCAGGGATATCATCAAATCCAGGCTTGTGTGTGACCCTCCAGGACCAAACTTGCCCACCCCTGCTCTAAATGGTTCACATGTTCGCTCGTACAGAGGAATGGAATCAACGCACACGGGTTGAACACTGCATAAAGATTTCCACCTTTGTCACTATCATGGCAGGTGTAGGACATTCTACACCCCTAGGACTCACAGCATCTCAAGGACATGATTTGCTCTATAAGACCTTGGCTACCCCTGTCCTCTCATACCCCCTGCTCTGTAGAACTGCATGATTAATTTTTTACTATGTGTCATTTTATATATAAAATAGAGTGTCAATAAATAGTTACTAAACTATTATTATGAATACTGTTATATCCCACACCCCCTTCACCTTCTATTTGTTTCTCTGTTTCTTGGCACTACCTACTTTCTTATTTTGCCCCTTTTTGCTGCATTGGTATTTACTCATATTAGTGCACACAAGTTTTTGTTACTGGAAAACATTTTGTGAGCTGAACCTTTTGTGCACACAGACCATTACAAATTAGAGGGAACATTGAAAATTACTGTTTTACTAATTAATTTGCCCCTTCAGCACAGTGAAGTTTTGTCTACATGATATAGTAAACATTATCCTGTTTTGTCAGATGTTTTATGGATATTTGGTTACTAATTAATTGAAAGATGAGCTTTGATTGTCATCTTATAGTAAATGTGCTCTGGTAGATAAGACTGACCTTTGAAGCAAGGTAAAACAAAGTAGCTGTGTATTAAGTCATAAATCCTACATTTAATATAGTGTGATACGATCCACAGTTCTAGGGTCATGGGCCAGATTTTTAGGGTAGCAATCACAGTGTCCTTAGTACTATCTGTCCCTTTTATTGTAGCACAAACCGTTGTAATTTGTATAATCAAAATAAATAAACTACTGATCATAGAACATCTACTGATCATAAAAAATATTAATGAAATGAACATTTTATATACGTATTAACTCATGCTCATAAACAGGAAAAAGACTACTTACAATTTCTGGCATAGTATAAGTGATTTCTCCTTCTTTTACAACATGTAATAAATTTAGGACTATTCTCACTGGGAATTATTTCATATTCGCTACAGATTATTTACCTATGAGCAACACAACACATGATTTATAACAATAATGGGTACTGTTCAATTAAATATTAATTAGTGTATTTAAAAATTAGAATTTTGAAGAATTACCGTATATACTTCAGTATAAGCCAACCCGAGTATAAGGCGAGGTACCCATTTTACCAAAAAATACTGGGTAAAATGAGTGACTCGAGTATAAGCTGAGGGTGGGAAATGTGCTGCCCCCTGTGTCCCTCTTGTCCCCCTCTCTCTCTGTGTCTTTTCTCCCCTTTCCCTTCCCTATGTCTCTTCCAACCTCTCCCTTCCCTGTGTCTCTTCCAACCTCTCCCTTATCACCCTCCTGAACCCCACTCCTCAACCTCCCTCCTCATCCTTAACCTCCCTCCTAATCCTCAACCTGCCTCCTCATCCTCAACCTCCCTCCACAAGCCCCTCCTCAACCTCCCTCCTCATCCTTCCTCCTCATCCTCAACCTCCCTCCTCAACCCCCCCTCCTCAACCCCCCATCCTCAACCCCCCATCCTCATCCTCTCTCCTCAACCCCTCCTCCTCATCCTCAACCTCCCTCCTCATCCTCAACCTCCCTAATCATCCTAAACCTCCCTCCTCATCCTCCCTCCTTATCCTCAACCTCCCTCCTTAAACCCCCCTCCTCATCCCCCCATCCTCAACCCCCCATCCTCATCCTCTCTCCTCAACCCCCTCCTCAACCCATCCTCCTCATCCTCAACCTCCCTCCTCATCCTCAACCTCCCCCCTCATCCTCCCTCCTCATTCTCAACCTCCCTCCTCAACCCCCCTCCTCAATCCCCCATCCTCAACCCCCCATCCTCAACCCCCCATCTCAACCTCAACCCCCCTCCTCAACCCCTCCTCCTCAACCTCCCTCCTCATCCTCAACCTCCCTCCTCAACCCCCCATCCTCAACCCCTTCCTCAACCTCCCTCCTCAACCCCCCCATCCTCAACCCCCCTCCTCAACCCCCCCATCCTCATCCTCTCTCCTCAACCCCCCATCCTCAACCCCCCTCCTCAACCCCTCCTCCCCATCCACAACCTCCCTCCTCATCCTCAACCTCCCTCCTCAACTTGAGGAGGGGGTTGAGGATGGGGGGGTTGAGGAGGGAGGTGGATGGGGGGCATCCACCTCCCTCCTCCACCCCCCCATCCTCAACCCCCTCCTCAAGCCCCCATCCTCATCCTCCCTCCTCAAGCCCCCATCCTCATCCTCCCTCCTCAACCCCTCCATCCTCATCCTCAACCCCCTCCTCAACCTCAACCCTCCTCAACCTCAACCCTCCTCAACCCCAACCCCCCCTCCTAAACCCCCCTCCTCAACCTCCGTCCTGAACCCCCCATCCTCCTCCTCTCTCCTCAACCCCCTCCTCAACTCCTCCTCCCCATCCTCAACCTCCCTCCTCATCCTCAATCTCCCTCCTCATCCTCAACCTCCCTCCTCATCCACCCTCCTCATCCTCAACCTCCCTCCTCAACCCCCCTCCTCAACCCCTCTCCTCAACCTCCCTCCTTAACCCCCCCATCCTCAACCCCATCCTCAACCATCCTCCTCAACCCCCCCATCCTCAATCTCAACCCCCCTCAACCCCAACCCACCTCCTCAACCTCCCCCTTCAACCCACCTCCTCAACCTAAACCCCCCTAAATACCTCCCCCCCTCCTCTCTCTTACCTGCTTGTGCTCCGGCCTCCGCTCCTTGACCCGGCTCCGGCGCGCATGTGACATCATATGCGCGCCAGCGCCGGGTCAAGGAGCGGAGGCTGGAGCACAAGCAGGTAAGTGAGGGGAGAGGTATTTAGGGGGGTTTGGGGGGTTGAGGAGGGTTTAGGTTGAGGAGGGGGGAGGGAAAGAGACACGGGGGGAAGAGAGGCACACGGGGGGTTAGAGGCACACGGGGTTAGAGACACAAGGGGGGTTAGAGACACACTGGGGGGTTAGAGAGACATGGGGGGGGGGGGGGAGTGACTCGAGTATAAGCCGAGGGGGGCCTTTTTTGCCTTAAAAAAGGGCTGAAAAACTCGGCTTATACTCGAGTAAATACGGTACATCTGAAATGGAAAATGAAACAATACAGCCTCTAATGTATTATGTTGTATATGCAATGATGCCACTGTGGAATTTGCCATTTTATTTTCTGCTGTTTTACTTCCGGAGGTGGGAGGAGATTTGGAGTATACAGAAAGTTTTAATATGTGCAACTAAAATGTTGCACCTACACTGCTAGTACATGTATTAAGTTTAATGGATTGCTCATTGCCTTACAAGAACAAACCTTGAGAAAATCAAAGGCACAATTAGCTGATCAAAGAAAATAGATTCTTGTAGTAATGAATGACTAGTTATAAAATATAAAAATGTAAAGGCTGTGTTTTTTTTCTTTCTAAAGCCCATTTTCTTGTCAAGGTTAGTTATTATTCATGACCATATTTAAAAATTGGACCACTGTGCTTTTTAACGGGATTTATATGGCTATAATATACCTATGAGTCAGTTTACTGTAATGCACTTTGTTTATTAAGAAGTGCTTCTAAGTTTTGATTTTCTGGCTAAAATCAACCAAATAGTCCCTACAGGGGTGTGTTCACTGCAGCATATGCAGACACAACTCTGTAGAGGTGGATGTGCAGTTTAGCGTCCTAGCCTATCAGGGACCACATCTCTGTGTTTTCATAAACTGGAGAGGGTAGGGACTATTTGTTTGATTTTAGGCAGCAAAAACAGAGGTTTTAAGCACTTCTTAATTAAATAAAGTACATAAAAGCAAATAGATACACAGGTGTATTATATACCTAGTAAAATCCAGAACCTTACGTATTTATTTAAATAAATTACGATTATTGAGGATATTTCATAGAACATGGAATATTATGGTGGTTTTAAAATTATTTTATTATTAGTTTCCATAAAAAATCTTTATGAGCATCCCTTTATTAACATGGCTAATATTGTTTAATCCAGATTACATATTATGACAGATTCCTTAATAAAGCGATCTACTGTAGAGACACTTACACTTTAATTCCTGCAATTATTATATAACCATACCTAGGCCCAACTGTGATCACATATGCTAATCACCTCAAAAATGTAAAATGTGCTGTGACATTATCCCACTTAGTAATGCAAAACTGAAAGATGCCAGTGGGGAAGATACGATCACACCCTACGGCGCCATGAATATCTGCCTCTGTTATTAAAGTCATGGTAAGTGTTTCATATTTCAGTTTTGCCACTTATGTGTTAATTTCTGCTTCTTTTAAATCTTCTTGAACCACATTTTCAAGATGCAGTGATCAAATTCATACTTCTGTGAACATGCTCCATAGAATAGTATAGTGAGTAATCCTAATTTGACTATAGCATTTTATTAGGACAAGAGTCTTCTAATGTATGAGTTTGCAAGAGCAGGGCTCTCACCCTTTCATATTGGTTGGATGACCTCTAAATTAATTTGTAACTGTCTCTGATGGTATAGGGCTAAATTAAAATGTTACTCTTTATAAATACTTGATAATAATAATGGTCCAATTGTAAAAAAAATAATAATAATTAAAGTACGCAAAACTGCAACTTTAGGTTTAATATACTTAAACCATAGTCTTTTATCTCTACTAAAAAAAATCCTATTAGCTTCCACTTCTTCATATCACGTGTCTTAATGTTCATTTATCCACCCAGCACTTCTTAAAAACTGCCAGCCAGACAAAAATCTCTAGGAACATTCTGACAGCATTTCACTCACAAGTTGGCCAAATCTTTACCAAGTATAATTGTAAAGTAAATTGAATTGAAAAGCCTCTTTATGATAAGAGATTGTTTGTTTGTACTGTTTCAGCTCCTGAAATGATTTATTACTGTACTCAGTGGTTTGTTCCCATCCTAACAACCCCTCGCTTTTAAAAACGTGCCTGTTTTTCTTGTCATCAAGAAAAGCATTACCACACAGTAGTAAAACTGTAATGTGTTATTTCAAGTGAAAGTAATGCAAGTTATCAGGCATTTTGGCTTAATAGGATATGATCACATCCCCTGAGGTATTTCTCTATATAGAATCCAGTGTACCACAAATCAAATATTGTGTTTGCTTGTGTGGAAATAATATTTGGTTTCATGAAGATTTTGCTGTTTGGAACATGTTTTTTGTTTGCCTGGGGCATTATTTTTTTCTATTTCCACTGATGTGGGTTTGCATACAATAGTAGCAATATGCCATTAGTTTTGTACGTTCTAATATATTTCTATTTATAGTTTCTAAAAACAAGCAAGTAAAATCGTAGGGTTTTTTTTTTGCTTGTATTTTTTGGTAAATCAGCACTTCTTTCTATAAAGTACAAGAAATCAAAGATGTGATTCCAAATTCTGAAGAAGAAGGGAATCATACCACCAGATTATAGTACACTGCTTGAAATAAATTAAATAGAAATGTCAGCAGTAGACTACATTTCAATCCTCTCAGAAGGGATGGGTCACTGGCTTGACCGCTCATGCATGAGCCACAAATCTCAAAGTCAGAAGAAATGTAAACATGTTTTCTTCTACTGGCATATATTAATTTCAAAGATGCAGATTGCACATTGACAGCAAATGTAACCAACCAGTCAAACAGGAAAGAGGTTAACCTTGAAGCTTTTGGACATGGGTCTTGTGGCCCTTTTTCATTATTTGCTACAATGCTTTTGAGTGATAGATACCATGACCTTAAAATACCATTTTACTGCTGAAACGTGAGCCCTGTAAAATGTACTAACACCGCAGCTTTCCATCAGAAGCAGATTAATGTTTATGTATTGCATAAATATATTAAATATAGATTGTCACACTGTAGCTACTGAAATGCAAAGATTGCTATGTTTTCTAAGAGCATGTTTTAAATAAAAAAAACCTTTTCTGCATTAAAAATGATTGTATAACATTTAAAAGTATACTTTTATTCTGCAAAAGCAGAAATTGAAATGTGCACTTTATCATAAAGGAAGATACACCTTTTCAGTCAATCACGGTCATACAAAAGACCTCCTGGCTAGTCTTGTCTATGTACAGCATGTGCCTCCAGACTGAATAATAAAACAGATATGTTAACTTGATAATTCTCTTAAGGTTCCTCTTTAGTTCATCGCAGAAAACTAGCCAGGGGACCCTACTATATTACTTGGCCTTCAACATGTGGGTATGTGGATGTTGAAGATATACCACCACATATCAATGATATGATTTAACATAAATTACAGATAGTTGGCTAGTGCTCCTTCGATTGCACTGACTAATTATCATGTAATTTTGCCTCACACATTTAGTAACTTGTAATGTAACTAGTAACTACACTGTTGTCCTCTTCATTGCATTGCTTTGGTAGCGATTACCGTTAGGCAATGCTAATCTTTTTACATTGATTGATATGTACTTCTGTATGACCAGCTAAGTGATTTGTGTGAAACAGAACATTTAGAAAATGTGAGTTGTGCAAATACTCTAGTGAGGAAGGAAGCTTGCTGAATAAAACCAAGCCATAAGCTAGCAAAACATTTTCAATGTCTATATGAAAACAGTGATTAACAAATATTTAAAAGACCACTTCCTTTTGAAACAAAATGTTTCTTTGAAAACTGTAAGAGTAATTAAAAGCAAGGACACAGAAAAATACAATTTTGATTCCTCTGCTGAAGCCTGATGGAAACCGAGATACATAGAAGTGTGTGTGTGTGAGAGGGATTTTAGGATTCTGGAGATATATGATTGCATTTCCTGAAGCAATAAGCCTGCTTCTGTGCAAGCAAGCTGAAGGAGTGTGGTGCCAATCTCAGTTTTATCCAATTAATATAATAAAGGTGCTCTGTTCCCTCCTTCTCCACTGCTCTCTCCACTGATAGCCAAACCACACACCCTTATGATACAAGTAATGTAACAAACACAAAATGGATTCCTATTCTCATAAACACAGTCATCAAAAATTCAGATTTTCCCCCAAAAATGTTTTATGTTGAGGCTTACATAGCTTTAGATATTGTTAGTTTCGTACTTTCTTGACAACCATGTAACCAAGTAACCAAGCAAAAAGAAGTGTACAAGTCATTATACTGTTATTGTATGTGTTTCTGGAATTTTGTAGCCACACCAATCATGTTACCTTGGCAGCTGACTGGCTGGGAGGGCAGGATGGAAACTGAATGAAGCAGAGATGAGCTATTTTACTGTTGTTTTACTCAACAGCAATGTACTCTTCACAAACATCTGAAGTTTATACTAAAATGGTCCTGTAGAATAATATGCATAATAGCACACATTATCATCCAAGTAATGTAAAGCAAAATCATTCTTTAAATGTTAAGTGGAGCAAATAACACAAGTTCTATACAACTGTCTCACACTAATAATGTCTTAAAAATTATGCATTTTAAGTCCACTAATTATTAAACATAAACTGCTGAGAGATAGGATCTAGCTTATATTTCTGTTTTGTTTCAGATGTAAATAATATTGCTTCTCTGTTACCTCTGTTTTTAAGGGGACCAAACAAAACTATAAGCTTATTTTTCTGTAAAGTGTAACTAGTGGGCCTTCTGAATGCAAAATATATGATTTTGATTACCGGTAACTATTTTAATAGTATTGGATTTAGATGAGACCTAATATTGCAACTGCAATCCATGTTAACTTTGTGAAGGTTTACTAGTGTTTTACACCTCTAAAATTGGCATGCAAAATGCCATATGGTCACTTTACTTGCTGGAAGCAGATTTTGTTTAATAAATATGAAGCATTGCGATTACAGAGAAGGAGCAAGGCACTAGGTTTGGATGTTTAATTTACTGTAACTCACCTTTCCAGCTAGGAGATCAACGTTTAAATAATTCCTCTGGCTATCTTAGAAACTTATGTAAAGCAAAGTTCTGGGTACACCAGATGTTTTCAGAGCAAATGCAGCAGAATGAACAATTTTAGAACAGACATTTTTTCATAGTCGCTTTCCTCCTGTTTAGACATCTGTAGATGTACTAATAGCACTGTAGGTGTCCTTACAACAAGGGTTGATGTAAATCCTGTTAGACCTTCAGGTCTATACCTACAGGCAAACTTTTTTTTTTTTTTTTTTATCTTACAGTTTTTGTAACTATATATATTCACCAAACAGTAGAAAATATACACATGTATGTATATTTCTGTAATTTCCACCCACAGGGAGCTTAAATAACCAAGTACACTGATGAGAGCAGTCAGATACATTTTACCTTTTTGTTAGAGAGACTTTACAGCACAGCCAGGAACCACAGAGCTTGATACAAATGTATCAGCTGTCTGAGGCTCCTTCTGATTGGCCAAAACAAATTATGAAATGTATGCTAATTTAGTCTGGGTTTCAAGGGGGTGTTAACTCTAACGTTGAAATACACTACTGATTCTTCTCTACTAGATGGACTCATAATCCAGGAATCTTAGATATGCCTTTAAACCAGTTTCAAATTGTGCCTATTTACAACTTTAGCATGAGGATAGTTAAAACTTCATAGCCTTATTAATTACGTTATTCTAAAAGAGAAGATGAGAATCAGTCAGTTTTTGAGATAATAATTTTTTTACCAAGAACACAAAAATTAACAAGTATTCATTTTAGAATAAGGCAGATTTAAATGTTATCACCTAAATGGCCAAAACAGACACCCTGTTGCAGAGGTAAAGGACGTATTTTGAAACAGAGAAATGAGGGGCTGGGAAATTAACAATTATCCTCAAAAATCCAAGGCCACTTACAGAGAAGTAGGGGTAAGGGAATAGAACTTCCCTTTTCCTATGACATTGTTTTGAAATAGAGAAATGTGGTTTAGGGGAATTCCTTGGCCATTTTCTGAAACAGAGAAATGGGGGGTTGGAGAATAGAATAAAGTGAGATTTTATAGAGACCATTCTATAAAATCTTGTAGACAAAAGAAAAGCTACTGCAGACACAGACTTGGTAATTCATCCTGGAAGGAAGGCAGTCTAAGGTTCCCAAATATCCCACTTTAGGGTGTGTGTTGAAAAAGCTAAATGCTCTAGCAGGGAAATGGAGTATTCTGAAAAAGGTCCAGACATGTTAAATTATCTAAACAGGGGTAACCCTAATATAAGCTTATTAACTAAGAGAAATGGTTAGAATTTGGATACTTTGATTACATTGTGGTGTTAAAATAATTGCTGTGTTTGCAATGGGAAATTGGTAAGGTATAGTTGTTCACCTAAGTAAAATCACAGAGAAGAGGAACTGGGTACCGACACTCTGTTGCTCAGGCCAGGTGATGATGCATTAGGCTCACCTGGTGATAGAGAATTGTGGTTTAATACTATATACTGGGTTGGGGAAAAGGTAGTATATGATGCATCTATCCTGATTACAAATCACAGCAGTTTATAATTGAATGCACAAATTTGTAAGATTTGAAGGGCTATACATAATTTACATAATTTAAATCTTGATAATCCTGCTCCAGGCTTGTTGTTTTGGTGCAATGCCTTATACAATGAATAGATCATTTTCATTTTGGCATCTGGGAAGTAAATTTGGTGACTTCTCTTGTAGCAAGAGTATTTATATACATAGACAAATTAAATATTCCTGTAAAAGTTACTAAATTGGTCTGACAATTATTATGATGTGGGATAAACTACTAATTGGGTAATATTGAGATTCATCTGGTTAACTGAAGTAATTAGTTATGTGACAGGCAGAAGTGAGCGACACAGATTCCTACCCCAACCCTTACTTCATTTAATTTTTAAAGGCTATGTTGTGTAGTGAAAAAAGAAAGAAAAAAGAAAAACTGTATTGCATAAGTCATTTTAGTATTTTAATGGTGGTTGTAAATTAGACATTTTATTGTGCAATCAGTGAAGTATTTGGTATGTATGATTATTAGGATATTAACTTTCTTTCATTCTATGTCAGTATATCTGGATAATTAAGGGTCCATATATGATTTTAAGGAAACAGTTGTAGGTGATAAAATTAAAGTGAATGAAGCATGGGTGTAGGAGCCAAAGAAAATCTTGGGGGGATACCGCATACAGTAAAAAAATACCACACAACTGCTTCTCTACGCAAATTGAAACAACTGGGGGGGGATTAGTCCCCCTCATCCCCCCACTTCCTACACCCATGGAATGGAGGTTAGATAAAGTGTGATATTAATTGACACTTGTTTGTAGTTCTGAAGAAAGAATTAGTACATTTGTTGAAATACTTTTTTTACATGTGTATACTGATCCAAATTGGGATCATAAATAGATTGTTGTTCGGATGAATTGCAGTAGGTAACTAAGAAAAGAGAAAAGAAAAATAAATAGTCTAAATATATATTTTTAGAGAAGCCAAGAGATTAAAGAAATTGTTGTTGTTGAGTGAGAAAATTGATACCCAAATATTTACCTGGAGTTGCTGATAGGGTTTAATTAGCAAGAACTAAGTAAAATGTATTAACAAGTAAAGTTATGTGTGGAAAATGGCCTCACCTTGTTTTTCAGTGATAAAAGAAAGGACACAGTTGTACAGGAATAGGGAATTACATGGTGGATTTGGGTACCGCCTTTACACACTATGGGACACACACTCTATGGGGGCAACGAGAAGGCAGATAAAACAGTAATTAGACAGAAAAGCACACCAAGTGGATAACTGCATTGGATTTAAAAGACACTTTCCTTTGTATGCTGTTAGAAGCGGAGAGGCAAGAGATTTTTACAGTTAAGTAGCAGGACCCAGACACCGGAGTAAAGTGTCAGCTCTGTTGGACGGTGTTAGCCCAAGCATTCAACAATAGCCCCACCCTGTTTGGGACTGCACTATCTAAAGACCTGCAGGGATATCCTAGTGTTCCTAGAAATAATGTTTTACTGCAGTATGTGGATGACCTATTGCTGGCTCACAGCACAGAAGAGGAATATGTAAACCGAACTACACAACTGTGGAATCATCTTGGAAAGGGCAGATATCAAGTGTCTAAGAAAAGACACAGATTTTCAAAACGCATGTCAAATATTTAGGATTCCTGATGGAACCAGAAAAGAAAAGAAACCAACTGCTGGAACAGAGTGAAGCAATATGTTTGATTAAAGAGCCTTTAAATCAAAAGTAGCTTAGAGGACTCCTAAAAGCAGCCAGCATCTGTAGAATACAGAAAAGTGGCAGTTCCCCTCTTTGAAAGTAACAAAAGTAACAAGTGAGAATAATGATCATTTCGCCTAGAGACCTGAGCAAAAAACAGTTTACGCGAATACAGAAGAGTTGAGGAGCGCCGTGCCTTGGGACTCCAAGACCCAACAAAGATCTTTGAAGTGCATATCCATGAGAGGAATGGAATTGCTGCTGGAGTTTTGACCAGCTGCTGCTGATATAAGACACAGAAAGTCCAGGACAGAAAGTCTTTGTTCATGTGCCACATTCTGTCCTCTCCGTGCTGAACTACAAGGAAAACTATTGGCTTGCCAATAAGAAGTTGCCAAATACCAAGCGGTCCTAATTGAAGCCTCCCAAGCTGAGGTCAAGGTATGTACCACTTTAAATCAGTTACGCTAGTTCCACCTCCAGAGGAGACCCAACTGAAAATGATTGCTTGATCACCATGGATCAGGTATACTCAAATTGTTCTGACCTGAAGGACCAGCCCCTAGACAACCCAGAAGTAGAAGACTTCACAGATGGTAGTAGCTTTCAAAGAACGAAAAGGAGGAAAAGCTGGATATGCAATGGTGACTCTTGACAAAGTAGCAGAATCAAGACCTCTCCCGGTGGGCACTTCAGCCTGAAAGGCAGAACTCATTGCCCTGATAAGAACCTTACTGTTATAGCAGGACTACAAGCCACAATCTCTTCATGCCCATGGAGCCTCTTGGAAGGATAGACAGCTGATGGCAGGAGGCAAGCATATCAAATATTCTTCAGAAATTCTAACGGCCTTATTACATTCCAAGCCTGCAGTTGCCTTCATACAGGCCATAAGTCTGCAGGTTAGAAATTTGCAACAGTTACAGAGCGATTTAATTGAACAAGCCCGCAATTACATGGCCAAAAGCCAAATCCCAAAACCATGTAACTGTACGTAGCTTTTCAGGGCATGATCCTGATCAATTAAGCAAGCCCATAAGTAACGATTTAGAAACAGCTAATAGTAAAGAAGACCATCATCATGACATCAGTAAAAAATGGCGTTTAAAAGGGCCCTAAGTCTACTAGTAGCAGTATGGGCCTCAAAAGATATAGAAGTCATCCACTGCAGGGCACATCAAAAAGATAACTCCCAGATCAGAAAAGGGAACATAAGAGCTGACCTAGAAGCCAAACAAGCTACTGAATTGGGTCATGTCACAGATGGATACTATGCCCTGATCACATATATAGTTGTGAGCATGCGTGCTGTTGCTAATGCTGCGGGCTCGCTTACGGAGTTAAGAAACAAAAATACAAGACACGTTACGACCCATTACGACCTATTACGACCTCGCAAAAAACGCCTGAAACCTGTGCATATGAAAACATGAAAAACACAATAAATACACACAACAAATACATAAAAAGCTTACCTACAGCAAGGGGGGGCACCCAGGACCTCGAAAACTGAAGTTTAGACACCCGAAAATCCGAAAGCGAGAGAAAAAATGGCCACAGAAAAAAACAAAAACGAGGCTACAGCACTCTAAAGACGCATAACAACACCAAACACATACGGATTTTCCGTAAATCACGTACGAGAACCGAAAACAAGGACGCAACCCAAAAACATTAGAAACACAATACACAATACACACAACAAACACATAAAAAGCTTACCAACAGCAAGGGGGGGGGGGGGGGGGGGGCACCCAGGACCTCTGCAAGTGAAGTTACACCTCGATTTAAGTCCAAATTTCAGGAGTTTAGACACCCGAAAATCACCCAAGCGAGAGAAAAAATTGCTGCCGAATAAAACGAAGGACCCTAAACATGCAAAACACCACCAAACACCTACGGATTTTCCGAAAAAGTCGGACGACATCCGAAAACAAGGACGCTAAATCAACCACACATTAGCCGCCATTTTAGAACACTAACTTATACAATCCGGAAGTATACAGCAACCCTAACGGATTTGCCTCGCACACGCACACTATTACACTGCACACAGCAGCTCCACAGCACTGACGATGCAGCAACATGAAGACAGATTGCCAGCTCTTCAACACCGTGCTTCCTGCATATATTACTTCACAATAGGTAAAGTACATTAATTTCTTATTTTACTAATTATTCATTGCCATACCAAAAAAAAAACATCAACGCTGCTCATAGCACACAAACAATCAAGAGCCTCGCAATGAGCACCAAAGGCGCTCAGCGCGAGGCTCGCAATGAGCGCCGAAGGATCTGAAAACACCAACAAAATACATTTTGCACACAAACAACTTTACCTGTCTTACAATCTTATTGTCGGCATTTTTTGACGTGCAAGTCGCTCGTTTCCAATATTCCTCTGGAATCAATACATTCAGTATAATCTAATGAGGAAAAACAGATTGCCAAAGATGAAGAAGCATTCTTAGGGGAAAACTGGTATGTTACTTCCACAGAGAAGGTGCTAATGCTAGAACACTTGGCACCCACAGTTCTAGTAGCTTTACATCGATTTTTTCATCTGGGCATAGGAGTTCTTACTGAGCTTACTATGATACATCTGATTACCCAATACACAAAGAAAACTGTAGAAAAATGTGTTATATGTGCAAAGACCAATGCCAAAGTTTACCAGAATAAACTAAAGAAAAGGGATCACCCCTTTTGACTTTTGGAAAGAGGACTATGCAGAGAAGCCAAAGTGCAATGGAAACTGATACCTCTTTATCCTCGTGGATACATTTTCAGGCTGGATAGAGGCATATCCCTGCAGAACAGAGAATGACACAGAACTGGTCAAGCACTTGTTAAGGGATATCATCCCTTCATATGGTCTACCTATGGGAATTGGAAGTGATAATGGACTGTCCTTCATTGCATATGTGGTCAAGGAAACAGCAACAGTCTTTGACATTGAACGGAAGTTATACACTGTTGTCACCCACAGTCTAGTGGGAAGGGCAAAAAAATTAACTGCACCCTGAAGACTCACATGGCTAAGACTCAACAGAAATGGGGAGGCCTTCTGCTGCCTATCCTGTTCCGTACCCATATTGCCCAATATAACCCATATAAACATCCCCTTTCGCTTGTGTACAGTAGACTCCCATCTATCCAAGGGAAAGGGTTTTTCTTAGACATAGATCAGATAGGATGTTCAAATCATGGGATATATGCACAGAGTCTTTCTTGTGTTTTGTTTTATCTCCACAGGTTGATACTAGAGAGAAAATCCAAATTGCTGACATAATCAGTTCATTGTATATTAGTTGGTGATGATGTTTGGGTAAAGACATGGAAAGTCCAACAAATCAGGCTTAAATGGATAGGCCCCAAGCAGGTGCTCATAACCACCCCTACAGCTTTCAGAGTAAACAGAGTGACTGCCTGAGTCAAGAAATCTAAAGGTTCTTGGAGAGTGAGTCCACAAGATGATTCTCTAAAGCTCACAGTTACTAGAAGGAAGTGAGTCAGGCACGAGCCCCCTGACCAAGAGGAAGTGTCTTTAACCATCAAGGAGAGGTGAACTGACTATGGGGGAACTGTGGTTATCATCACCACCCTGTTTTGAATTTGTGAGGATAGGATAAGAATACCTTCCTTAAGATAGCCAATAGAATCATTAGAAAGATAAAGCAATCTAACTCCTGGATAAGTATCTGGATAAGTTTCCAGGGACTCTCACATGTTGAGCAAGGATATCCTATGATTGAGATCCCTTAGATCTGCCCACGATTAATAATAATTTGGCACTTGTTTCTACATATATAGACAAGAGAGGTAAAATTTGAATCTGAGATTGCAGGTTTTCCCCAATACATGATGAATTGGTCACCACTCATAGAGAAGGGTTGAAGGAATTGTTATGTTTCCAGATGGACCACAAACAAGAAGGAATTATTCCTTCTGTAAGTGCAATTCAAATTTAGACAACATCACCTATAATAACTTACCGAAGGAGTTTAAATTAAAAAAAATCCTGAAAGTCACACTCAAGCTAACATGATCTTATTTAGAAACAAATATGAAGATATCTTCATATCTGAAGACATCTTCTGAGTCTGTAATACATATATGTAATACAAGATAGGGGAGCATCTATGAATTACCCAAAGGAGTATATTGGTTATGTAGTAAATGAGTACGAAAAGTGATACCCCCACACTGGGTGGAACATGAACTTTAGACAACATTCTCCCAGCAGGGTTATCTTTACATCTTCTCCAACAGTCAAAGGAAGCCCTGAAATTATATAGACGTAAATCAGACATTAGTGAAGTGGAATGATTTGCCGCCATTTTGTTTCCAAGCCTAGGTGTTGCATGGTCTATCCAATGATACAAAATCTGCCAGGAGAAATTATCGGAAATGATAGGAGATGGAGTAAATTAAGAGTTCAAACCTCAAAAACCTTATTAGTACAAATTATGTAATTGTAAAAGAGAAGAGAATCTACATTCTTTGCAGCTGTGGAACCCTAGAAGACTCTGACATACAGCCCAAAAAGCTAGTTTTGACATAATCAGACAGTTTTTGAGATAATGTTTTTTTTTTTACCAAGAACACAAGTATTGATTTTAGAATAAAGCTAATTTTAATGTTAACACCTAAATTATTAAATAGATGCGTTATTGAAGGGGTGAACTAACCAATTAACTTTAAAAAAATGTATCAGCAATTTACAGTTTCTGTATTGTGTGGAATAAAACTCACTACTTTGTAACAAATAATTTGGATGTGATTCCCCTGTGCCTTAAAACTGTGCAGTTGTCAATAAAATTTTCTTCTACTCCTGGTTGTGACGTCATTGGATTTTGTCACTCTAGTCCTAGAGGACGTTGATCCGTACAATATTATATAGAGCTCTTAACAGAATGTAGACCAATAGCGGGACCAAAGCCTATCTAATGTGTCCCTATAGGTCCCTTTGTTTATTTTGGTCATCCATGATGAAGCTTTTTACAATTTTGTTTTACCATCCAATGAGTGGGTTGGATGTGCGTTAGGCTATTATCTCTTTGTGTTTGCAGCTATTGAGCTTTTTTAATTAGTTAATTACCTTCAGGGATCTGTTGTGCTTAAGATAATAATGTCAAGCAGAACATTCCTGTTTAAGAGCTGTAGGGTTGTGGTATCAATTTCTACTGTCTCCTTATATCCTCCTACCCCACCAGTGGCAGAGCTAGAGAATGGAGGACCCTGATGCAAAAACAAAACAAACACATTTTGCCTCCCCCCCCCAAAGGGGGGATTGTAAAAATACTTTTGCTCTGCTTTATTGAAGGGAACAGGAACCACAATAATCTGGCAAGCTACATGAACACAGGAAGTGCCTTATATAGGCCAAGGACCAGACATCTGACCAGACACAGCTGAAGAGACTAGTCACTGATACTATTGCTAGCAGAGTCAAGGTTTATCAGATCTCAAGGAAATTCACAAAGGCAGGCTGGCGCAGTGGTAGGGAAGAGGTTCAGCAGCCTGGGGACCAGGGTTCAAAACCCAGCAGAGTCCATTCCTCACAATTTCCTTGTCAAGCTTACTGGCCATGAAAAAAGATACAATAAAGCAAACAGGAAATGTGTAGAGTAGACATTTGTAATGCATATAGAAACGTTAAAAAGGACATATAATAATTAAAAGAAAAAATATATATATTTGTGAATTAATTGTGTTCTAACAATTAAACTGGCATGCAAGGCTATTTAAGCTAGTATTTTAGCAATAATGTTAGCTGCTGTGCTATCAATGCTTCAGCTAAGCAATGCTTTAAATTGATTCAATGAGGTAAAATAACTCTATAAAAGGATTAAAAATATTGATGTCCTTCAAACACAGCACACAATTACAGCACAAAGCAAAACAATTTAACCATACATAGCAAAAGCAAATGGTGGATCAATTTATCCCAGCATTAACTCGGAGATAAGAAAAGGTAGTTTAATAATCCACCGTTCCCAGAATTACTGATAATCATGATGAAAAACACTGCCTCTATTAGACTACACATTAAGGTCAAAACATTCCAGATGGAGTTATATCCAGAAGAAAATACGTTATAGTAGTTTAGGAGAATAGTGATAGATCTTCAGATAACATGTGGATGTTTACCTTTACAGAACAGCATCCTCATTAGGCTGATATTGTAAGTGTGTGCTATATACATGCAAGGAAAGATACATCCAACATGTTTGAATGTCACTGTGACGGATAGTGGAACTGTGCTGGTTAGGTGGCAGGCCATGGTCCTCATTCCAATATTTTGTAAAACTGATTTATGTGTCATCTTGACCTATAAATCACTACCTAGCTATTCCAACCCAGTGAAAAAGCAGCCCTACCAGAATCTTACAAAATGAAAAACATGCAATCTAGGGGCCTCATTCTAATCAGGGCGGTAAAATGTCCGCAAGTCTGCGATTCCTTGTGACCGGCTTACGGACCTCCGTAGAGCTACGTCTACGCAGGTATTCAATTGGGCGGTGCTGCAAGGAAGTCCCCCTTACGGCTGATCGCAAACCATGCTATCGGCAGTAAGCACTTCCATGCTTGAATAGGATGGCGGCCGTAAGGCCGTAACTTGTATCTTCAAGGCCACAATCTCGGAGAAATGTAAATGCAAATAAAGACAGCACTGTAAAGCACTGTAAATGATGGGGAACACAATGGGTGACATGAGGATAAAAAGGGACAACATTCTCAAGCTGGCACATCGCCACAATACAATACTTTATTTCACATTTAATTTGTGTCCAAAGTCCGAAGGGCTTGAATAACGAGTTATGGGCTAATTAAGGCCGTCAGACTTTGGACGGAAATTAAACGTGAAATCAAGTATTGTATTGTGTACAGACTGTATAACAGGGTAAATTTGCTGTCCCCTCAAAATAACTCAACACAGCCATTAATGTCTAACAGTTGGCAACAAAAATGAGTACACCCCTAAGTGGAAATGTCCAAATTGGTCCCAAAGTGTAAATATTTTGTGTGGCCAGCATCATTTTCCAGTACTGCCTTAACCCCCATGGGCATGTAGTTCACCAGAGCTTCACAGATTGCCACTGGAGTCCTCTTCCACTCCTCCATGATGACATGCATGCAACCTCAGTCCCAGGCATCCTGGGGTTCCCCCATGCTGTGTGTGAGTGTGTTTTTATTTTTATTTTTTTCTTGTTTTTTGTGTTTGTCAATTTCCGCACTTCAGCCGTTGTCGCTCATTTTGTCAAGTCCTGCGTGTTTCAATGCCTCAACTGTTCGCTTCACTTCACAAGGCTCACAGGGCAATGAGCACCAAAGGTGCTCATCGCCTAAGTGCTCCGAGCTCGGAAGGCTTCTATGCGTCAATGGCTCGCCTCGCTTCGCGAGGCTTGCAAGCGTGACGACAACTTGCATTTTGACAACTATTATATGTGATAATGACCCAGTCTGGTGCACTATATAACTAAAGATGCAAAGATTTTTAAATCAATTTGTATGATCCAGTGCAGGAGTAATCTATTTCAGTCCTTGGAGGCAAATAACTTTGGTAACTACAGTGCCTTGCAAAAGTGTTCACCCCCTTGACTTTTTACCTATTTTGTTACATTACAGCTTTAAGTTCAATGTTTTGCTAATCTGAACACTATGTGATGGATCAGAACACAATAGTCTAAGTTGTTGAAGTGAAATTATACATAAGATTTTTAGAAATAGAAAACAGAAAATTGTTATGTGCGTATGTATTCATCCCCTTTGTTATGAAGCTCATAAAAAGCTCTGATGCAACCAATTACCTTCAGAAGTCACATAATTAGTGAAATGATGCCCACCTGCGTGCACATGATCTGTCATTACATATACACAACTTTTTTGAAAGGCCCTAGAGGCTGCAACACCTAAGCAAGAGGCACAACTAACCAAACACTGCCATGAAGACCAAGGAACTCTCCAAACAAGTAAAGGACAATATTGTCGATAAGTACAAGTCAGGGTTAGGTTATAAAAGAAATATCGAAACCTTTGATGATCCCCAGGAGCATTATCAAATCTATCATAACCAAATTAAAAGAACATGGCACAACAGCAAACCTGCCAAGAGACGGAAGCCCACCAAAACTCACGGACCGGGCCAGGAGGGCATTAAACAAAGAGGCAGCGCAGAGACCTAAGGTAACCCTGGAGGAGCTACAGAGTTCCACAGCAGAGACTGGAGTATCGGTACATAGGATGAAAATAAGCCATGCGCTCCATAGAGTTGGGCTTTATGGCAGAGTGGCCAGAAGAAAGCAATTACTTTCAGCAAAAAACAAAATGGCAAGTTTCGAGTTTGTGAAAAGGCACGTGGGACACTCCCAAAGTGTATGGAGGAAGGTGCTCTGGTCTGATTAGACTAAAATTTTACTTTTCGGCCATCAAAGAAAACACTATGTCTGGCGCAAACCCAAAATATCACACAGACCCAAAGAACACCATCACCACAGTGAAATATGGTGGTGGCAGCATCATGCTGTGGGAATGTTTTTCAGCAGCCGGGACTGGGAAACTGGTCATAGTTGAGGGAAAGATGGATGGTGCTAAATACAGGGATATTCTTGAGCAAAACCTGTACCACTCTGTGCGTGATTTGAGGCTAGGACGGAGGCTCACCTTCCAGCAGGACAATGACCCCAAACACACTGCTAAAGCAACACTTGAGTGGTTTAAGGGGAAATATGTAAATGTGTTGGAATGGCCTAGTCTAAGCTCAAACCTCAATCCAATAGAAAATCTGTGGTCAGACTTAAAGATTGCTGCTCACAAGCGCAAACCATTCAACTTGAAGGAGCTGGTGCAGTTTTGCAAGGGGGAATTGGCAAACATCCCAGTGGTAAGATGTGGCAAGCTCATAGAGACTCATCCAAAGCGACTTGGAGCTGTGATTGCCCCAAAAGATGGCTGTAGTATTGACTTTAGGGGGGTGAATAGTTATGCACATTGACTTTTTCTGTTACTTTGTCCTATTTGTTGTATGCTTCACAATAAAAAAATAAAAAAAAAATCTTCAAAGTTGTGGGCATGTTCTGCAAATTAAATGATGCAAATCCTCAAACAATCCATGTTAATTCCAGGTTGTGAGGCAACAAAAAACTTTTGCAAGGCCCTGTATATATATATATATTGAATTACTGTCGCCCCATTTCTGATTGATTAAAAGTCTAACCAATCAGAACATGATTATTGACATCTGTACTTTCCTATTGGTTAGCCTTTAACCAATGAAAGAACTCTATTTTCTACTATTCTGATAGGTTGAAATGTTGGCCATTCAGAATAGGGTTTCATTCTAGTGTTACCCTTCTGTAATTGGCTAAAGAAATAGCAATCATAAAATATAATATTAGCTAATAAGATCCCCATGGTAATGGTGATAAATTAGGAATCCCATTGTCATGGATGGAGGCCCCAAAGAGGTTCATAGGGACCCCCATGGGGTTAATGTACTCCCCACCCAACAGCAGAAGGATGGGGAAAGGGACCCAATGGTTATTGAGGGGGAATCCTGTGAGATACCTGGGCGTAAATGTGGTGGGAAGTTTTTATAGGGGAATCCCGGGGATACCTAGCTCACAGGAGATAGCAAGTCATAGGGGTCATAAACTTCATGCATTTGTTTTTATTATTATTGAATTCCTTCCTTGCTACAGGAATTATACAGATCTCTCAAGCATATCCTCCTGGATGTCCGCCTGCCAACTCAAATACAACATGTCAAAGACTGAGCTCCTAATCTTCCCAACCTCTACCATAGCTTCCACTCCTCTCTTTCATTCATCAGATAAAAAAACATCTCCAAAAATGTCACTATCTTACACAAGACACAACTAAAATTCTAAACCAATATCTCATCATATGTCACCTTGACAACTGCAACTCTATCCTTGCTGGAATCCCCATCGCTCATCTGTCTCCACTTTCTTCCATAATAAATGCCTCACATATCACACTCAACTGCAGCACCTTGCTGTCAGTCACTCCATTGGATTTCCATAGCCTCCAGAATAAATTTTAAAATCATGACCCTAATGTATAAAGCCTTCAAAAATGTCACCCCCTTATACTGTATCTCTGCTCTTGTCTCTAAATATTTACACAACCACCCTCTTGGCTCCGCTAACACCCTTTTTCTATCCTCTTCTCTTACCACCTCCTCTCACTCCTGTTTTCAGAACTTTTCTTGTGCTGCTCTTATTCTTTGGAACTCCTTGCCTCACTCCACTAGACTATCCTCTTACCTCAAAACCTTCAATACCTCAGTAAAAACGCATCAGTTTAAAGCTTATCACCTTTAGCCTTAATATGTGCAGCGCATCTACCACTCATCTGTACCACACGCAATCCCCTTTAGACTGAAAGTTTACAAGTTTTCAGTCTTGTACGGTGCTTTAGGGGAAGCACTATGTACGATTGATTTTACTCTCAAAGACAGGGCCCTACATTATTTTGCAATTTGTTAAATTTGTATGTTGGCACTTTATAAATAAAGGATATTATTATTATTATTAATAATAATAATAATAATAATATTAATAATAATAGTAGCAATAGTAATAATAGAGATTTGGGAGGATGATAGGGCTAGTATAATGTGTTCACATTATTGGGAATCATTCCATAGTGTTGCCATCCAGACTGCTGAGACTCAGACTAGGAGTCTATCAATGGTATACTTTAGGCAGGCTGCAAGCACATGTTAGATCTAGGTATCTGCAGCCAACCCCCCCTGGGGACAAGTCAATATATATTACAAATTTATTTTTTTGCTGGAGCCATAGAATAGCTTTGCAAATTTGTTTTTTTAAAACTCCCAAAGCATGTCAGTCTTACAGGAGGTCTTATGCAAGATAGGCCATCAAATGAGACCATTTGATTTTTTATGAGAACAAATGCAAACTGTCTTCCATTGTTAAAGCAACATTGAATACAATAGTTCAACTTTTTTTTCTACATTATCAAGTTAAGTGCAGGTGTGTTTTAAACTTTGCTATGGGGAAGAAGCAAGTGAGTTTTCAATTACCTGTAAGCTTTTACTACTTCATTTTATATACAGTTTGCAACACAAGCTTATTATCTAGCCTTTTTTGGGCCACAGTATAACATTGTTAGAGCATGTTGGGTGTCATTGTGCAAGGAACAAGTTGAGGATATTTGCATGCAGTACATGCATTATTTTAGAAACTATTTTGATTTGTTTTATTTTTCACATGTTAAAGCATCACTTCATCCGATTGGAATAAGCTATGATTAGCATTTCTTCTTCACATGTTTACCTACTTGTGGTTTAATAATTTTCTATTGCTCTCTGGAGCTTTCAAATGCATTTTTATAATTGTGCCACAAGATTTTATTATCCATTTTGCAGTCAAGGCTGAGCTCCAACTGAAATCAAACTCTAGAGTATTTTAAATACCTTTTGTCAGGTGCACACCAATCATTTTAAAACTGTTTTCAAATAAAACTGATTTTCCTGCTCCACTGAGATCTTAAAAAATGTATACAAAACTATATCTCTAAGTCCCATAAAGGTGCATCATATATTGAAGTGGAAGTTAAATGCTCTCATCAAGACACCATAATATACCTAATTTAATATAATCACAACATTTTTAACAAGAGTTATCATCTTAAAGTAATAGGGAATGATTGGCCTTGTTAATCTTTTTTTCTTTTGTTGCTTTTGATAAGGTCATGCTGACAGAAAAACAGGAAATTGAGCCTCTCTGATCTCGCCTTGATTTTCTATTCAGACCCCAATTAGTTATAATTCTTTTCAAAAGAAAGATGTACTCTTTTATCTCATTTATGTGCCAGTTTCCTAGATATTGGTATGAGATACTCTTGAGAACTTGAAGTGTGTTCACAAAATTGTTTTCAATTGCATGCATTTGCCAAAATTATATAAATTAATGACAGACCAAAGGCACAGTGATTAGTTGACAATATAGACATTAGAACTACACATCTTATGTGCAACCTGTTGAGGATTAGATCTAATCAGAATTTCTGAGTTTCTCACGATCCACTAAAATGCCATTTATAATATAACATACACAGTACAGTGAAGCTTTATTTTTCTACATTAGACGGAAGCTATTTCGCTGTAGTACACTGTATTACAGAAGGTCGTGGATCAAGGATCTCTAAACAGCAGTATCCATTCTTGCTCATACAATAGAAAGCATTTGCAGAACATGTGAAAGTAAATTACAATTTGATGAAGATAAGCTCTTGACCTTCAGTAGTCTGTCTTTCGCTATCAATCTTAAATTTTTAGACTCTATCTCATCCTTGCTTTTTTAATCGGAATTACATTATATCAATCTGAGACATTTCTAAAAAAAATATATTCGTTTATATCACTGATGACATCCATAGGTGTTGTCTCCTTTTGTGGTGTCTGTCTGGTGAGAGGATCTTGAGTGGATTTTTCCCCAACATATTTGGCGCCCAACGTGGACGGCAAAATCTCTAAACAACACCCTCAGGTGACCAGTGGATTCCTTGAAGAAAAACAAAAAAACTTTAAGGGTGTGGTAGTGTGCGGGAGCTGGAACAAACTGGGTTACCTGAGAGAGTGATGCCATCTCGAACCTATTTGGCTAAATCCTCTCATGGGCCGACCCAGGTAAGGAGTTTTTTTATGTTTTTATGTGCATGAGGGATCTGCAATTTTGAGAGTGGAGCTGTAGAGCAGGAAAGATAAGTTGTGTTAGCCTAGTGAAATCTTTATTAGATTTGCTGAATTAATGGACCCAGAATAGAGGGATACATGACCACATTAGTGACTAATTATCCATGACTCACTATAGAAACTGGGAATATAGTGAAAGATGAGACAGGCAGGAAACAGAAGGTAATTCAGCAAGAAGGAAACATAGGTTTACTCACTAGCAAGCTGAAAAGACAGCCCCATGTAGTAGCAGCAGGCTATGCTCCCCCCTGCCCATGGGAGAAGTAGAATGTGAAAGTGAAATAGACCCAAAGGTGCCACTGAATACTGTAGTGAAATATTTAAGTGTTAAAAGCAGGAAGAAACCTGAAGGCAGTACTGAGATATCTATAGACATAGTAGAAATGATTGTCACAAAGGATAAAGTTGAGAGACCAGAAGAAGCTATGATGTACCATATAGAAGGAGAAGTGGAATTAAGAAAAAGTAAAGGAATAATAGAACTAAAGGAAAGGCAGAGACAAAGAGAAGGGAGGGCGACATACTGGTAGATTGTGATTATGAAACTAGGATTCAAATGCCCTGTAGGCCCCAAGTCCAGGATAAGAATAATGGACCCCTCCCCCCCCCCCGACAAATTGTAGAAAAGGGTCATGATTTGTATTATACTTACCCTTTCTGTGATAATTTGGATAATTGGACGAGCCAGGTCACCCCTAATATTCCCTGGCCTAAAGAAGGCACCTTTGAACCCCAAATGTTACACCAAGTCCATAGATGGCGACAACAGGGAGTTGGTTGCAGGACCTGGAATTTTTAATATATCTTAAAATGTATAGAGGTATGATTCTTGTACAGGCCACACAACTCATTATGTAAGGAGGTAAAGGGAATGTATCCACTAATAGTGAAAGCCACTGCAGGAAGAAATATACAATCTCAGTATGTGCCCTGAGGACATAGAATTATGGAAGGGTTGATTGAATGTTTACCTCTATTGTCCAAGGAGGCATCTAAATGGATTGCTAAATTTGAATCCCTCACAGCAGGCCAGACATTGGCCATAGGAGATATGAGGGCTTTATTGTGTCATATCCTGCCACATCAGGCTATGGCAATATTCACTACCAATAGAATGCAAGTATGTATGGATACTAATGCACATGATGGGGTTCATTTTAACCCACATAGCTACAGGGAGTGCAGAATTATTAGGCAAATGAGTATTTTGACCACACCATCCTCTTTATGCATGTTGTCTTACTCCAAGCTGTATAGGCTCGAAAGCCTACTACCAATTAAGCATATTAGGTGATGTGCATCTCTGTAATGAGAAGGGGTGTGGTCTAATGACATCAACACCCTATATCATGTGTGCATAATTATTAGGCAACTTCCTTTCCTTTGGCAAAATGGGTCAAAAGAAGGACTTGACAGGCTCAGAAAAGTCAAAAATAGTGAGATATCTTGCAGAGGGATGCAGCACTCTTAAAATTGCAAAGCTTCTGAAGAGTGATCATCGAACAATCAAGCGTTTCATTCAAAATAGTCAACAGGGTCGCAAGAAGCGCGTGGAAAAACCAAGGCGCAAAATAACTGCCCATGAACTGAGAAAAGTCAAGCGTGCAGCTGCCACGATGCCACTTGCCACCAGTTTGGCCATATCACTGGAGTGCCCAAAAGCACAAGGTGTGCAATACTCAGAGACATGGCCAAGGTAAGAAAGGCTGAAAGAGGACCACCACTGAACAAGACACACAAGCTGAAACGTCAAGACTGGGCCAAGAAATATCTCAAGACTGATTTTTCTAAGGTTTTATGGACTGATGAAATGAGAGTGAGTCTTGATGGGCCAGATGGATGGGCCCGTGGCTGGATTGGTAAAGGGCAGAGAGCTCCAGTCCGACTCAGACGCCAGCAAGGTGGAGGTGGAGTACTGGTTTGGGCTGGTATCATCAAAGATGAGCTTGTGGGGCCTTTTCGGGTTGAGGATGGAGTCAAGCTCAACTCCCAGTCCTACTGCCAGTTCCTGGAAGAAACCTTCTTCAAGCAGTTGTACAGGAAGAAGTCTTCATCCTTCAAGAAAAACATGATTTTCATGCAGGACAATGCTCCATCACAAGCGTCCAAGTACTCCACAGCATGGCTGGCAAGAAAGGGTATTAAAGAAGAAAATCTAATGACATGGCCTCCTTGTTCACCAGATCTGAACCCCATTGAGAACCTGTGGTCCATCATCAAATGTGAGATTTACAAGGAGGGAAAACAGTACACCTCTCTGAACAGTGTCTGGGAGGTTGTGGTTGCTGCTGCACGCAATGTTGATGGTGAACAGATCAAAACACTGACAGAATCCATGGATGGCAGGTTTTTGAGTGTCCTTGCAAAGAAAGGTGGCTGTATTGGTCACTGATTTGTTTTTGTTTTGTTTTTGAATGTCAGAAATGTATATTTGTGAATGTTGAGATGTTATATTGGTTTCACTGGTAAAAATAAATATTTGAAATGGGTATATATTTGTTTTTTGTTAAGTTGCCTAATAATTATGCACAGTAATAGTCACCTGCACACACAGATATCCCCCTAAAATAGCTAAAACTAAAAACAAACTAAAAACTACTTCCAAAAATATTCAGCTTTGATATTAATGAGTTTTTTGGGTTCATTGAGAACATGGTTGTTGTTCAATAACAAAATTAATCCTCAAAAATACAACTTGCCTAATAATTCTGCACTCCCTGTATGCTTCATGGGTAGCTATGAGTGCACATTTCCCCACTGTAAGAGACCTGACATCCATCACCAAGTTCTTTTTAGGAAAAAACGAGGACCCCATTCATTATGTTCACAAAACACAGCAAACATGGGAAGAGGAAACAGGAGAAGCATGGGATAAGAGCCCAGCCATTCGGCTTATGTATCTGATGGCTATGACTAATGGACTACCTAGCCCAGTAAAAGAAGCACTAAAACAGATTGTGGGATTGATGAAACTACCCTGGAACCAGGTACATGCTAACATTGTGCATCATACACATCTAGTGAGAGACAAAGAGGAGGAGCAAGAGAAGGAAAAATGTGAGGCCCAGTCCCATCTGGTTAAATTACAGTTACAGTGAGGAAAAAAAGTATTAGATCCCCTGCTGATTTTAAACGTTTGTCAGCTGACAAAAAAATGATCAGTCTATCATTTTAATGGTCAGTGTATCTTAACAGTGAGAGACAGAATAACAAAAAAAACAAACAAGAAAAACCCATGTCAAAAAAGTTATAAATTGATTTGCAGGTCAATGAGTGAAATAAGTATTTGATCCCTTATCAATCAGCAAGATTTCTGGCTCCCAAGTGTTTTTTATACAGGTAACGAGAGTGATTCTAATCTCAGCTCGTTACCTGTATGAAAGACAACTATGCACAGAGGAAATCAATCAACCAGATTCCAAACTCTCCACCATGACCAAGACCAAAGAGCTGTCCAAGGATGTCAGAGACAAGATTGTATACCTACACAAGCCTGGAATTGGCTACAAGACCATCAGTAAAGCAGCTTGGTGAGAAGGTGACGACAGTTGGTGCGATTATTTGCAAATGGAAGAAACACAAAATAATTGTCAGTAGAGATGTCCCGGACAGTTCACCCGCGGACTATTCGCTGCGATTTTGGCTCTTTTGCGCTTGCAGCGGACGGCGGACACATTCGCTTTTCGGTCCGCCCCCTATTCTTTATCATTGAGGAAACTTTGACCCTGCACCTCACAGTCGGCAGACACATTCCAGCCAATCAGCAGCATACACTACCTTCCAGAGCCTTCCATCTGAAGGACAGCATCCATTTTAGAATCATTCTGAAGCTGCATTCGTTGTGAGAGGACAGATAGTGTAGCTGCTGGAGATTTAATAGGGAAATAGATAGCCAGGCTGTGTATTTAGCTTCCACTACAGACCTGAAGGACTCATCTGATATCTGCTGCAAGAACAGCAACCCAAAAAGCCCTTTTTAGGACTAGAACATAATTTATTTTATTTTATTATTTTTTTTCTGTGTAATCTAATTGCATATGCCTGCCTGCCAGCGTGGGTGTGTGACAGGCTAACACCTAACAGCTTATATTGTGCTTATTTTTCTTACTCATACCTGGTGGTGTACCATACATTGAAAACAACCATTTTTTTCCTATAATCTAATTGCAGTTGCCTGCCTGTGTCAGGCTCACAGCTAATATTCTGCTCTGTTTCACCAGTCATAGTTGGTGTACCATACATTGAAAAAAAAACAACCCTTTTTTCCTTTAATCTAATTTCAGTTGCCTGCCTGTGTCAGGCTCACAGCTAATATTCTGCTGTGTTTTACCAGTCATAGTTGGTGTACCATACATTGAAAAAAAACAACCCTTTTTTCCTTTAATCTAATTTCAGTTGCCTGGCTGTGTCAGGCTCACAGCTTATATTGTGCTCAGTGAAATTTCTCCCTATGAGGTCTTAATTTGAAGTATCCTATTTTGTGTTGTTTTGGTTTGTAGTTTCCTGGCTAGTAACGGGCCAGGTTTATTGGCTTTATTGAATCCGATAGGAATAAATAGTACAACTGAACACACCACTCCTATCTGGTGGCACCTTAGATTGCACGCGCAGTGCCCCAAATTTGAAGTGGGAGGACCAACCAAGCATCTTTTTCCATCTCCCGCTTCCAAAAAACAATGCCATATACAAGTTCCATAATAGTGGACGTAACATGGATTAAACCGATAGGAATAGTACTAGTTAAGAGTACACACCTTATAATAATGCAGACAGAGGCAACGCAGAGAGAGGAGTCTGAACAAGAGGAGTCAGAGGAGGAAGGTGGCTTTGAGGAGGTGCAAGACCAAACACAGCAGGCGTCCCAGGGGGCTTGTTGTCACCTTTCGGGGACCCTTGGTGGCTGGGTGGAGGAAGAGACCTTCAATGACATCAGTGAGGACAAGGAACGGGACATGGCTAGCTTGGTATCCAACCTTGTGCAAATGGAGAGTTTGCGGTTGTGCAAATGGACTGTTTGTGGTTGTTTGCGGTGCGTTAAACAGGGAGTTTGGTCTGTCACTGTGAAGCGGGCCTAACCCTTACACTACCTGATCGATACAACATCATACCTGATGTTTTAAAGCACGTTATTCCAAACAATTGAGGAATGTTAGGTAATTTATGCCCTTTATGGCTTAAAACCAGACTCTGCATCAACTATGTAATTTTCCATGGGAGTTTTGCCATGGATCCCCCTCCGGCATGCCACAGTCCAGGTGTTAGTCCCGTTGAAACAACTTTCCCATCACTATTGTGGCCAGAAAGAGTCCCTGTGGGTTTTGAAATTTGCCTACCCATTGAAGTCTATGGCGGTTCGCCCGGAAAATTTTATGTTCGCGACATCTCTAATTGTCAGTCTCCCTCGGTCTGGCGCTCCATGCAAGATCTCACCTAGTGAAGTTTCAATGATCATGAGAACGGTGAGGAATCAGCCCAGAACTACACAGGAGGAACAATTAGTAACTACACAGGAGGAACAATTGGTAACACATTACGCAGTGAAGGACTGAAATCCTACTTCGCCCGCAAGGCCCCCCCTGATCAAGAAAGCACATGTACAGGCCCGTCTAAAGCTTGACAATGAACATCTGAATGATTCAGAAGAGAACAGGGTGAAAGTGTTGTAGTCAGATTTGAGCAAAATCGAGGATGAGGTATGCTGCCTATGACCCCAAGAACACCATCCCCATCTTCAAACATGGAGGTGGAAATATTATGCTTTGGGGGTGCTTTTTGCTAAGGGGACAGAACAACTGCACGGCATCAAAGGGACGATGGACGGGGCTTTGTACCATCAAATCTTGGGTGAGAACTTCCTTCCCTCAGCCAGGGCATTGACAATGGGTCGTGGATGGGTATTCCTGAATGACAATGACCAAAAACACATAGCCAAGGCAACAAAGGAGCTAAAGAAGAAGCACATTAAGGTCCTGGAGTGGCCTGACCTGTCTCCAGACCTTAATCCCATGGAAAATCTGTTGATGGAGCTGAAGGTTCGAGCTGCCAAACATCAGCCTCGAAACCTTAATGACTTGGAGAGGATCTGCAAGGATAAATGGGACAAAATCCCTCCTGAGATGTGTGCAAACCTGTTAAACAACTACAAGAAACGTCTGACCTCTGTGATTGCCAACAAGGGTTTTGCCACCAAGTACTAAGTCGAAGGGGTAAAATACTTATTTCACTTATTAACCTGCAAATCAATTTCTAACTTTTTTTAAAGGCGTTTTTTCTTTTGTTATTCTGTCTCTCACTGTTAAAATACACCTACCATTAAAATTATAGACTGATCATTTCTTTGTCAGTGGACAAACGTTGAAAATCAGAAGGGGTTCAAATAGGTACCTTTTTCCTTCACTGTAGCAGTACTGGAGAAGGATAAAAGCAACATGCAAGGAGCAGTCATACTGAATCTAGGGGTGAGGAATAATCAACCAGCTTTTCTCCCTTTAAGCAGACAGCAGCCACAAACCTACCAAGGTAACCAGAGGTATCAGAGTAACCAGAGGGGTAGAGGAGAATATGAAGATCAAGGGCATGGAGGACAAGGTAACCATCCTCAAAGGTTCCACACCATGACCTGCTGGACTTGCGGTCAGCAACAACACATTTCCAGTTACTGCCGACAGAGCAACTATGACCAAGGAAATCAAGTAATCCAGCCGCAGTGGCAACAATAGCGAGGCCCAGAGAAGCCCATGGGTAGCAACCGTCAAATGGCACGGCAGGTAATATCAAGGGGAGACTGTGCATTTCTGACCTGTGAATTTCTGATAGATACTGGAGCCACATAATCCTGTATAGCCTAGGAAGGTAAGTGGTTACCTTTGTCAAACCAGACTGTACGCACCCAAGGGTTCTCAGGGACATCACAAGTTGTACCATATATCCAATCTCTTCATATATCCTCTGAAGAGTTCAGCCTAGAGGCTCCCCTCTTGTATTTTCCTTTTCCCCATCTCTTTACTTGGAAGAGAATTGCTGTGTGCACTAAATACTAATGGGTCTTGTACTCTGCAAGGAATAACTTGTACCTTCCCAGGAGTGTCACGACAGATGCTCCAGGTAACACATGAACCAGCCAAGCCTCCTCCATATGTCTACTGGATGCAGCTGCCAAGTGGCTCCAATGCACCTGGAACTGTCTAATAAAGTGGCTTCCTCTCAAGACTATACATGAGATAACACAATTGACCTCTCTTCATTGTACTTTATTTTATGACTAGCGAATTGCCCGTCAAAAAATGACGGCAATAGAATTGTAAATCAAGGAATGGTGTTTGGCACAGACATTATTTTTTGTGGTGGTCTGAGATCTAGGCGGTGATTGAGAGCCTGGCGCTGAGCGCCTTCTGCGCTCATTGCATGGCTCGCAATGAGCGCCTTTGGCGCTCATTGCAAGCCTCTTGGTTGTTGTATTATTTTGTTATCAGAGGCGCTTTTGCTGTCATTGTAAGGTCGGCGCTGATCTGCTTTTTGCGCTTATTGCAAGTCTGTCCCCTGGTGGAGTTTGTGTGCTATGAGCTAATGGCGCTCGTTGTGAGGCGCGCAGTGAATGGCTTTTGCGTTTATGGCAATAGTGTTTTTATTTTTATTTTGCTTTGTGTATATGTATTTTGTGATGCTAATTAAATAAGTAATAAATTAATAAATTAATATACTTTACCTATTTGTAAGTAATACATGTAGGAAGCATTGTGCTGAAGAGCTGACAATCTGTTTTGATGTTCCAGCAGCATACAATGTAGGTTTGCACTATTGTGGATCTGAGGTGTAAGTGTCAGCAATGTGTGAAGTGTGTAGTGTAAATAGGCTGCGTGCGCAAGGGGAATCAGTTAGTGCAGCTGGGTACTTCAGCATTCTGTAAGGTAGTGTTCTAAAATGGTTGGCGAATGTGAATGTGGTATGCTGGTTTGTATGACAAAGCGTTTTTTTCTCTCACTTAGGGGATGATTGAGTGTGTAAACTTTGTAAATTTGCCAAAATTCTAGGTTTAAGCAGTAACCAGAGGTATCAGAGTAACCAGAGGGGTAGAGGAGAATATGAAGATCAAGGGCAGGGAGGACAAGGTAACCATCCTCAAAGGTTCCACACCATGACCTGCTGGACTTGCGGTCAGCAACGACACATTTCCAGTTACTGCCGACAGAGCCACTATGACCAAGGAAATCAAGTAATCTAGCCACAGTGGCAACAATAGCGAGGCCCAGAAAAGCCCATGGGTAGCAACCGTCAAATGGCACTACAGGTAACATCAAGGGGAGACCGTGCATTTCTGACCTGTGAATTTCTGATAGATACTGGAGCCACATAATCCTGTATAGCCTAGGAAGGTAAGTGGTTACCCTTGTCAAACTAGACTGTACGCACCCAAGGGTTCTCAGGGACATCACAAGTTGTACCATATATCCAATCTCTTCATATATCCTTTGAAGAGTTCAGCCTAGAGGCCCCCCTCTTGTATTTTCCTTTTCCCCATCTCTATACTTGGAAGAGACTTACTGTGTGCACTAAATACTAATGGGTCTTGTACTCTGCAAGGAATAACTTGTACCTTCCCAGGAGTGTCACGACAGATGGTCCAGGTAACACAGGAACCAGCCAAGCCTCCTCCATATGTCTACTGGATGCAGCTGCCAAGTGGCTCCAATGCACCTGGAACTGTCTAATAAAGTGGCTTCCTCTCAAGACTATACATGAGATAACACAATTGACCTCTCTTCATTGTACTTTATTTTATGACTAGCGAATTGCCCGTCAAAAAATGACGGCAATAGAATTGTAAATCAAGGAATGGTGTTTGGCACAGACATTATTTTTTGTGGTGGTCTGAGATCTTGGCGGTGATTGCGAGCCTGGCGCTGAGCGCCTTCGGCACTCATCGCGTGGCTCGCAATGAGCGCCTTTGGCGCTCATTGCAAGCCTCTTGGTTGTTGTATTTTTTTGTTATCAGAGGCGCTTTTGCTGTCATTGTAAGGTCGGCGGTGATCTGCTTTTTGCGCTTATTGCAAGTCTGTCCCCTGGTGGAGTTTGTGTGCTATGAGCTAATGGCGCTCGTTGTGAGGCACGCAGTGAATGGCTTTTGCGTTTATTGCAATAGTGTTTTTATTTTTATTTAGCTTTGTGTATATGTATTTTGTGATGCTAATTAAATAAGTAATAAATTAATAAATTAATATACTTCACCTATTTGTAAGTAATACATGTAGGAAGCATTGTGCTGAAGAGCTGACAATCTGTTTTGATGTTCCAGCAGCATACAATGTAGGTTTGCACTGTTGTGGATCTGAGGTGTAAGTGTCAGCAATGTGTGAAGTGTGTAGTGTAAATAGGCTGCGTGCGCAAGTGGAATCAGTTAGTGCAGCTGGGTACTTCAGCATTCTGTAAGGTAGTGTTCTAAAATGGTCGGCGAATGTGAATGTGGTAGGCTGGTTTGTATGACAAAGCGTTTTTTTGTCTCACTTAGGGGATGTTCGAGTGTGTAAACTTTGGAAATTTGCCAAAATTCTAGGTTTAAGCAGTATTGCAGAGGTCCTGGGTGTCCCCCCTTGGTGTGGGTAATGTTTTAATTTTATTTTTGTGTGTATTTTGGTTTTTTTTAATGTTTGCCGCTGTGAGCGGGTTGTCCGTTAAGGTCGTATTTTTGCAAGTCCGTAATGGCTTTTTCTAAATCCCGCGGCTAGTATTTTTTTGTGTGAGTCCGTAGTTAGTCATTGCGTATTTATGCTTTTTCTTCCAAGTCCGATTGTGTGGTAGTTTTTAACCGATTGTGAGGCAACATAGAGCCTCCACATCCGCAAATGCGGCCCCTCGCTTCGCGAGGTTCCACATTTGAGGTCATAAAGTCGTAGGGGATTGTAGGAATGAGCGCCTATGGCGTTCATCTCCACCAGCGCAAGGAGCGCCTTTGAAGCTCCTTGACAGCAACTGCGGCCCTCGGTTTGTGAGGGCCACAGTTGCGGCGGGCTCGTTATGCGAGGCCACAAGCGTTAGCAACAACCCGCATGCTGACAACTATATATGTGATGTGCCTGGACAGGATGAAAAATATTACCAAGATTGGATCAACAAGTGTATGGATGAACCCAGGAAGACTTCTGCTATTAAAATTACTTCTATCATCCTGGGACCTGAAGGAGTGGCAGCCTCTGTTCAATTGGATGACATACAAGAACCATTCTTTATGACTCAAGATGTGCAACCACATGCCTCCCTTGACCTAAGGCCAGGATATCAGTTCAAAGACTGGGGCCCAATGGTGAAAAGAGTGGAACAGGTAAAAGACTGGCAGAAGCACCCTTACTTATCCTTTCTTTTTCAAAGATGCTACAGATTACATGTACAAAATAGAGCTTCAAGTCATCACTCAAGTTATCCCCTAGGTGGTCATCCTCAAGGCACCAGAATTGATAATGATGATACAGGAACAGGAAGAAATGCTAAAACATGTTCCTGAGTGCCTATGGACCACTGATCAAGGTGACATTGGCCTTATCAAATCAGCAGGCCAAGTAAAAATGATTCTCAAGCTGGTCCCAAGGATCAGACAGTATCCCATGTCCACAGAAGCAGAGCAAGGAATAAAAGGTACCATTGAATCATTATTACAAATTGGAGTGATCTATTCAACAACCAGTGTGTGTAACACTCCCATCCTCCTAGTCAAGAAAGCCACTACAGGAAAATGGAGAATGGTGCAGGATCTCAGACCAATCAGTGACATTGTGATCGCAGAATGTCCTGTGGTCCCTAATCCAGCGACAATCCTGTCTAGCCTCCCTCCATCTGCATTCATCTTCACAGTAATCAATCTTTCCAACTCTTTCTTCAGTATGCCACTGTCACTGGAATCTCAGTACCTATTTGCCTTCACATACGCAGGAAATCAGTAAACATACGTGCTTACCACAAGGATATTGTGAGTCACCATCCATGTTTAATCGTGTGGTGGCCAAAGATGTCTGGAAAACACAGCTTAAGGGAACATCGATCCAGTATGTAGATGACTTCAGACTCCTATGACGACACAGGATTCCATCACCCCTCCTCACTGCTTTGGCTGAAAAGGGGCCCAATGTGAATAAACACAAGCTCCAGTTCTGAAAATCACAAGTTACTTACTTGGGACATAATGTCTCACAGGGAGAAAAGTAAATTACCAAGGAACGCACCCAAATCATCCTCGCTCATCCTAGACCACAGACAAACAAAGCGATAAAGAGCTTTCTGGGAATTGTTGGTTACTGCAGACAATGGATATGTGACTTTGCTATGCTAGCAAAACCTCACTTTGGGAAATAAACTAAAAGATCTGGTCCAGTGGACACCTGAAGCTGAAGAGTCATTCTGCAAGTAAAAAAATGCTATTATATCAGCCCCAGCTCTTGGCATTCCACAATATGATCAGCCCTTCCACCTCTTCACGTCAGAAAAGGGGGGATTTGCAACAGCTGTCCTCACCCAGAAAAACAGCATGGGTAATAAGCCTCTGGCCTATTTCAGCAGCAAACTGGACTCTGTAGCACAAGGCCTAGACCCATGGGACCTTGCAATGGCTGCAGCGGCTTTTGGGCTAGAAAAGCTACAGTATCTCACAAAAGTGAGTATACCCCTCACATTTTTGTAAATGTTTTATTATATCTTTTCATGTGACAATACTGAATAAATGACACTGCTACAATATAAAATAGTAAGTGTACAGCCTGTATAACAGTGTAAATTTGTTGTCCCCTCAAACTAACTCATCACACAGCCATTCATGTCTAAACCATTGGCAACAAAGTGAGTACAAATTTGGCCCAAAGTGTCAATATTTTGTGTGGCCATCATTTTCCAGCACTGTCTTAACCCTCATGGGCATGGAGTTCACCAGAACTTCACAGCTTGCCACTGGAGTCCTCTTCCACTCCTCCTTGATAGCATCACAGAGCTGGTGGATGCACTCTCCCACCTTCCATTTGAGGGTGCCCCACAGATGCTCAATAGGGTTTAGGTCTGGTGACACACTTGGCCAGTCCATCACCTTTACCTTCAGCTTCTTTACTAAAGCAGGGGTCATCTTGGAGGTGTGTTTGGGGTCGTTATCATGTTGGAATATTGCCCTGCGGCCCAGTCTTCGAAGGGAGGGGATCGTGCTCTGCTTCAGTATGTCACAGTATATGTTGGCATTCATGGTTCCCTCAATGAACTGTAGCTCCCCAGTGCTGGCAGAACTCCTGCAGGCCCAGACCATGACACTCCCACCACCAAAAGTATACATCTATACTGAGGAAAGGGAGTTCCTAAATGACATATAAACAGATAAGGCACAAAGAGCACAAAAACACTGATATGAGATGAAACTCTCAGTTTGAACTTAAACAGCGATGCAGAGAGAGTGGTGGCAGCATCTTACATCATCAGGTAAACGCATATAGGGGGAATCAACACAACATATTATAGAAAACATATATACACATATAGACATGTGTATATATGTTTGGTCTGGGCCGGCACTGGGGAGCTACAGTTCATTGAGGGAACCATGAATGCCAACATGTACTGTGACATACTGAAGCAGAGCATGATCCCCTCCCTTCAGTTACTGGGCCGCAGGGCAGTATTCCAACATGATGACAACCCCAAACACACCTCCAAGACGACCACTGCCTTGCTAAAGAAGTTGAAGGTAAAGGTGATGGACTAGCCCAGCATGTCACCAGAAATAAACCCTATTGAACATCTGTGGGGCATCCTCAAACAGAAGGTGGGGGAGTGCAAGGTCTCTAACATCCACCAGCTCTGTGATGTCATTATGGAGGAGTGGAAGAATACTCCTGTGAACCTGTGAAGCTCTGCCCATGATGGTTTAGGCAGTGCTGGAAAATAATGGTGGCCACACAAAATATTGACACTTTGTTCCCAATTTGGACATTTCCACTTAGGGGCGTACTCACTTTTGTTGCCCAAGGTTTAGACATTAATGGCTGTGTCTTGAGCTTTTTTGAGGGGACAGGAAATTTACACTATATTATACAGGCTGTACACTTACTACTTTACATTGTAGCAGAGTGCCATTTCTTCAGTGTTGAAATAAAATATTTACAAAAATGTGAGGGGTGTACTCATTTTTGTGAGATACTGTATGTATATATATATATATATATATATATATATATATATATATATATATATATATATATATAGGCACAATGCTAAGTAATAGGATGATGACAAAATAACATATTCACACAGATACACAGTTTCAGATATATTTTCAGACATATTTCAAGACTGTACCTGTGACAACCTACTGCTTATATTGGGCTTGATAAGAACCTAGTTCAAACCTACCCAGTAGGACTGTCTAGTTCTTTATATATCCCTGATAGCAGGAACAGAACCAACCAATCTTACACCCACAAAAGTGCCCTGGGGAAATCCTGCATTTTAAGCCTAACCATAACAATATCTCATACCAGAGAAACACTATTCAACAGTATGAGCACATTAAACCATATTTGCTCCTGGGGAAATATTTCCTAGTAGATAACATCATTGCATCCATTCTTATCCTAGTATAGAGAATTAAACAGGAACTCCAGTTTTTATTAAAATATGAATAATAAAATGGATTAGCACCTTCCCCATCACTTTTGTAACTGTCTCTAAATGTTAGGTATTTTGATGTGGCAGGAATCCATAAGGTGTTGGTGGTGATATTGTAATCCTCCTCTGCAGTCATAGCATCTAAGCAGCACCTTTACCTGGTGAGCCCCCCTCCCTGTACTCTGCTAGACTCCTTCTGTCCTCACAAACAGGTAACCCTATAACTGGAGCCCTTCCACATCAGGAACCCCGAGAAAAATGCAACATTTCAATACCAAACATACTTGGTTGTCATTACATCATTAAATTCACAGAATAATACAATAATTCCAATCAACCCCATTTTGTGGCCCACCCCACGAACAGCCTGGCTTCCTCATGCCATAGGGCACACAATAAGAATGTAGCTGTTACAGTTCAAGTGTCCAGGCTGAGAAGGATGAAAGAATAGCCATAGTCCATGTTAATCCAGGGAGCCCGATAGTCCAAAAGTCAAACAAAGTCTTGACCTCCCCCCTGCAAGTCAAAGTACATAAATCTGTGTGTAGAGTATAAAGAGGCTTAAACTCAGAGTTGGCACTATAGGATTTAGCTAGATTTAGCTAGATTTAGCTAACAAGAATGTGGTAAAGAATAACCAGGGATTTTCAGCTCCCAAGGGGGGGGGTGTAACAAAAGAGTGGTGCATCTGTCCCAATTTGCTGGTAATATTTCTCAGGAGAACAGCAATTTTAAAGTTTCGTTTAGCTCTGCAAAGGGAAGTCTCTCCTCCTCTGTCTATTACTTCTCAGTTCCACAGTCCATGTTGGGCATGTATCTACTCCCATCAGACTTTTAACAGACAGTCAAATCAGCCATGGTGTAGGGCTATGAACACTCCCAGAAAAACTGGGCTAGTGGGAGGAGCCCCATGACCCTGCAGGCCTGGGGATATGGAAAAGGGAAGTGGTCAGCGGGAGGGAGAAGTCTCTGGTGGATCCTTTTGTTGTGTCCATTTTGCTTCCAGCTGACCCAGAAGAAGGTACTGTTTTTTCTCTGTCCTTGTTTAATGCATGCTTCCAGCGCCATTTTGTTTGTTTCTTTGCTATTTTCTTGTTTTGGAATGTTTCTTCTTCTTCTTCTGTTTTATTTACTATTTTGTTTCCTTTCTTTTGTTTTGTTTTATTTTGTGGTTGTCTTGTGTTTTGTTTTTTTATTGTTGTTTTTCCCCTTTTATCTTGTTTTATCTTGTGGTTTTTATTTTGTTTATTTGTATTTGTTTATTTGGTGTTTTTTTTTTCTTTTCTATTGTTTTATTTTAAATATTGTATGTTGTAAGTTGTCTATGAGATATATTATGTAGTGAGTTAAAAAAACACACATTTAGAACTGCTTTTGTTAAAAAAGATTTGATATATTGTAACATCAGTGGTTGATGAGGTCAGTCGCTAGGCCAGTGGGGTGAGTCCCTCCCCTGGTAGTACAGCTGGGGGGAGGGGGTCTCTCCTTTGGTAGTACAGGGCATGAACGGACTGCCCCTGGCCTGGCTCCTCCCCTCAGTTGTCTGTTTGTTTTTGTTTATCCATCAATATGTTTTACTAATAAACAAGGTGGCCAATGCTTTATTTAATATAAGTTGTCTGTATTGGTCATTGGGTTTTATATATCGCCTGGGACTTGCGTGGGTCATGTGGGATGCCTGAGTGCACTGAGGTCAACTCTCTCTGAAACAGCGAGTCTGCACAATTAATCTACTCTAGCCCATATACTTACATAAATTATACTATCTTCCCCTAATTGCAAAATGCCCTTAATCCACCCCCAGTCCCCATGGACTGCAGTCTCATAACCTCTGTCTATACAAAATGAGGGTGCTCCAGGTTAGCTAGCCAGTGTAATTAATGCAATCTCTAATGATTAATATGTCTTCTGCAAAATTGTGCCCAAGACATAGCGGATGGTGAGGAGAAGTGAGGACAACTGTGTTTTTAAATGATGTTTTCTAAAGCCATTATTTGCTGTTGTTTGCGTGTGGTTTTAATGTTCCTAGTGGGGAACAAAGGAACAAAAAACAGATTTAACTTGTATTATTATTATTATAGTTTATTTATAATGTGCTGACATATTCCATAGCGCTGTACATAAATTAGGTTCAGACAATGATAAATACAGATTAACATTTAGCAAAGGAAGGAAGGCCCTGTCTTTGAGCTAGGAAACCAATGTCCTAAAGTCCTTACACAGGCCCTATAGATCAATCACTGATTGTAAACATTTTGTTATGAAGAGATCGATAATTTTAAATGTTTTTTATTTTTTTATTGCAATCATACTGTTATATTCAAACAATATATTTTTAGCTGTCAATGTAAAATATATTTAATGGAAGCAGGCTCTGCTTAGATTGTGTAATACTGCCATGCCAGTAAGCTTGTTAGCTCACTACTCCCAGTCCACATAGAGACAATGGAAGCTTCATTTACATGTTGTGCCATTCTCAAGTGTGACACAAAGTCAGTCCCAGTCCCTTTTGTCACCTTGCTCTCCTGTCTCTGGTGTGTCTTTGAGTGCTTAGTCTATATGACATACACCCATGCTGGAGAACTTCAGAGGCTGGAGAGACTGAATGCTGCTCTCTGGAATCATGTGGGTCTTGTCTCGCAGAGAGAGAGAAATAGAGATAGCAAACCCATGCCTCTGTAAGTCCTCCACATGATCCATACTGTTGCATACAATTCTCTTTAGCCTGACCAATGTTAAAAAGATAAAGAACATGTCAAACAGCCATCATAGTTCCTAGCAAATAGATAGACAGATTTTATTTTCCTGGGTTTCAGGATCTCTTCAGATGGTGATTGCAACCCTGAAATTAACAGATATTTGTTTCGGGGGAGGAAAGCTATGGCAAGTCTGGATAAGCTATCAAAAAGTAAAGATGTATCACTATCAACAAAGATCCACATAGTTAAACTATGATATTCCCAGTAGTAAGATATGGATGTGAGAATTGGACAATAAAGAAGGCTGAGAGCCATATAAATGATTGTGGTGTTGGAGAAAACTGCTGAGAGTCCCCTTGGCCTGCAATAAGATCCAATCAGTCCATACTACGTGCAATTAAGAGAAACTGTTCAATGCAAGGTATGATCATAAAGTTAAAGCTCAAATATTTTGTTCATATCATGAGAAAACAGGATTCCCTAGAGAAGACGCTGGGTAAGATTGAAGGCATACAAAGAAGATGATGGAAGAAGTGTTGAAGGATAGAGGTGATCATTGAAGCAATGAACATGAGCTTGATGAAGCTCAGAGAGGCATGGGCTGATAGATGTACTTGGCGTGCTACGGTCCATAGAGTCACGGAGAGTCGGATATGACAAAACAACTAAACAACTAAACAAGAAATGTAATTGTATGTACCCCAAACAACCCACTTTATATATATATATATTTTTTTTTTTATTTTATTTTTTTTATATTGTCACGTACACTTACATATAGAAATATCACTACATTTAGAAATTTCTGTGCATATTCAGCCATTTTCTAATTTTTGTATATGCACAAAAATGTATATTCTGACCCCTGAAAATGTGCTGCCCTAGGCCTATTCCTTGTGGCCCTAGATGGAAACACACCCCTGCTTGAAGACCTGTGCTTATTTAAAAAAAACCTGTTTCCTTATTTAAACAGACTGTGTGACCAGGATTAATACTACTGTCTACAAATGTATTGAAGCAAAAAGCTACTCTTTATTAATTTTACTGATCTTATTTATGTTTTTTTGGAGATACCTACCCCTCTCCACATTGCAGACACAAATTAATGTACATATAGAAAGTGACAAAATATTTATTTTGGAATAATGCATTTTTAATTCACTTAAACCTTCAAGATGAATAACATACAGATATATTGCTTCATTATTATTATACAATTGAAATTATTTAATGATGGTATACCAACAAGAACTCTGCTTGAACTAGACAGGATGTGAAACTTAAGAGCAGCACGTCCACTAGAATCTCAGAGAATGGACAATATCAGGATGCTACTACCACTGCACATTGATGCACAAAATTGAGGACAGAGGGAAGAAAAAGACAAAAACGCCATAAATACGTTAACACTGTGAAACATGTCTCTTGGTTATTTTATTTATTAAAGCATTTATAGAGTTAATAGTTATTAAGTGATACCTAATCAAATTCATTTTCTCTGCTCCTTTTTGATCTAAATGTTAAGACAATAGAGAGAAAATAACAAAACTGGATTAAATCTATTTGCCCCATACCACACAGGAGCATTTGAGTTACAAATACATGCTTCTAATTATGTGAAATATGTATGCAATGCATGACCAAATACAATGGATGGAATAGGCCAGCACGTGGACTTTTATTATACTGTATATGCATGACTTACATTTATTTTTGTGTTGCAAATTGGGAATTTGTAAAGCAACAGCTGGGTACTATAAGGCACAATTACACATTTGTGTTTATATTTTCAATGAGCCTGAAGAACAAAAACCTTTGACACAATAGTATAATACTTTAAATCTACATGTTTGTAACTGTTCCTTGATACTTAAATTGTGGATTAAAAAATAATGTGTTATTCTATTAAACAAAAGTCATTTGAAGACAATATGAGCTTTTGGACAAATGTCTGTAATAGAAATTTTGGAATATAACATTTCAAACAGTTAAATAACAAACAAGAAAGCTTCTTTCATGAAAGCTTTTTTTTCCTTTTTGCATAAGCCTTGTAGTACTTTTGAAAAACCTACAATTTTACATCTAAATCAAAATCAACGTTGAAATAAACAATACAGTAAATTAAAAAATCTAGCTTTTTCCTCCATGACTATGGTACTCTATGGCTCCATGAAAAGATCTGGTTATATATAGTGAATTAATTATGTAAGTTTCTCATTTCTGAACATTTTTATATCTCCCTAACTAACCATAATGTAGTACTATGCTTAAAAACAAAGACTGTGACATAAATGATTCCGGAAGTTGATAAAACCCAGAAAATGAGTTGCTTTACATCTGCCAATTCTTTAATTAAAGGCATACCTAAATTTGCTGGATTATGAGTGCATCTGATAGAGAATAATCAGTAGTGTATGCAAAAAAATGTTTGCATGAAAAAATACCAAAATAAAAATTTAAACACTTACCTTGAAGTTAGCAAAATGTCTTGTAAATCCTAACAGCTGAAAATCAGGGTGAACACCCTCTCCAAACCCTCGCTAAATTAACATTAATTTCAAAAATAGTTTTGGCCAATCAGAAGGAAGCAGAGACTGAAACATTTGCTGTCTCTCCGGTTGGTGTCTGTTCTGCAAAGCAGCCTGGGATATGTAGTCAGACTCCTATGAAAATAAATAGTACTTTCTAACATGTGCCAATCTGTGCAGCACATTCACACTAGATTCCACCTGCAGGTTGTCTGTTCCCTGCATCACTGCTGCTGCTATTTTTTTCTCTCTGTCCCTGTCTCCTTGTGGAAAATTTTGAGCTGTTACCCCACCAACCATGTGACTGGCAGCACATCCTTTGGAGGTCACAAACTGTACCCAGGTGCTATACAGCCGGGTACAATGCTATGTATTTAGCCAGACATTGTTGCTTTGAATGCTTAACCTGTGCAGTTTTTTTTTCTATATATCTATCATCTAACTGAGTTACACAAATTGTATTTTTATGGGTTTTTGTTCTGGCCTAGCATTGGCTGCAGCATTGTATTTAATCTGGTGTACTGCTTCATTTGATTTCAGTTCCTTGTGGCTTTTCAGTTGCTTCTTTCACTTTATTTTCTTAGCATCTATGCTTCCTGTTTTTATTTTTAATAAGCTCAAACTCATATATCATTTTCAATGCCTTGTTAAGGGTTAGATTCTCTTTCAGCTTCATTCCTTCTGAGAGACTTTTATCCCATCCTTGTAAAGTCACAGTGTTCTCTTAATTCAGATAGGCTTCTTATAAAGCATTTTGAAGTTTCCTTGGATAAAAAGGTATCTCTCAAAACATATAATTTTGTCTAGATATAACTTGCATATTATACTTCATTGCATAAATTCGTAATATTTTTTTCAGATGCTCTTCAACATAGGTACCAGCCTGAAGCAATATATCTCACTTATATAATTTAGTACAAAAATAAAAAAAAATCTGGCCAAGTAAAAGGATTATTAAAGATTAATTTTTCAAATAGAGTAAAAGTATCTGTTTTTTTCACACCATGACATACAAAGAACTTGGGGGCAATGTGGCTCTACTCACTAATGAGGACAGCCTTATGTTATCCCATGGATTATATTAAATACACAAATAAAGATATCTCTTTCAGAACATTCTTTATTGAAACACAAATGAATTTGATAGGTCCAGTTAAAGACTTTAAGCTTAGTCGATATAATTATGTGTTGGGAAGTAACAGTGAGAAAATGGTGCTAAGTGGAATTGCTAAAGTCCAAAAAGATTCAGGACTTCATTGTAACTATTTTGTAGGAAAATAAATGATAGCTCTTTTTGAATATACAAAAAAAAAAAAAAAACACACAATCAACCATGATATGACTCACATGCTTACAATTTGTGTGCCAAATCAAGTAGACAAATTAAACAGTCTTCTAGCCAGCTGCATTATTATTATTCCTACCACTAATAATAATAATAATAACAATAGGCACAAGTGGGTTCCTAATCTACAGCTCACTGAAGAACTGAGTAAGGACTAGGGGTCTCATTAAATTGCTACTTCATGCAAAAAGTAGCAGTAAAAGGAGATTACTTTCCTATTCAATTGCCTCCTACTTGCATTCCCCGATCGGGTTACTTGCTGCGCGCTACTATCCCTTACTTTAATCAGAAATACTTTACTCAGAATACTTTACTCAGAAGTTAATTGCCTCAAAGTCTTTGATATTTAATGGCCACGAAAATCCCACTTCAATTGCTCTGATTCACCCTTCCGTCAAGCCTGTAAACGGCTAAACGCTAGCGACAAATTACTGGTACCAAGGAGGTCTCGCAAATGTCTTACTTTCCAAAAAGTAGCACTAATAAGTATTAGAATTAATAGCACAACATTAGAATTAATAGCACAACATTCTCAAGCTCACAAATCGGCAAAAATAAATACTTTATTTAATGCTCAATTCTCGTCATAAACTCCTACAGGTTTAAACCTCCAAGCCCATAGGACTTTGGAATCCAACCTCCATTTTTGTTCAAATTCCTATAGGCTTGAATAACGCAATATGGGCTTGGAGGTTATTCAAGCCCGTAGGACTTTGGACGGAAATTAAACATGAAATAAAGTATTTGATTTTGGCGATGTGCAAGCTTGAGAATGTTGTGCCTTTAATCCTCAAGTCACCCATTCTGTTCTAAATCATTTACAGTGCTTTACAATGCTGGATTGAATTTATATTTGCATTTACAGTTTGCGGGCATGAAACATGAGTTACGGTCTTGCAGCCTCGATCATGTTCAAGCACGCAAATGCCTATTGCTAATAGCATGGTTTGAGATTGGAACTAACTTACGCGCCTGGCCAATTGAATAGGTAAGTTAAAGTAGAGCTGCTGGGGTAAGTAAGCCAAAAGTAGCAGGAGCCCACCAAGAAGCTAATATTTGTGTAAACACTTAGAAAGATGTGAGGTTCCTATTTAGGCCCACAGGTTTACAGCCTATAACTTTGTTCCAGATGATGTTAGCCTTTAAGTACACTAGATTGTAAGCTATAACATTATTGTCATTTTTTTTAATACTTTTTTTTTTACACACTTATTGGGCTCTTGTTTTTTGGTGAGTTGTGCTTGAAATGTTCACTGGGAGAGCATGAGACAACAACTTTTCTCCCTATCTCATATTAGATTTAGGGTATGAACCTAGTCTTCCAGATAGAACACTCTGATCCTCAACGATACTTCCTATCTCCTTTTATCTTTGGTGTGATTTTCACACCCTTCCATTTCATGATGCTCTCCACACTGTGAAATAATTTTTGAATATGGCTTAGAACCGATGTATCCAAAGCCTAAATGTGACAATTTTAGCATCAGTGTTTTTTTGTATGTTAATACCGTTTTTCTGATTTTTTTTGTCCAAATAACTATTGATCAATAAGAACCTGTTCTGGGGAAAGTCACAGAACATTCCTAGCTACATCTTAAAGCATCAATGATTATGCATGATAAGGGCTGGTACTCACACCAGTCCTAGAGAGTTAATAATGTATTTATATGCAATGTATTTAGTCTTACTCCCCTCTCTTGTACACAACATAGTTTACTGTCATCTTGTATGAATGAATTAAATTAGTGAATTAGTAAATTAATTACTCGACTACCTTGTTGTGGTGAAGGAGCTTGTTTACTTCAATGAAGCTGTGAGCTATACCAGGTGGGGTCACCCAAGATGGGCAACAGAGAGGTCAGACAATTTGCAGTTTACTGGAGAAGGAACTGGTAACCAACCCATGTATATTTGCCAAAATAATATTATCGATAAACACAACCAGAGATATAACTATATGTACCGAAAGATGAGCCCCCCCAGTCAGAAGATGCCTACCACATTACTGGGGAAGAGCAGGGGTGAGAATGAGTAGCACTAAATCTAATGAAGTGGTTGGGGAAAAGTTGAGAGGATGCCCTGCTGTGGTTGTATCTGAAGGGGAAAAGAAAGTCAGCTGCTGCAAAGAAAAATTCAGCATAGGAACCTGGAATGTTAGAAGTATGAACCAGAGCAAACTGGGTGTGGTCAAACATGAAATGACAAGATTAAACATTGATATCCTGGGACATTTCATATCACATAACCACCAGAGCTTCAACTGTGGTCAAGAATCCCAAAGAAGAAATTGAGTAGCCATCATAATTAGTCAAAGAATGACCAATGCAGTCTTCAGTTACAGCCGAATAAGAATCATTTCAAAGCCATTTAACATTAGAATGATCCAAGTATATGCTCCAACTATGGATGCTGAAGAGGCTGAAGTTATCCAGTACTTAATATTCAATACCTCATTAATATAACACCAGGAAAAGATGTTACTCTCATCATAGGAAATTGGAATGCTAAAGTAGGGAACCAAGAGATACCTGAAATAATGGGCAAGTTTGGCATTGGATTACAAAATGCAACAGATCAAAGATTAGTAGAATTTTGTCAAGATAATTCTCTGGTCATAGTAAACACCATCTTCCAACAGTAAACACCCTCTTCTATCTACATAGTAGATAGAATGCCTGAAGAACTCTGGACAAAAGTTTGTGATACTGTCCAGAAAACGGCAACAAAGGATATCCTCAAAAGAAAGAAAGCTAAGAATGCAAACTAACGATGCTTTGAAAGTATCCCAGGAAAGGATGAAAGCAAAGGGTAATAGAGATAGGGAAATATTTGTCTAGCTAAATGCAGAATTCCAGAGGATATCAAGGAGAAGAGCCAAGGAGATATTCTATAATGAGCAATTTAAAGAGATACAAGGAAATTACAGAAGGGCAAAGTCATGAGATATTTTAAGAACACTGGGAAGCTCAAAATAGTCTTTCATGACAAAGTGGCTGTGATAAAAATGCCAGGAACTAAATAGAAGCAAATCAGATAAAGAGGTGGCAGGAATGCACAGAACCTTTGTACAGGTAGGATCTTAACAGCATTGATAACCTCAATAGTTTGTCCAATTAGCTGGAACCGGGCATCTTGGTGAGGGAAGTGAAATGGTACCTAGGAAGACAAGGTTGCAGGAGTTGAGAGAATACCAGCTGAAATGTTCAAAATCCTAAAATATGATGCTGTGAAAGTGTTGCTAGAATTATGCCCAAAATTTTGGAAAACTCATCAGTGGCCAGTAGACTGGAAAAGGTCAGTCTATATCCCAATCCCCCAAAAATGGCAATGCCAAAAGTGCTCCAATTATTGATCAATTGCACTCATTTCACATGCCTGCAAGGTAAAGCTTAAGATCCTGCAAGCTTTGCTACAGCAATATATGGACCAGGAACTACCAGATGTGCAAACTGGGTATCACAGAGGCAGATGCACAAAAGATCACATTGTTAATGTCTGCTGGATAATAGAGAAAGCAAGTGTTCCAGAAAAATATTATATGCTTCTCTGCTTCATAGACTATTGTAAAACCTTTGACTGTGGGAATCACAACAAAATGTGGCACGTTCTAAAAGAGATGGGAATACCAGACCATCTCATCCACCTCCTGAGGAATCTGTATGTGGATCAAAGAGCCACAGACAGAAGCAAACACAGAGCACTTGAATTGTTCAAGATTGGGAAGTAGACCAACAACATTGTATATTGTCACCTTATTTATTCAATTTATACACAGAATACATCATGTCTAAGGCCAAGATTGACGAATCCAAAGCAGCAATTAATATTGATGAGAGAAATAACCACAACCTCAGATATGAGGTTGATACCTCTAGAATGAACTAAAGAGCCTATTGATGAGGGTAAAAGCAGAGAGTGCAAAAGCTGGCCTGCAATTAAACATTAAAAAAGAGAAGACTCTGATGCTGGGAAAGGTTGGAGGCACACAAAGAAGGGGCAAAGGAGGTAGAAAGGGATCGATAAGTTCATTGAAACAATGAAGATGAATTTGATGGAGCTCAGAGGGGCCGGGTCAAGAAGAGAGACTGAACGACTAAAACAAAAAAAAGAAAATATGTGTGTGTGTAAAAGGAACACCTACAACTTGTATAGTGTGCAACCATTGCACACTGATATGTTAATTAGCTATGGGGTAGAAATGGATGATATTGGAAGAGCGGTACAGACGGGGATGTCTGCAAAATAGCACCATAAGCATAAACACAAAGCAAAATATGGCTGCTCATGCGCATGGCGTATGCAAAGGGGTATCATTAAATTCAGAGCCTAGGTGCATCAAAAATGAAAATCAAATTCTACATATGAAAATGGAAGGATTAAATTGCAGCTGAAAGAATATTCGGGCAAAACAGCAAAAACATTTCTTGGGACTTTCTCAGAAGGCGTAAAGGTAAAAATGAAGTACCAGATGAAAAAAGACAGGTGTTTGTCTCATTCATATAACAACATCAGCTAGGTAACCAAAGTATTTTATGTAGAGAGAAAAAAATAGAGTGTAAGTAGACATACATTTAGTTGCCATTGATAGTCATTACTTACAGATGACACCTGTAAGTAATGACTATCAATAGCAACCAAAATGCTCATTAAATACTTTTTCTAGAAATGAAGGTACTAGCTAAAGACTGAGAAGCTCACAGATATTAGTTTGGTTGGAAATATGAATAATTTCAGGCAAACTGTACATTCTTTTTAGTGATGGGCTTTTGTGGGACTAATATGATTGACCATATGTACTTCAGAGTCTGTAGCCAAATGTTTTTCAAGATGTGATCCAAAATGGACCCAAAAGTTAATTGAGTTTTCTCACAATTTCAATGTAAATAGCAAATTAAAAGTAAGCATGATATAATTACTTAACCACAAAAACACTGATTTGACTATTGAAATGGAAGGAAAGAAAAGTTGCTTGTGTTCCTCAAAATTTCCAATTTATATGTCATGCTCTTTAGCTAAATAAGAGCACATTGCTGTAGACTATATGCAGATTTGTCCATTCAGCAAAAACTGGAGTATCACACAAAATAGTTTCAGCTGAACTTCTGGCTGCAGAAACACTGAACAAAACAGAAAAAAAGAATGTTACATGCATAACAATTGTGTAGTCTGGTCTGGAAAAAGAGTTATTTCTACACAACTGACATACTGTATCTGTTCATACTGATCTTTCATTGTTTATTAGGTTTATTCCACAATTTACTATTCTTGATTTTTCCCTTGAGCCATTATGACTGCTTGTTTCTAGTTCACAAAATAATGAGACAAACTATGTTCACAGTGCATTTCTGATACATTATACCGTATTGCCCTTTAACTGCACATATGTTTTAGTGAGACAGATCCATGCTCAAGTTTTGATTCATAGTTGTATAACACCTGTAATTCAGAATAATATTTGAGATAAGAATTTCAGGAAGGCAGTAAAGAAAATTAAATATTGTGATAAATAAGAGCACAAAATGTTACTGCACTTAGAAATAATTTACACGAGTAGGTTACAATGTAAATTGTAGCTTTTTACTACATGCACATGTATACAATCTGCATGTGTTATCAATGCTGAGCAATTATGGATCCATGTAACTTGTGGTTTCGTTCATATCACCAATCTCCATTCGCTTTATTGAGAGGCTGAACTTTTATATCAGGAACAAAAATATACCAACTGCTTAATTCCTTATTTACCTTCATTAGCAGATTGGACATTATTAAGTTACTAAAATGTAATGTGATTTATCTTTATGTTCTAAATGTACCTAGGTTATCAGATATTTTCTCTAATTTGTCAAGGAATATTAAGTGTCTGTGGTTAACTTTTCAGTTGCTACTATCTTTAGTTTTTTCATCTGTAAAATCTTTAGGAAATTAATATTCTTAGAAAGTCTGCCTTAAATGCTAGTGGTGATGGTATGTAGTTTGAGGTGCTCCTCAATACTGCATGTCTATATAAAAAGCATATATTTGATCAGGAATAAAAATTCCTCAGCATCTGGAATATATAGAATATCTTGTTGATTAATTTACCTTGAATGTATATGTTTGCCATCACCCTTTTACAAATAAAGAATGAACCATCTAGTTGAACACACATACAACATTAATAGCATTCTCTCCTATATATAGTTCTTCATACGGTAGTAATTAACTGAGAATGGTGATGTAAAATGTTATGGAAAGCCTATAAATTATTGTTAAAAAGTATGAAATGTTGTACTTGACTTGCACGATACTGGTAACAATGTTATGAACTAAGCTGTACTCTCAAGTAAAAAGTCTCACAATATGTCTACCCATCTGCTACTCTAGTCCATGCGCTATTCAAAATAGCAATCAGTCACAATAATTGAGTTTGTATGATTGTGTGCTGCTTACTTTTGTTAGTGTGATGTAGAGGTCAATGACAAATTATAGTTAATGACTGCAGATCTGCTCAAACATGATATATAAACCAGATGTGTTCTGCTTACCTCTTAATTAACTCAAAACTATACATAAGTTAAATATTCAAATGCTACAAGGTATATCTGATTCAAGTTTGAATTCAAAGAATAATAAATGATGTCTTCGAAGCTGTAATTAGGGATTTTTAGTTAATGCAACCTAACATGTTTAAATAGTAATTTAGTAATAGTGGAAACACTTTTCTTACAAGTCAGGACAAAACATGCTTCAAGGAATAAAAGCTGCAGATATCTTAATAGTTCCGGTGAATAAAGAAAGAACATTTAATAATGCAAGTCAGGAGAATAACACTTTGAGAAACAAGAGCTCACCTCATTAAAATGTCTGTCTGTTGAATACTAAGGTCGAAGAGGCAGCACGCCCTTTGTATAGACATTTGCAACAGTCACATAAAGCTGCATATAATGTTTACAAATGTAACAGCTGGCATGCCCAGCATGCGTGCAATAGAAGTTATAGTCAGTTTACAGACTATGCTGAATCTTGTCTATTTAGCATGGAGTCACATCTGCAGCTATACATGAAATACAGTACATAAAATGCAGATTGTTTCAGGTTCTGACTTTATAACTGATACAATTTTACCAAAGATGACTTGCCAAAAAAGGCCAACACACTGTATGAGTTATTGTAGTTAAAAACATGCAATGTAATAAATCATGATGAACATCAGATTACTTTTTATAAGTCTGAGTTTATAATTAGCCTCTAATTATAGCTAGGTGTGGCTGTGCCTCTCTGGAACAGATGGAAAGCTACAACATTGAACACAGTAGTTTTAGGCCATATACCCATCTATTAACTTAAGCAGTGTAAGATATACAATATTTTATGGGCCACCGTTTATCAGTTTAAAATAGTTAAACACCATGATTAAAGTAAAGACAATGATGGTGATCAAACCAGAGCTCAAGCACACTAGTTAATAGTTCTGGCTTTGCACAGTCAGCATTTTACCGAAAATTTACATCTTAGTGGTATACATTATTTTTTTATATATATATTTTTTTTTCATGTAAACTATATCAACGGAAAACTGTTAACCAAACTTAAACTTTTTGTTTTAAAATATTAAGACTGACTCAGAGCATAATTAACCAGGAAATAAATCATACATCTAGTTTTTAATTAGACCCGAAGAGATCCATGTGGTGTTGGTGGAAGTTGTGTGTGTGAGATGGCCTTTACATTTCTGGAGAGCTATTGTTGCAGTAGATAATGCAAGGGACCTGCTTCTGCACCACTGAGTGGGAATGGAAATTGTGTCAGTCGTATCCAATTACTTTTACAAGTGATATCTGTTCCCTCATTCCCCGTGACTCTCTGAAACACACACCCTCATGATTCAGTTCTCAGGAAATGGTGTAAGAAACACAAAAATCTTTAAAATTTCACATTTTCCCCCAAAATGTTTATGTCCATGGCTTACACAGCTGTTAATATTGTTAGTTAGGGTATACACATTTCTTGAAATGCAAAAGGGCAAGTTATGACCTCCTTAGAACTGATCAGTGGATGAAATGTCTTAGTGGGCAGAATTATATAGTTGTTTAAAAATGACTCTCCATAATTTGTGCTTTTCTTACTAGCTTGATAAACAATTTCTGATCCTTTTATAATTCAACTCAAAAGTTTTGCCTCTGTTGTAATCCAGAAAAAAACATTAAGATTATGTTTTAAAATGTACATATAATTTCACCTCTGTTGTCACACCCACATTGCTGATCACCAAACAAGGTCAGTTGTAGGCTCATACTGCCCTATACCTTTATCTACAATTACAGCCAAATCAAGCAGGATAAAGTGTTACATTTGGAGGTACTTGTCCTCATCTCAATCTAGATCAGCTAAGGAATAAGTGCCAGTTTCCAGTCCAAAATGATTAGCTCATATAGTCTGGGTAAACAACAGCCAGTGATTAGTTTCTCACTTCAGAAATATCCAAAGGAACCAGAGGGCCAGAGGATTAAAAAATGTTCAAAGCAGTCCATGGTCAGTGGTAGGCAGAACAGGTCCAATCAAAAAAGTCAGTCAGGCAGCAACCCAAAGGAGAGTCCAATAAACAAAGACAAAGGCAGATACCAGGAAATCAGACACATGAATACAATCACAGGAACTATTTGTAGTTTGGAAAAACAACAACTTCATAAGTGAGTTCTCTCTCTGCTAAAATACTGTATATACTCTATGTTCAGGTCACCCACAAACAGACCATTCTGGTTGCAGACATTATCACCATTCAACACAGCAGACAAGATGATGTTCAAACAATTATTTACTAAATGTTTACTTTTCCCTTTGCCCCTAGGTTTTCCTCCATCTAGACACAGGGCCCAAATCCCCTGTGGCAGGCCACCGTCTCCCTGGTGATGGTGGTGGGGGGCAGGGTGAAGCAACCCCCCGGGAGGCAGCAGCACCTGCAGTGGTGGAGGCATGGTGGGAGGAGAGGAGGGGCCGGGCTTCCGTGGCCGAGGGATGCCTCTGGGGTGCAGGAGGCGGGGCTGGGGACCAGAGCGCGTTGCATGGCTTTGGTTGTGACTACCTGGAATGCGCTCTGGTCCGCCCCAATCCTGAGCACCCCAGCAAGGTAGGACTCATTAGATGATGCCTCCTCTCTTCCTTATTGCACCTGGCCAGGCTGAGCATTACAAGATGCTAGCCGGGATCCCCCTGAGACACTCCAACTACCATCTCATGATGGCCAGCATCTCCGCCTGCGCAGCCTGACCTGCTGTTGGGGATGGAGGCTCCCGGGGCGTGGCCTGTGAGGAGGTGGCGGTGTGTGAGTGGGGAGGGCCTGGGGCCCGGGTGGATGTTGCAGAATGGGCAGTGGTATTGTTGGGCTCCGTGGTAGTGGTGGCGGCCAGTCCAGCGCACTGCTGTGAGAGGGAGGAGGTGGCTGTGGGAGGGCCCTGGTGATAGCCTCAGTCTTTGGAGAAGGGGGTAGTGGGGTTGAATCTCTGCGGTGTGGCCGGTGGTCCAGATGGTGACTTCACCAGCCATATTACATCCTCCTCCTCCAAACCAGGGCCCTCGGCTTTGCTTCTTTCCTAATCGGCCTGCGCCGGTTCCTGCTGGGCAGGGGCTTGCTCCTCCACTTCCTGCGCCAATGAAGCCAACGCTCCAGCTATGGCTCGCCACTGGACACAGATCTCTGTGATGCTGAAAGATAGAAAAGAAAGATATATGTCATTAGTATGATAATACATTGTTTTTATGTGCATTCCTAAATATCTGACATCTAGGCTTAAACCTGGATGATTCTCCTAATTGCAACTCAGATTAGCTATCATTTGCCAGATGTGATATGTTCTTTGGTTCTTGGTCTTGATTGTTCTTGGCTCCTATCTCTATCTTGATTACAGCTGTGTTCTGTAACTGTATAGGCTGAAGTGGACACACCAATACCTGGACTCTCTATTGGTTGATTACTGCTGTTGTGCCCAGGAATGACAGTGATTTGTCAGCTTCATGGATTTAATGACGCATTCCATTTATCCCTTGTTAATTCCTGTCATATCAGTGTCCTTGTTGGTCATCATGTACATGTGTACTGTGTGTGATGTACATGTGGTGGCATGTTGGTGTATGTGATATTCACCTGACATGGACGGTGGGTCCTGCAGGGCCACCAGGCCTGAAGCTCCAGCGCCATGCACCTGGCTCAGAAGGTCTTTGGTGACCCTCTCCCACTTATCATAGCTCACAGTCACGTTGTTATCCTTCTTAGATCATCCTCCTCACCTTGGCCCTGATGTCGTCAAGACGCTCCGCTACCTCCTTTCATGCCTGAGCCCTAGGCCCTGGCCTAACTGCCCTCCACCCTGCAAGAATCACGGGGCGGCCACGGATAGCACAAAGTAGGACCACATTCTCCCGGTGCGTGTAATTGTGGGCCCTGTGCTTGCCCTTAGCCTCTTGTCCTCCCAACTGTGGATGGAGAGCCTTACCTCCCTGACCTGTCCCTGAGGCCTGCCCCTCCCCCGAACTACCATCACCCCTGGGAGCAGGCCCCTCCCCCTCTGTCCCTCTTCCAGGTGTTCCTGATGCTCGGGCCAACTTGCCACCACCCACCTCTTCCTCTACACTTCACTCCTGCTTCTCCTTCTCTCCACCACTCCTCTCCTCCCCACCACTCCTCTCCTCCACTACTCCCCAGGGCCACCTCTCTCTCCTCTCTCTCCTCCTCGTCGCCTCTCCTCTCCTCTTCTCCTCCTCCCCACTTCTCCACTCCTCTCCCTTCCTCTCTCCTCCCTCCATTTCAATCCCAAAAATAATAGAATGATAAATCAAAATAAGTGTTACTGTAAATATATGATGAGGGGGCGGGGAATGTGTGTATTATGTTAGTTAATATCTGTTGGGGATGGGGTGTAGGGGAGGGGATGGGGGGTGTATGGTGTGACCTAGCTCTATGTGTGTTTTTTAAATTATGTGTAAAATAGTATATATGTTTAATAAACCTAATAAATGAAGTAAGAGAAAATGAACACCTCTTTGTGGTTGTAATTTTGCAATCACCACAACTAATTTGAATACAACTTAAATAAACTTTATTTCCATTTTTTTTTTTAAATCCTTAGTTAAAATATGCAATCACTTAAAATCTGAGCTTCTTACTGCTCAGTACCAGGACATAACTTTATTTAAGGCTTCTTTTTATATATATATATATATATATATATATATATATATATATATATATATATATATATATATATATATATATATATATATATATACAGTGTATATATATATACATATATATATATATATATATATATAAACTTAATTATTTGTTTTCAGCTTTTTCTTAATACTTTGTTTTCTCTCCTGTGGTATTCTTTTAAATTTCCAATTTCTTTGTGATATCCTTTTATTTGTGATAAACTATTGTTATTACATTAGTTGTTGCCCTTTTACTATTTTATCTTGTTGCTGACTTAGATACATTTCAGTTACATTCATATAACATTTATATCATTTGTTTCTCCATTCAGCTATCACATAGGAGTTATAAGTGACTTATGATAATATTGTTCCTTTCTCTTGTATTGGAGAGGTTTGACCCTGTTATTGTGCCTTAGTGAATTACTAACATATAATGTGATTACAAAAGTGTCGTCCTGGTACTGAGCAGTAAGAAGCTCAGATTTTAAACAATTGCATATTTTAACTAAGGATTTAAAAAAAAAAGTGGAAATAAAGTTTATTTAAGTTTTATTCAAATTAATTGCAAAATTACAACCACAAAGAGGTGTTCATTTTCTCTTACTTCATTTATGAGGTTTATTCAACAAATTACAAATTCAATGAGAATATATGTCCTCCACTTAAGAGGAAAATGTCTCTATATTTGAAGGATGTTCATATCCTACTTGGACAGATATTATAATGGTACAGAAGTAATCATTATAATAAAAAGATAGAGAAAACATGAAGATTCCTTATATAACCAGTATCCTCTTTCAAATAACATTAATGTCATATATAGTAAATATGCTGAGAAATAATAGCACCATATAAAAAATGTAATCTTTATTAACAAATATTAAAATATCAACTGAAGTAAGAATAGTTACATAAAAATAATTCACACCTGCTGTTTTGAACTACCAAGATATATTAATCCTAAATTCATCTGCATTAATAGGTGGTAGATAATCATAGATCATAGGTATCAGTATGTTGCACCATCAGAGTTATAGTGCAAAATGTATACATGAAAATGTGCAAAGAAGTGCTATGTACAATAAGAAAGAACCCTATAATAGTGGCAGTTTTGGAGTCCACCACTTACTCCCTATATACCGGTTATATAAGGAGTCTTTGTTCTTTTCTCTACAACTCAGGTTGATGGCAATTAGAATTGAGGTCATTTTTCAGAAAGCTGAAACTTCCATGTCCCTTTAAATTATCTAATTTGAAAAACTGCAAGTGCAATGTATAGTCAGCTTTTGATATAATTTTAAATTAATTCAGTGTTGTTGAGGAAGCAGTGTTGCTTTAACACGTGATTAATAATTTGTATGTTTAACATCACCATGTATAACCATCTTTTTTTAAACCATTTCTAATCATCATTCAAGATTTTGTCACTTGATACAATTCTAAAACTTAGTCAACAAAAATATTCTAAACAACTTTTGCTGAAAATAAAGAACTCTGTATTCCTACTTGTAATTATTCCACTCTTAGCCAATACAATGTGTTTATCCATTTGTAAGCACATTTGTATTTTTCTGGCTGGCATTTAAATCCACTAATTAATGATTGCATCCAAATCGTCAAGGCTTATTTATTCAGAACAGAATAGAACATTAACATTTTAAGAGGATGATGCACACACTTTTAAAGATTATATTATATTCACACTGTTCTGTTGCTTCTTTCTTGGAAAAATAGACATTAAGCATTCATACAATGAAGCAATGGGATCATAAACTATGTCCATTATTCTGTATAAACTATTTTATGTAAGTATTGTATGTATTTTAACAAATTGTACCAGTTTTTACAATAATATTGGCTAACAGATGCAAATTGATGGTATGTCTGATCTTATTCAGTGAATCTTTAATTCTCAGTATCTGATTACCAGATTTTTTTTTTTTTTTTTTAACTTATTTTGAGTGTTTTGAGCTCTGTGACAGTGCTATTTGATGATGCTTGAGAAGATGATATAGATTTGCTGTGAAAGTGTGAGTCTACCAAGAGATAGACCTGTTCCATAAGCCGTTTTGGTTAGGTCTTGAGTCCCTGTGACATGCAGTTTATTATCTAGAAAGACTTACTTTGGCACCTCCTTAAACATTGCTCATCGTGCTCTTACAGTGTTTTTGGTTGGACAACACTCTTAGGAGGAGTAGCAATGGACCACATTCTCTTCCATTTTCACAATTTCTGCCTGATTGTGGACATATATAAAGTCCTTAAAAAAGCACGTATAGGCATTCCATGCCTTATGAAGTCTGAACAACTCTTTAAGGTACTCAAAGTGAACTGCACATAAAAGATCCAACCTGTCTGAAGACAGTAAATGCAGACATGCATGCATATTTGTAACCTAAGCATGTTTTGTTATTCCTCAATCACTCTTGCCCCCAATGGGGATTCTGTTCTTCCTATACAGTAAAATTAGAAACTATCTAGGAAAAACATGTTGTGTACTTACAGGAGCTACCAGTCATAACTGGTAGATTGAGATCTATTTGTGGGTATCACTGCAGTACATGCATTTTATCATTTTAGAGAGTTTTATTTCAAGCAGTTTCATAGCCACCTGCAACTATCTGTATTCGTCAAATCTAGAAACATTCTCAAACATTTGGTACTCTTGCAAACATTGTTTACTTCTACTTTCATTTAATTTAAAAATGTTACTGTGTATCCGTGGGAAACAATTTTCTCCTAAATTAAGTCATTTTAAAATATGCTAATGTGAAGGGCTCTTGATAATATGCAAATGTCCTCAATAATAAAAAATTACAATGGTTTGGATACAGACTGTAGCATATGCAATTTAATAATTAGAAAAATGCCTATTGTGAAAGGGCTTCAAAATAACAGCCTCACACTGTTTTTGAATAAAAGAGAAGATAAAACTAATATCTTGCAGCTGGTTTACAAAGGAGAAACAATACAGAATTTGTGAAGACAAGGAATAAAGAACTGTTAAATCTGCCACATAATAGTGGCCATATTGATGCGGTGGGGTAGCACAATCAAAATAAATGTTGATCCCCTATATAAAACAATATGCAGGTATATATTTCATATATTTAACTGTTAGTGCAATTCTATTAATGATACATTCAGTAATTAATTCTCTATATAATAACAATCAAATCTATGATCTTAGTTACTTCTCATTCTACATTATTTTACATGTAGTTTTTTAGGATCAAATATTTAGGAGTTATATTAGAGATTCCACCAGTGACAGGATAGGTTTATCCATTGGGGTAACCACTACATTGCCAGAGGGATCTGAATAGCTCTATGGCTCATTGTAGTATGTAAACCATTCTCGCAGATGGAGGTAAAATCCAAAGCTTTTCCTGTTTGAAGGTCAGTACAGAGATATGACGGCCTTTACAATGGAGGGTTTTTATGATATTTATTTAAGTTACAGGATAAACAGAGAATAGATATAAACTGTACAACAGTACTTAGAGTACCACTTGTCAGTGTTGTAATGTTTTAAAAATAATGTTTGATCCAAATAAAAGCATTGTAAAGCAAGGGAGATCTAGGATTACTTACTTTCACCAGCTACCTACATGATTCAGGGTAAGTAGAGAAATCAATAACTTTCATGTCCAGTAAAGCAATAAGGAAAGTCATGGATGCATGTAAAAGCCCCAATTATTATATCTTTTGTGACTCTTTTGTCTTATCAACTGTCACAGAACACACAGAAAATACCACATGTTACATTAAAAATCCCTTAAATTCTTAATAGATAGATAATACTGTACTTTTCACATTAAGCCAATTGTATGTGAGAGATGGTGTTTGCACCTCTCCTGATTCTTCACCCCATAAGAATACCTTTTGTAGTGGGGTGGGAAAAAAAATACCAAATAAAAAAAAAATACCTTTTTGAAATGGGATTGCTCTTTAAAGTCAAACAACCTGCATGCAAAAAAATAGATTTATGGCTTAAAATCATGTTTGGGTAACCCAGAGGTACTGTTTTTTAAATACTTAGGGCCATATTAAATTCCAGCCTCGTAAGTCCAATGTGTAGCACGTAAATTTGGCCTGCTTACATTGCTATTAAATTAGAAAGGGCTGCGATCTGCGAGAGAGAGACGCTATTTCGTAAACCAGTTCTCGACCATTGGGAATGTGGGCTCGGTCGCAAACAATTAAGCAATAACGTAATTATGGGTTCAGATGGAGCCAATGGAAAAAGAGAGTGTTAGCGTTACGTCACTGAAAAAGGGGGGGGGGGGTAGATTTCGAAGTCCTACGTGGTTCAATTACAGTTTGCGATCGGACCCACAGGCCGGATAAAATGCAATATTAATAAAGCAGTAAATATGATATTTTATTACATGCGAGTTATAGTATATGTCATAACACATTGATTGTAGGGATCGATATAATACAAAATATAATCATGAAATAAAGTATTTTTGGGGGCCGATTTGCAGTCTTGAGAATGTTGTGCTATTAATGCTAAGACCTAACATCACTTTCCCTTTTCATAAATGTACAGTAGAGTGTTGTTATTTGCATTACAAGTGCTACGTATTGGACTTTACCCCCTTGTGGGTTCTTTACCCCCTTGCGGGTTCTCTAGAGCACACGTTGGCCTTTAGGCTCCATTTGCGTGTTACGTGCTTGCTCGCGAATGACAACATTGCAATTTAATACATGAATTGAATAAGTAGCTGTTACGGGCTCTTTGGAACAAAGGATTTACGTGAGCAAAGTTCAATGTTGCTCAGCATGTAGCCTATTCTCTGTCGTCCTGCGTTTTAACACGCAAAGCCTGCTGCAAGCGACATTACGGGGCTAATTTAATACCTGTAACACGTAAAATTGGAGTTTATGTGTTATGTTTTAACACGTAGCCCCGTAAGCATTTTTTGTTTGTTTAATTTGCAATAGTTTTTGTAGAAAGGGAATATTGTGTACTATTTAAAGTAGATACAGTATAATATGTTATGAATACTTATTTTATTCCAACGTAATATTTGTATAAAGTACAAGCTGATCACTAAACAGAATTTGTTAAATATATTTTATTATTTAACATATCGAAAACATGTATAATATAAAGTTTAGCATTTGAAAGAGTGAATGGTTTGTAACGCAGATCCAGAGTCTTGATGCTGGAGTTTATTAGGAGTTAAATAAAGTACATTATACAATATCATGTGCTGTCTCTACTTTTCCATTTGTTAGAGAGTATCCACCAACAAATTATATTTTTTTAAACTGCAGAGTTGACAGAACAAAATACCTTGTGACTTTATAGGAACCTCACATCAATACTTTAATTAATAGTTACTTAGAAAGAAGGCACAAGTGTCAAAAACAATCTTCTATCTTTCAGCTGTTCATTTGTTTTGCAAAACATATTTGTGAACTACTAAATGTTGTTGTTTTAGAAAGGTGAACTGATAATAGATACAGAACGAGAATACCTTTATGAACTGTGGTTTCAAACAAAAAGCACACACTGCATATTTTTTGCATTCTGTTTTTTTTTCCCTTTGTCATTGAATATTTAAAAACTATGGTAATTGTATCTTTTGAAAGTGTCAAGGGATCACTGAGGAGAACAGCATATTACTTGTTTTGACAACTGATTTAGACATTTCTGTTGCTGAGGATTACACATTTTAAATAATTAAAATTATTTAAGAGAAGACTCAGCAGCAGAGAAAAGACCCATTGTCAGTGTGTTATTACTTACAACAAGTGATGATGCCCATCGACTGGCCACTCTACAACAGATGATTATGTTCAGAAGACAACACACTGCAGATAAACTATGTAAATTAAGTTAATACAGTTTATGTTAATAGGGCACTCAAACTCACCACAAGGACCCCTAAAGTTAACAAAATATCCTAACATATACATCAATGTTGCTATAATGAAATTACCAATCACAATTTGTATGAGTTACTATGGTATAAATGCCATTGGGCAAACAGATCTTCAAATTACCTACTGCAATATGTAAATTTTTTGTATACATCGGTAATGTGTATATTTGCGTCAATGAGCACTAAAGCTTTTCTAGAGAAAATCTTCATTTTAGCAGTCTTGGAAAGTTCATGGAAGCTGCCATGATGGTAATATCTGCTTTAGATGGTACACATCAGGCCATGGTAGTCAGGGGAGAGGGAATACGTCAAGTGCTAAAAAATGTGCAATCATCCGAGAGGTGTGGCTAGCAGCAAACAGAGAGGAAGCACAATTACAGAGCTCCCTGCAAAAAGGCTTTAATACAACATGAAATTACCAAGCAATTTGGATTATTTTTGATCTACAAGACCAGATGCAGTGACTGAACAGTCTGGATTGATCTGGCACTGTGCAGCAACTTTTGGACTTCACTTTAGCACAGATCTACTGGACTGAAAGATACTGGATGGGGCACAATCAACAACTATTGGAAAGGTGTCTGGTGAGTCTAAACCCCAAAGGGGACCCTTTTATGTCATCCTACCCCAGCTAGACCCCAGCTCACCTACACAGGGAAGGGCCTCTTGATGGGAGATATAAAGTGGAGCACAACATATAATTTTTCACTTCATAAAAATTAACAAGCACTCTATATGGGTTACTACTGAAAGCTAACACAGGGTAAAGCTAGCAATAGCCCTGCAACTACACACAGACACTGGTGGACATAGAAAAAAAGGGATTAAAGTGCATTCAATGAACTTCTACACCAATCTGGGATCATAAGGAGCAAGTGGAGTTGTACCCCCACACCCCAGGGACTGTACCTTTACAGCATCTCATTGCTGGGACACATATGTTTGCAACCATCATTAAAAGCTCTGTTTATTAAATCCTAATTGGTGCTGGACTCTAATCAGCAAAGCAATTGAAGCAAAACTGCCACAGCCAAATGTAATGAACTGTTTAAGACAAGGAATTTACTTTTTTTTTTCCTCAATCCCTTATCATCTTAACTTGTTTATGTTATATGAGATAAAGGGATCGGCTACACTGGTTGTATAAGCTTGCTGATGACTACTCCCTGTATAAAAGACAGCCCAACACTACCACCAAGTGGCAGCTTACGAAAATTACATGCTCAGGCTCAAAAATGCAAATCAGGAATGCAATATATATATCTGTGCTTCTGAAAATCCACTACAACTGACATGCCTATCAGTGCCTCTGAAATCCACTACAACTGACAAGCCTACTTAGGCCTTTACAACCCAGTGTCCTTTGATTTTGTTGCTATTGTCTACTGAAGTTTGTTAAGTGTGTGACTAGAGCCTGATTTGCATTCTTATGTTCTAGTCCTATTTCAAACGACAGCCAAGCCCTGATTTTTTGTTGTCAATATTTACAGCTGTGGCAAAGAATCCAACTATCATTGCCTTGGAACTGTGACACACAACTCTGCAAGTTCTTATGCCTCACTCCCCTGTGATAGGGGGCATTTTGTGACTTGTGGTCTCTATGCTCTAACTAGGGCAGGGCTAGGCCCAGTGACTGACTGCCATTCTGATTTCACTAAGTGCATGCAGCTGCCTGACACCAAAGGCAGGTGGATACAATTGTTATCTGTCAAAGTAGAAAAGGGGCACCATCTACCCTACATTGGAAGTTCACAGATTCTCATGTGCACAATAAAAGTATTTTATTCCTTCTTTGGCGGATCAAGCTACAATGTGGCTGGTGCTGAGCAGAGCACACTACAATTCAGCCGCCCGATGGTCAAAGTGACAATTCCTGAAGCACTCTGGTAACTTACTATATCTTGGGGTCTAATGGGGTGCACATATATTCAGTGTACTGCAATAAAGATATACAGCACTACTACCCAGAGAAATTTCAGGAATATAACATCAGTGATCTTTAAACTACATTAACTTACTACTACAAGAAATTAAGACTATCAATTACATCTGATACTTCCCTGGTCTGCCACTGCCATCTAGTGGAGGAAAGTGGTAAACCACAAAGGGACTTCCTGATAGCACAAAGCTTATGGGGCATATGTTTCACATGAGAGACTTGATATTCTCCAGGATGTAACTTCCTATTCCCATATGCCCGTTACATGGGGACACTTACAAACGCAAAAGTGACAAAATACCTTTTCTTATGTCATGGCTGGAGTAGCTACGAGAAAAAGTAGCAAGAATATACAATCTTATTACTTGCCTAGAGCGTCACCCCCTGCATCTCAAAAACAACAGCCTAACTCAAAAACCACGGCAGCAACAACGATGGAGCATACAGCGCCAAGCACTAAGGGTGATATCCAAGACCTCAAAGACCTGATCCTCACATTCAGGGAGGACATCAGAGCGGACATCCAAAAAGTCTCAGCAGACTTGACTTCCGAGATAAAAAGAGTGGACGCTAAAACTGACTCGCTTGAAGAGAAATATAAAAAACTAAAACAATCTCATGTCAAGATTGAGGAAGAAATCTCCATGCTAAAGGAGGAGCAAGCCCGCCACTTAACATTTCAGGAAGACCTAGAAAATAGATCTCGGAGACAGAATATCAGACTGAGAAACGTACCTGAATCAGTAACTGACCTCCATCTATACATGTCAGAGCTCTGTGAGTTTCTGCTACCAAATCTGGACTCTGAGCAATACAGACTGGACCGGATCCATAGAGCTCTGGGAGGTCGTTCCACCATGTCTGAACGCCCCAGAGATATCATCGCCCGCTTCCATTACTATACAACTAAGGAAATGTTCATGAGAGCATCCAGGGGGGGTATCCCTGACATCGAAGGGCACAGACCAAGTGTCTTTGCGGACCTCGCTCAACAAACGTTATTCAAGAGGAAAATGATGAAACCACTCCTGGACAACATCCTGGCCCATGGCTGGAAATACTCTTGGGGCTTTCCATTTCGCCTACTGATTGCCAGGGACGGCAAGTTCTTTACCATCAGAACCCTAGAGGAGGGGATGGCCCTTCTAGCTACCTGGGGCATTACTTTAACAGATGCTCCTGGAGTTTCTGGCGACAGCCAACCCGTCAGGGAGTTGACAGAGGGTCCCCGAGGAAGAACAGTTGGTCTTAATTCTCGTGGTAGAGGTTCCAACCTCCCCTCCAGAAGACATCAAAACAGGGCCCCTGACCAGCCAGATGTGCCATAGATCCAATAACACTGTGATGTATTGTTATATGATATGTTATAGTTAGGTTCTACCTCTTATTTTGATCTTCTAAAACTTGCGACCAAACATATGAACAGACATGACTAGTTAAACTCTTGCATAACTATCTGTCACTTTAGAAGAATATTTCTTCTTTTTTTTTTATATAGATATTGATAGTGTCCCTTAAGGGCTTCACCATATACACACCCCCCGGCGAATCCAGTCAGTATTGGAGTCTAATACTACTGGACTCACCAATTTAATTAAAAGGACAGCGCTCGCTCTCCTTGAAGTAGTGTTATACTACGTTCCTAGTTTTGTTATATTCTATTAGTATAATTTTATTTTTAGAATTAAAAAAAAAAGAAGTTTTTTTTTTTTTTTTTTTGATAAATTTGTGTCAACAAATTTGACGCCGGATTACTTGACAAGCAGTTTCAACCACTGTATATCGTTGTGTTCTCCTCATCCGTTCTACCCTAACTTTTTACTTTACGTTTACATCAATTTGCACAGTGAAGTGACGCAGGTGGTTTCTGGACGGAGTCCCAGCGGGAGGCTCATCAGACTAGATACTCGAAGGCGGCTATAACCCTTAGTGCCCTACTAAGCTTGGCCTTGAGCCCCAGACAAACGGTGAGTCATGAATATTAATATCATTTCACATAATGCTCAGGGCCTGAATGAACCGATTAAGAGAGGGGTTGCCATAAAAGAGTATCAGAGACTAGGGGGAGATGTAATATTTGTGCAAGAAACACATTTTAAGAAACTAGCGGTCCCCAAATACTGGGGGAAAGCATATAAACAAACTTTCCACTCCACCGCAACAGAAAAGAAAAGAGGGGTGACTCTCCTTATTCATAATAGGCTTACATTTCGCCACACCCGCACTCAGACAGACCCAGAGGGTAGATATGTGGCAGTACACGGCACCATTCATGACCAGAAAATTACCTTCCTTAACATATATGCGCCAAACACTGATCAGAAGCAATTCTTCACTAAGATTTCAGATCTGATTATGGGCTGGGAGCACTCCCTCCTGATCATAGGGGGGGACATGAACACAGTCCTAGATCCATCTACAGACAAATCAACTGCTACCACTAAACTCACACCTCCCACGGCTACCCGAGCTCTTAAACATATTCTCAGATCTAATTGCCTGATAGACAGTTGGAGGATAATGAACCCCACTGATCGAGAGTATACTTTTTACTCCCCCAGACATCTGTCACACTCCAGAATTGATTACCTGTTCATTCAACAACACCTATCACTAAACTTAGAAGCAGCTTCCATTCGACCCATTTCGTGGTCAGATCATGACCTGGTTCTGATCTCCCTGTCTGGACTTCTACCAGCGGGACGGTCCCCCTCGTGGGCACTAAATCCCTGTCTATTAAACGATCTAGTCCTAAGGGAAAAAATCAGCAGTGCAATTGTGGAATACTTCGGGATCAATAGTGGGGGTGAGGTAGACGGGGGAGGAGTGTGGGCAGCCCATAAGGCAGTGATTAGAGGAGTTTGTATTCAGCTAGGAGCAGCAGCGAAAAAAGCAGATAGAGTGCAAATTAGGGACCTCAATAGCAAGATCACAGAGTTACAATCACTATTTGCCAGGAATCATGATCCTAAGATCTACAATGAAATTCTGAAATACAAACACACCTTAAACACAGTGCTCAGGAAGAAGGTGGTCTCCATGCTACAACGTACGCAGGCCAGCTTCTTTATGAGCACCAATAAACCTGACAGTATGTTGGCCAGAAAGCTTAAAGCACAGAGGGCGGACTCATTCATCCCAAAGATATTTACTAAAGGGAAAGGCCCGGTCTCTAAACCAGACCAGATTGCTGATGTCTTTCGACAATTTTATACAGAACTGTATTCCGCCCCCTCTCACTCAGGATCCTACTCTCACAAATCACAAATTGATGAATTTCTTTCTGGGATTCAGCTGCCACAAATTGAGGAATCACAGGCAGAGACCCTAGCAGACCCCATAACTGCTGAGGAAATTAAACAGGCTATTAAGGCCACGAGATCACATGCAGCACCTGGTCCGGATGGATTCACAAATTTTTATTATAAACAATACATCGATCTCTTGCTACCGCACCTCCAAGAATTATTTAACAGTTTCCTTTCTGGTTCTTCATTCAGACCAGAATTTCTAGAGGCTAAAATTATCGTAATACCCAAAGAGGGGAAAGACCCAGCACAGTGCGGTAGTTATAGACCGATCTCATTGATCAACACGGACCTCAAACTATATTCCAAAATAATGGCAAACAGATTGGCCCCATTGTTGCCGGACGTGATCCATCCGGACCAGGTAGGCTTCATCTCAGGTAGAGAAGCACCCGACAACACCAGGAGAATCTTTAACCTGATAGACTTGGCTACCAGAGAGGATATCCCGCTAATGCTCCTATCTTTAGACGCCGAAAAGGCATTTGATAGGATAGACTGGACTTTTATGTGGAAAACATTGGCGAAGTTTGGTCTGGGGGACGGCTTTTTGAAGGGCATTATGCCTTTATACAGCGATCCCAGAGCATGTATTATATATCAGGGATTTGTGTCCAAACAATTTAATATTACTAGGGGAACTAGACAGGGCTGCCCACTCTCCCCCTTGCTCTTCGCCCTTAGTCTTGAACCATTGGCAGCAGCAGTTAGAAATTGTCCAAACATTAAAGGAGTGCAGATTGGCCCTAATGAGCATAAGCTCAACCTTTTTGCAGACGATATCATGCTGTCACTTACAGATCCAATACCAAGCCTGCCTAATTTATTCCAATTGCTCACAGACTTTGGCAGAGTGTCAGGGTTCAAAATCAACACTAACAAGAGCATAGCCCTCAACATTACACTACCCCAAACGGTGAAACAGAACTTAGAAAACAGCTTTCCCATAAAATGGGCACCCAAACAGATAACTTATTTGGGTATTCATATTCCGCGGTCTATAGCGTTGGTATACGAGGCAAATTTTCCTCCTGTCTTTAACAGAATCAAGGCAGATATCTCCAAGTGGTCCTTCCTTAACATCTCATGGTTGGGCAGAATAAATTCCATCAAGATGAATGTGATTCCCAAATTATTATACCTATTTAGGACAATCCCAAACCCGATCAGGTTACCCGACCTTAGAGTGTTGCAAAAAACACTTTTTAAGTTTGCATGGAATAACAAGAAACCAAGAATTAATAGAACCACAATGTGTGCGCCTAAACAGAAAGGGGGGCTAGCCTTCCCTGATCTAATCAAGTATTATAAGGCCACTAGATTAGCTCAAACCACGACCTGGTTTAAAAAAGAGGCCATACCGGTGTGGGCAGACATAGAGAGGCAACTTCTAGAAGACAAGCATTGGGTACTATCGCAGGTTTTATGGCTTAGCTTAGGTCGGGACCTACGAACAGGAGAGTTACCAATTTGTATTAGCCACTCTTTGAAATTATGGAAAGACCTGAACAGAAGGGTGGACCTCCTGAGCGTGGGTTCTGGCTTGATTCCACTATGGCAATCACACAAAGGTCAGCACCTCAATAAATTTACCCATATGAAATGGTGGATAAAGAACAAAATAACAATTGTGGCAGATACCTGGGTGACCTCACAAAGCAACACATCGTCAATTATCACTGACATAATTCAGGTGCCACATAGAGAGTGGCTTAATCTGATGGCAATTAATGAGACACTAACACACTCTACGAAAATCAACAAATATCACACCAAATCTCCCTTTGAGAAATGCTGTATCAACAATCCCGGAGGTAAGGCCAATATAGCCATCATTTACAATCAGATGGTGTCTCTCACCAACAGGGTTAAACCACATTACCAAACTGCATGGGAGGCTGACTTGCAGGTAACTCTAGACGACAGCCAATGGAATAAGATTCTAAAACAAGCCAATACCTCTTCACTAAACGTGACACTAAAAGAAAACTCTTTTAAGACAATAATGAGGTGGTACCTTACACCAGCAAGACTCCATCTTCTGAACAAAACACACCCTGACACATGTTTTAGGGGCTGCACAGACACTGGTACACTGATTCACATGCTGTGGGAGTGTCCGAAAATAAGACCCATATGGACAGCAACATACGACCTATTAGAAACACTTTTGGGGACAACAGTAACACAAAAGCCTGAGGAAGCTTTGCTAGGCCTTCCAATTACGGGGCTATTCAAATCAGAACAATGTTTAACAACACAGATATTTTTGGCCACGAGATGCATCATAGCTAAACACTGGAAACTTACCTCCCCTACTCACATTGAAGTACTTCACAAAATCAGGTTCATTCGGGCTATGAGCTCACTTTCTGCTGAAATTGATGAAAGATACCGTCGATGGGCCTCCTGCTGGGACTTATGGACTCTACGAGGTCCACAATAAGGTTCGTGTGAACTACTTTTATGGGTTGACCTGATGTTTGATCTATGGTTTCACCTTACTGTACCTCCTAGACACATGTCTGCTTTGAGGAATGTATATATGTTCAAGACCTTGTGTGACTTTATATATATGTTTTACATGTTCATGTGTTATTCTAACCAAAAAAGAAAAACTTTGAAAGAAACTTTTTGATATATCTTGTTGATACTTGAGAGATTTGTTATATGATTTGCTGAACTTACGATGTTCTATTTGTTTATTCTTTCAATAAAAAAGTTAATTATAAAAAAAAAAAAAAAATGTGCAATCATCCAATGAATCAAATCTCCCTCCCTCCTTTTAGCAGATTACAGCCCTTCAGGCACCAATCCATCAGGAGATGTGTAAGACACAAACATGGAATAGTTCAGGCACATGCAAAGTAACATTTACTTCCTGGATACATTCCTTATTTTTGTTGCTTTAATAAGATCAAATATATTGTGGGAAAAAGAAAACTGAAGCCATAAATTTACAAATTGGAAATCAGTTTAGGGAAACACATTTCATATAGGAAACATGTGTTCTAGCACAGCATTATACTAATAGACAGGTGCATGTTTGTGTTATTTCATGTTACTAAATATAAGCCCAAATCCTCTCCTTAAATACAGTTTATCCAAGAAGACTGAAACTATTGCATTATAAAATGTGGAGGAAAATATTACAAGACTGGATAATGCATCTGATAGCTCTATTTTTGTACATTAGGTCATACTGGAGATTACATTGTGGAACTCATAAAACATTTCCTATTTTCAAAGCAATCTTCAAGATGTGTTTCCACATGTGTGTGCAGCTTTTCCCATCCTGGATACCCTCCGAGTTGTCCATTAGACTTTTGATGTGAACTTGGTTTGATACTTCTCGAGGGAGGAGAAAAAGCAGAGCAGTGATAGCACTTAAACATTACATGGACACTATTAACTAGTCATACAATTCTATCTGAAATGAAATGTGAAAGCTGCTTTAGTTAGTATACCTTTTTCAAAGAGCAACTTTTATATAGCATTCCATTACTTTCTGCTACAGTATGGTTTTGATTGTGGTTCCTCTTGTGTTTTTCATAGTAGTTGGTGTGATAAAAGGCCCAATTGGTTGATCTTAAGTCAATATTTTACTTATATTGACCCAGGAAAGGGCAACACATCCCACGTATTTTTGGTCAAATAGAATAAAACAAATGTAATAGACACCCTAAACTTAACAATGTTTAGTAGTTTGTCCTATGGGAATAAAAGTCTCAGATCCGTTTCTGTACCATATGAAAAGGGCAGGTAAGCTTGAAATGCCAATCAAGTTTCTGAAATACATCAGACAATTTCTCAGTTTCATTCAGTGAGGTTGTGGTTTTCTCTTTAAGTAGCCCATCCTGTGCCTGGAATTGTACCAAACCGAGCAGAATTATATTTATAGTGCTCTGTTGTCCAATGTTAGTTTTACTCACTTGTTTAGGTCTGTTAATTAGGGAGTTGAACATTTTTACTTTTCTTTAAAACCCTGAAATCAAACTAGATTTCTATCAGGATTAAGTCTTTATTTTAGTTTGCACAGAATGAAATACTGGACAAAAATCTCCAAACACAATTTTCACTATTAGTGAATTTCACTTCACTTTAAGGAACTTATTCCATTTCTAACTATGCTCTACATGCAAAATTAGGAAAGTTGTTTGGAATTTAAGTCCCTAATACCCAAGTGGTAATAATGGGATGGAAAATTAAATTTGAATAATGCAACAAAAAGCCTGAGGTATCTATTGTAAATAAAATATTTATAGGTATATTTAATCGGAGCTATACACTGTTTCCAATATACAGCAGATCAGCAAGATATTTCCAAACCAAACTGGATCTTAAATCTTGTGTGCAGGGAGAGAAATAGTGTGTTTTGAAGTTCCTGCTGCTATTCAAAAAGGACCTGAGTGTGGAACAGAAATTGTAAAGTATAAGGGTACATTATTAAAAGGTACATATGGTATAGATCAGTTTCAAAACCTTTTTAATTTGAGGACATAATAATGCATGTGACTCTCCAAACTTTCATTTAGTTTTGCACTGATTTAAATAGATTACATTTTAGCTGCAAACATGGTCCTTAGAAATGTATATATAACTATGACTGAGGGTAGTGTTTAAAATGTCAGACTTACTTTGTCACTCACTCTCATTTAGTACCAGCAGGTAAATTCGCAAGCTGATGAGAAGTACCGGCATAGATTATATTTAGCAGAAAAAAAAATAGTCATACGTCCTAAGCCAAGGTCAGCAAAACCATTATCCATCTACATGTATTTATAGCCATGCCATAGATTTTTCAGTTTGGGCTCATTGGCTGTATGGTTTTGCTAATTTCTGTTATCCGCGAATGACCATAATTTATCCTGTGAGTACAAATAAAGTTTTCTTAGGGGCCTCGGAATGAATATTACTGCCTTGGGTTAAATGTTAGTGCCTTGGTTGAAGTGTTACTGCCTTGGGTTAAGTGTTAGTGCCTTGTGTTAAGTGTTAATGGCTTTGGGCTCTTTTTTACTGCCTTCAGCCTCGTTTTTTTTCACCCTCCATTTTTTTTCTCACTTAGGTGATTTTCAATCCTGAAAAAATGGCAAATATGGCTTAAATTAACTTGCAACCTCACTCAGAGGCTCCCTGGCTCGCCCTCTGTGCTTTGTGAGAGTGTGGAAGTGAATTTAAAGCATAATTGTGTTTTTTTGGTGGTCTTTCCGGTTGCGTTGTTCGGGACGATTTACGTGCTTCGGTCCTAAGTTCTACGGGGCTCGTGATTCCAGTTGCGTGATTCGGCCGTTTTACGTGTTTCGGTCCTAAGTCCTGCGGCGCTCATAGCAAGCCATGCAATGAGAGCCTTCAGCACTTATTGCAGCCTAAGTTCCACGAGCCTCACAGTCGCGTGCGTCAACTGCTCGCCTCTTTTTGCAAACGCTCGTATTTGCGTCCCTCGCTTTGCGAGATCCGCAACTAATATAGTGATTCTTTTATAAGCTTGATTTTCTCTGATAGATAGCTATAGGGATACAAGTTGAGTTAAAACTAGTGTCCCTTTTCTGTGCTTAATATGACTTGAAAAATCACCACATGGTGTTTCTTAATAATCCAGGTGAAGAAATTGTGTGAACATATAATAATATATAAATCAGTGTTGGCAATCAACAGTCCCCAAGAAGCACCAGCAGGTCAGTTATTAAGTATATTTTTCCTTGAATACAGGACAATACACCAATGAGTCATTTTAATTGACCAATCACTGCCCAATTAAACATGTAGTGTGAATTAATGATTCATACATTTTAATTACCCCACTAAGCTCAGTTAGATGTAATATTAAAATTTGACCTGCTGGTATTTCTTGACCAATGGATTACCATCTAAATGCAAACATTATATTATTACATATATTTATTTTATTTATAAAGCTCCACAGTACTTATCAACACTATATGTCACAATTTCAAGTAAATGCATTAAACCTATTGTATCTAAATGTTAAGTAATATATCCTCTACACAGGGCAGAATTTACCATAATGCAGTGATGCCTAATTGTTGCCCTGAAAATTTGAAAATAATCTTGGCAAAGTGCTTTAGGGGAGAGAATAGAAAAGTTTTTTTTTTCTGATTGGCTGAAATGTGCTGCTAATCCATATAAGTTCTCTATGAAGCATACTGAGAATCTAGTCATATCATAGATACTGTATGAATCGCCAGGAAAAAGAACTTCAACTACCAGGATTCTGGGGAAGACACAGTTTAGAGATGTGAATTTCTACAACTATATGAGAAGCAGCTGAGAGCAGGGGTGGAAAATGTGTAGAGTGCACATATCATGATGAAGCATATTTACAATGTATTGTTGTTGTTGTTGTTGTGTCGTTCAGTCATGTCTGACTCTCCAGGATCTTATGGACTGCAGCACGCCAGGCACAATTCTTATGCCTCTGGTTGTGCCTAGCCATAAGGTTTTCTTAACAGAGATACTGGAGTGGGTTGCCAGTTCCTTCTCCAGTGGACAGCTATTTGTGTGACCTTTCTGAGATGACCTGCCCATCTTGGGTGAGCCTAAATGGTAGAGCTCATGGCTTCCTTGAGGTATAAAAGCCCTTTCATTGCAAAAAGGTAGGGATCCAGAAGGGGACAATATATTAATTGCCCTTAAATATTTTACAGTGAATGGGTTAAAAGGATAACTGATGAAATGTTCTACTTATCGACAAAAATATATATTTATAGTGGGGACATTTTCTCTTCACTTTTTATTTTACAGTGCAACTTATTTATTTTATAGTACAACTTACTTAGTCATTTAAATATAAATCAGTGATTGAATATACTAATGAATAAAAAATATGTCAGACAGTCTAATACCTAATATTACTTTCAATTATTACTCAAGCATAAACTTTTAAAGGACCACTGTGCAATGCAAAGACAAATATATGTTTAAGTCTGAATAAGTACATTATTAATCAATAAATCATACTGCTAGTTTTTAATTAAATTAGGACCATGGGGTTATCCATGATACACTGGAGGAATTTGTGTGTGCATCATTTCTGGTGAGGTTTGGTAACATCCTTTGATGCAATGTCCTGTTTCTGAGACAGGACATTTCATGTCAATTCCAGTCTTAGGGCCCTTTGCTAATCCTGGCAAAAGCATTTCCGAGTGCAGTAGTAGCACAGCAAATCCTACCTAGCTATGCTATTCCCCCATCCCTAAAACATTATGATAAAACTGCTTTGAGTAACTGCGTAACTGCGGTCCTGGAGGGCCGCATACATGCCTGGATTTGAAGATTACCTTTCTGTGCACAGGTGAGTCAATCAGGATCTCTGAAGAAGTGATTGACCTGTGTACAGCAGGGATATAATCAAATCCAGGCATATATGCGTCCCCTCTTGCCCACCCCTGCTCTAATGCAATGTCTATATATATACATTTCATATATACATTAGTTTTTAAAATATTGAAGCTATTATTACAATTGTCACATATATTTAAAGTTATAAAAGTAAAATAATGAAAAAAGGGTTCTTTACAGTAAGGGTGGTTAATCTAAGGAATTCTCTACCAAAGGAGGTGGTGAGAGCGGATTCGATAGATTACTTCAAAAAGGGATTGGATACATTTTTAAATAAAAAGGGCATTCAGGGCTATCCTGGATAATTAGAGAGGGAGTATTGATCCAAGGAGAAATCCGATCATCAGTATTTGGGGTCAGGAAGGATTTTTTTTTCCTTTCGAGACAATTGGCTAAGTTTCATGAGGGGAGGGGGGTTGTTCTGTTTATTTATTTTTTAATGTCTTTTTCTTATTTGTTCAATTTCTATTAAAGTAAACTGAATTTGTATGACTATGTTATCTTGTTTGTAGTGATTGCATAACCCGTTTGGTTTCCCTAAATTAAATTAAACAATTTCAAACAAAACAAATACTAACAATTTAGTTCACATAAGTATACATATTATTTAAAATAGTAATGAAATTTCCAACCCCATCAGAGTGGTTTCTCCTCTAGAAATAGAGGGTCTCCTTTCCAGGTCCCAGGAACCCATTATGACCTCAGAGCCCCCGTTCCGCTCCACACCAAGATATGTTAATTGTGTGAAAGCAATGGTTGTCCCTCTCTACTCTCCAGCCACGGGACCCAAATCTCCATGTATTGAGGAATAGAGTGTTCCAGTGGTAGTTATTTTTTAGTTTTTTGCTATATAGTTAATTTTGTTTTTAACCATTGACAGATCCAGTTCTTTGCTACATGGCTCTTGGTAGCTAAATAGAAGAACTGTAGGAGCATGTTTTGAGGGGGCATAAGGGTTTTCACCAGAATTCCTAGTAGACATACCTCTAATTCCCCCCTTACTGCGGTGCAGAGTAACTCTGTGGCTAGTTGTGAAGCAGCTCTCCATAACTATTGGACCTTTGGACAAAGACACCAGATATAGGATAAAGCAGCCCCTAAAGCAGTATGGGTTTTCTGCCATTTTCCGTTTGCATTTTCCATCTGCTCCTTGAGCTGTGTCATATCCGTAAAGCTTGGTTTGGGTACATCCCTCACTAAAATATCTTGCAGCAAAGGAAGGATTTACAGATGTGGGCTGAGTGCTGTAATGCGGGGAGCAAAAGATTAACATAAACATATAACAAGGGGGAAAAAGCTCCCACATCGTACACCCCCCAATTTACATAGGGCTTTTTATCCATTATAAATCAAAGGCTCTGGATTCCTGCCTGTTCACTCTTCCTTCCACTGCTAACTACAAACACACACACCCATCATTCAGCTCTCAGGAAGTGATGCATAGTTACATAGTTACATAGTTAATAAGGTTGAAAAAATACTTTTAGCCCATCAAGTTCAATCTTTTAAGATCTCCTTTGATCTGCAATATGCGGATTAGTTGTTAATTGATCCAGAGGAAGGCAAACAAAAAAAAAACAGTGAAACTTTGCCAATTGTCTCAAAAGGTAGAAAATGAATTATTTCCTGACCCCAGATACTGGCGATCGGATTCCTCCCTTCATCAACACACCCTCTCTAATTACCAGTGATAACCCTTAATACCCTATTTAATTAAAAATATATCCAATCCCTTTTTAAAATTATCTATCAAATCTGCTGTCACCATCTCCCTTAGTAGAGACTTCCACACATTAACCACCCTTACTGTGAAGAACCCTTTTCTTTCTTTAAGGTGGGATCTTTTTAGTTCTAACCTCAAAGTATGTCCTCTTGTCAGTTGAAAACCTCTTGGCACAAAAAGCTCCCTTGACAAATCTTTATACTGACCCTGGATGTATTTATATAGGGTAATCATATGCCTTCTTAGACACCTTTTTTCTAGAGAAAATAAGTTTAATTTGGTTAGTCTTTCTTCATAACTTAGCCCCTCCATTCCCCTTATTAGTTTTGCAGCTCTTCTCTGTACTTTTTCCAGTTCTAAAATGTCCTTTTTATGAATTGGTGCCCAAAAAGTACATCATTTTCTGATGTAATTACCTTGCACAACTTGGTGTCATCATCAAAAATGGAGACACTACTTTCCAGTCCTACTTTTAAGTCGTTAATAAATATGTTAAAAAGGAGAGGACCTAATACTGAGCCCTGAGGAACCCCACTTACCACATTAGTCCAATCCGAGTATGTTCCATTTACAACAACCCTTTGTTTCCTGTCTTTTAGCCAGCTCTCAATCCATGCATATATTTACTGCAATTTCTGTATCCCTTAGTTTGCACAATAGTCTCCCATGTGGCACTGTATCAAAAAACCTTTGCAAAATCTATAAAGTCTACATCCACTGAGTTGCCTTGATCCAGGTTCCTACTAACCTCCTCATAGAAACTAATTAGATTTGTTCGACACAACCTATCCCTCATAAATCCATGTTGGCTCCTACTTATAATGCTGTTTGAATAGACATACTCTTGTATATTATCCCTTATTAACCCTTCTAAAAGCTCTCCCACTACAGAAGTGAGGCTTACAGATCTCTAATTCCCCGGGTTTGCTCTTGCCCCCTTCTTAAATATAGGTATCACCTCCGCTTTTTTCCAGTCATCTGGATTCCTGTACTACTCAACAATTCACATAAAAAAATGTTTTTGTCTATGGCTTATAGAGCTGTTTTTATTGTTAGTTTGGTACATACTTTTTTCTTGAATTGCAGTGATTCTTTCTCTCATGTGATGATTTGTCTCCAAAATGGCATTAGCAGTATGTAACCCTTTTACCTATAAGAAGATATGGTACAATAAAAATATGTTGAACGAAAGCAATTTAAAAGTGCTGATCTTTGAGTAGGTTACAAGGCCTACAGAACAAACCTGCTTAGGAGCCTCATTCAATTGAGAAATGGTATGTTACAGTAGCCTTTGATCTTTCCCGTCCGCAAGAGTTCCGATCTCTGAAATCGCAAATTACTATTCAATTGCTAAAATCCATCAATACTACAAATGCAGTCAAGCCTGCAAACTGCAAATGTCGGCCAAAATCTTACGGGTTCCAAATAGGAACCGCAAAGGTTTACAGACTAGTTTGTAACACTGCAAAACACAATAAAAACACACCAAATGGACTTTAAAATATAAGCAAAGCAATGGAAGACATTAGAATTAATTGCACAACAATTATCAAATATCTTAAAAAATAAAAACAATTTTCCATATGTTGTAATGGTCATGCATATGCCAATATGAAAAGTCATGCTGAAAGCTTTTAAAGACACACTACCTGATTAGATTGTAACACAAATACATGAAAATGGCTGCCATATTAACCCTTACTCACTCACAGAGGCTCTAATGTGGACCATAAAAATACAAATATCATCTGATATTCATCTCACTCATCACATCTATATTGGCAAAATTGTTTTGCCAAATTACACCGCCACATCCCGTATATCAAGTACCAGGGGAACATTTCACATTTGGTTGTTCAGTCCCTCAGTTGTGTCTTATATCTCTGTCTGTGTATATCCACAAGGATTGCATGGAAAACATACTGAAGTGGGTTTCCAGTTCCTTCTCCAGTGGACTGGGATTTGTCTGACCTCTCTGCTATAACCTGACCACCTACAGCGGCCCTACATGGTATAGCTCACAGCTTCAGTGAGGTACACAAGCCCCTTCACCACCACCAGTTAGCAATACAGAAGGGTACCAGGGGGACATACACCACACTAATCTACTCTAACTCATCAGGAAGGGCCGCAAAAACACATGGAGGCTGAGCAGAGGTATGTTGAGGAACAGCCTACTCACCTCCATCAAGTATAATCTCTGCTACACCCATCCTGAAAAGTCCCACACCATTATCATTTGGTGACTTCCCAATAAGTGTTTTGCTATCAATCAATTCACATTATCATCTGTCATATTGTTTACAGGCCTTCAGGGGAATGATGATGCTCCACACTACCACAAATTGGATTTTGCATGTGTATTAACATTTATTATTATATATGATATGTATTGTCATATGATATCTTATGATATTATTATTATTATTATATGTATTCATCTATTGCATAGTAACTAGGGCTCATTAGTTTACAGATATAGGAACGTGACACACATGTGATGTATGTGGATGTTTCAAAACCCCAACAATTGAAAACATACTGAAACAATGAGAATGGTATAACAAAGTTTTATTTCATACACAGAGCACAATCCGAAATGGACAAGACTGTGCATTAATATCATGTGTGTGGTGTGGAAGGATCCCGGGAGGGCAAGAGGCTTGTTATTGGCAAAAAGGGGATACCTAAAGGGGGGAATGTCATAGTCTAGAATAAGCATGATGCATAGCACCTACCAGGGTCACATATGGTCACTACACCAATGCAAAAGGAATCGGATGAGAAAAATTTAATTGAAGAAAGCATTAATGTGCATATAGCTTACAACTTGTCTAGATATGCTCAATGAAACAGATGCTTAAACCTCTAGACTGTGTAATTCAATTCAGTTTCACACAAACAGTGTGCTCCCAAAACAAAAAAATAAGGAGGATAAAACATAAAAAACATGCATGTACAGTACAGTGCTAAATACTGTAACTGTAACAATATACCAACTCACCTGATTCCCATCTGCAAGCATTACTAACCATTAGCTAATAAAGGATCATCAGAAATCACTCTTTATTTAATCGAAGTAACCAGTAATGCGCATAGCATTTATTGTGTGTTAGCATCTGCTCAATTAAACAGATGCAATAAATCATGGAAAATGTCATACAAATTTATTTCACACACAGTGTGTTTTCATATATTAAGAAATAATCCCAAATAGATGATCAGAATCTGGAAAACAGAAAGAGGAGGTTGAGGAACATGCCTTCATGGTCGTGAAATTGGGCTACTAATACCTACAGAGACAAGAACAAGATATCAATCAGAACACTTCAACTTTTCATCTCAACGACAATATACATTGAACATCAATTGCAGAAATATTCAACATAACCATACATGTACACACTCTGTAGCCAGCCAATAGTATGTCAACATTAATATAAAATAATATTCATTGAGGGGATGTTCTCGCCTTCCTCCTCTTTGTCAGCACTGGGCCCCCACCTTCCGTGCCCGTGTGCCTCCTCCCTCTACCACGATGAGGAGGTGTTGGAGTGAGGGGTGCGTCTACCTGTAGCAGCTGGCTTTGGTGGTAAGGTGTGAGATGAGAAGGCTGCAGGCTCTGGTTGTGGTGGGGGTGGAGCCTGTGGAACCAAAGACTGGAGAGATATGACCTTACCTACCGCCAATTGCAGTAGCCGCTCAATGCGACTTGTCTGGGCTTGTCTGTCCCTATGAGCCTTTCGCTCATACCTCTCCATCCTTTAATTGTGCCTCCTCACCATATAAAGATCTGCTGATGCTGTCGACATGAGTGGTTGCAATCTCATTTTGCCTTTCCAGCTGGGATGTCAGTCGTTGCATTAAGGTGACAATGCTCTTGTCCTCCATCCAGATGTAGTGCATGAGGTTCCTCAAAGTACCTTCTGAGGAGATGCGAGGTGATGAGGGTGATGCCAGAGGTGCCGGTGACAATGGTGATGCCAGAGGTGCCGGTAGTGATGGTGTCGGCCATGGTGATGGTGTTGACTGTGGTGGTGGTGTTGATGTCATCCGTGGTGATGTTGTCTGCCGTGGCGGTGGTATAGCCCAGGTGAGTGGAGGATCCCCACACTCGTTTTTTGTAGAATACAGCATTTAAGCTCCAACTTGCGTTCATGTTGTAATAAAAAATGTTTGGCCACAGATGTTAATGTTTTATTTTTCTCTTTATCTGACCTTGCCTTCCTAATATTGGATAAAAGTTCACCTATCCTTTTACGTATGTCCCTAGTGGTCATACCCACGGAATTAAAATTACATGGACACTTCAGGCAGTAAACCACATTCTATGTACTACAATTAAAGACGCCATTAATCTTAATCTCTATTACTCTTCTATCTTGCAGTGATGTAAACATACTCTTAAATTTACATACACTGCAATGTCCACATGGGTGTGAGCTACTAGGGAGAGACCCCACTAATCTCTTCCTCTTAGAATAGTGACTCTGGACAAACATTTCTCTCAAATTATGGGATCTGCACCATCCCATATCAATCCTATCCCTCAAAATGGTATTTAGAATGTTGTCAGACTTTAGTACGTGGATATATTTATTAAAAATCCCTGAAATGTCATGCCATTGATTATTAAATGTCCCTATGAACCTAGGTTCACAGTTGGTTTGTCTAACTTTAGGTACTAGAAGTTGTTCTCTAGATATAGGAAGTACACAATGGTATGCTATCTTAATAAGGCTGCCACTATATCCACGTATCTTTAATCTATTGCAGAGTTCATTAGCACAAACCTTAAAAGACGGTTATGGGATCCTGCCTCCCGTAGCTGTGACACCCTGTGTCCCCCTGCACAGGTAGAAGGCTCTAGCAAGGCCGCGGACACAGCAATCGGCGGCATAGAAAAGAGGAGAACCGCGGGGAAGGACCTGCGGCGGCACCGGGTGACAAGGAGGTGAAGGTAAGCGTGAACCCACACTACAACTTCCCCTATACTGGACGGGCCTGCCACCGGAGCTGGGTTGGTGGCGGGAGACGTCTCGCCTGAGGCCCTGCGTCCTACCCTGGAGGCTGCGGAGGGCAACCGAACACTTTCTCCCGGAGATCCAAGGGGAGAGTGGCAGAGAGCCCGGTGGTGGCTGGACCACACAGAGAGTCCCTGAAAACAGGCCGGACCTCGAGACGCAGGGAAAGGGAACTACACAGGCCACGGCCACCATCTTGAGGATCCCTGGAGCAGGTCTGTAACGGGGCCTGAGGGACTAGGGAGAGACAGTACCCCCAAAAGCAATACAGAAGAAAGCCAGAGTAACTTGGCTGGCTACAAGCTTGAGCTGGGGACCCCTGCACACTAGAAGCCCTGAGGTAGCTACAGAAGAGAAGACAGATAGAGGGGCCACGAGGGTGCAGACGCCATTTTGTAGTAAGTGAAAGATTAAAGCTTCAGCCTCCAGATCTAACTGCTGGCCTTACCAGATACAACTAAACACTATCCACTATCCCTACACCCTCTACTTTAATAGTTGGGGCTCAACACCAAAATTTTAGATCATAGCTGACGAGAACAGATAATCAAAAGCATGAACCCAATGGAGGGTGTCAGAGAAAGAAAGAGACTGACAGAAAAGAATATAAACATGGCATAACAAGCACCTGCAACCCTGGGTCCCACCGACTAAACGGGCAAATGCACCACTGCCTTCACACTGAATTCCAATACTCCCATATAATGTTGAAAAAGTGAACCGAAAGCAGTCTATGCTCAGGGGATACCAGAATCAAAGCCGTCATTAGCTGCAACAACACAGCCTATAGGTTTAAAAAGTGACAAAAAGTGGCGACACGGAAGGTGCTGATATATCCTTGAACTGGAATCATGGTTAAACCCAAACGGTCAGAACATTCCAAAAACATTAAAGAGCACTTTCAAACAACTATGGCCACTCAAAAACAAACCTCAGACAGCGACCCAACAGATTCAGGACCTTCTGAATCAGATATGGAACAAAGTAATAACAACTCCATGGACATATCTGCAAAGTCAATGGCGCAGATAGCGGAACTCATGCAGAGCAAACTAGACAGCAACAAAAAAGAGCTCTCAAAAGAGATACACGATCTGGGTCAAAGAACCCATCTCTTAGAAACCTTAGTGGATGATTGGGGAGAAACTCAACACCAGATGGGGTCGGCTGTGACAGAGCACTCCTCACAGATTGCAGAAATGGCTGAAAAACTAGAAGACATGGACAACCGGAGTCGGAGACATAACCTGAGATTAAGGGGGATACCCCGAACAGTGACGGACTTCTTACCCTACATTCAAATCACGTTCAACTCCCTGACCCCGACACTCCCAGAGGTACAATGGGAAATTGAAAGGGCCCATAGGGCCTTGGGGGCTACCTCAGCTCCTAATATTCCCAAAGATGTAATTGTACGGCTCCTTCGTCAGAGGGACAGAGACGCTATACTGGGAGCAGCAAGGAAATGCAGAGAAATTAAAGGTCCAGATGGTTCTATACTACAGTTATATGCAGATTTAGCCCCCAACACTCTTCTGAGAAGACGACAGATGAGACCGGCTCTGATAGTCTTGCAACAACACAAAATTGCATACAGATGGGGATTCCCCTTTGTGCTCCTGTTTCAGATAAAAGGAACTTCTTATTCCACCAAAACCTTAGAGGATTGTATGCGAATTCTACAAAAACTGGAACTGACCACAACAAGGGAACAAGGCTCACAACAACAAGAATCCCCTCGAAGGAGCCCAAAGAGACAGTGGCAAGATACTCCACTTCCACAAAGGCGTAAAATAGGACCTACAACAACAGAACTCTCTCAGAAAATATAAGAAGGGAAACATTGTCATATCTAGACCCTGACATAGGGAATGAGGACAGATCAAGGAACTCTAAGATACCTCATACTATCAAGGCCTGGACTGTTAAAGTTGCAGAGAATTTACTACAAAAAACCTAAGTAGCCAGGCTAAAATTAAAGAGGCTTGAACATTGCTAGATCTTTAAGTAAATATGAAGGGAAACCATGTACACAGTTATATGAATAAAAATTAGTCTTAGGGTATAAGGGCTAGACAGAAGAGACTAAAAGGCACTTTTTCCTTTATACCTGAGGTCTAACTGGTTAGAAATATAGGGTCATTTATTGAGAAGGGCAAAGCGTCGAGACTAAGACTAAAGAGGTTGAGCAACTTTAGGCCATTTCGACAGTTAAAAGATATATTATCTACACAGCATTATCAACGTAGGGAGGGTCTGAGAAGTATAACAGACAATCGGGAGTAAGATAACTTATTAAAGAAATAAATAAGGGCAGTGGGGGAAACATTGTAAAAAATAAATGAATAAATAAATAAAAAAGAGAATTAGAAGGTGGGACCCTACGGAGATCAAGTAAAGGAAGTTTAAAGAAGGGCATTACAATTGCCTAACGTAACGTTACATACTGTACGTTCCTCATTCTGGCATGCAGGAGACAGGGATGACTCTCTCTCCTCAGACCAGATTTACAAAGAAGCATCTACGAAGATGCTGGGGAATGAGCACAAAGATACTCAGATTCGTAGAAAGTTTTAGTTTAATTGAAATTAATGTTATCAGTTTTTGGTTGGTTGTTTTCTTTGGCAGTGACACAGAATTGAAACCTACAACTCACAGGTGCAGGAGGAAAGGTCTTGCTCGGTCCAGTTTTTCCAAAGAATCAGGGATCACTGGCTTCAAAAGTGAGTATTATTTATACGCTTTTTTCTCTCTCCGGGATAGATGGCTAGAGTAGGGTACACTTTCATAACTCATAATGTTAGAGGATTCAATTCCCCATTTAAAAGGAGGAAAGCCTTCCTTACTTATAAAGCACATAATCCAGCAGCTATCTTTCTTCAAGAAACTCACTTCAAACTAAATGATATCCCAAAGTATATACATGGAAACTATCCTCATATATATGCTACCACACAGGCCTCGAGAAAGGCGGGAACGGCTATCCTGCTACACAGGGATTTTCCCTTTATCCTTAGCAGCAAGACCATTGACCCGGGAGGAAACTATATTATTTTGACAGGCACAATACATGACAGTAAGACCACGCTTATTTCATTATACTCTACAAACTCATCCCCTCATAACTGCCTCTTGCGATTACTCCGTCATTTGGAATCCAAAGACCTAGGATACGTGATAGTAGGGGGGGATTTAAATTTAGTACTCAAGCCATCCCTAGATCGCACGGGAGCCTCAGGGGGAGACAAATTCTCCAAGAAAATAGAATTAATACAAGCTAAACTAAGGAGATTACAGATGACGGACATATGGAGGGAGAGCCACCCTTTAGATAGGGAATATACATTTTTCTCCACAGTACATCAAACTTATTCAAGAATAGATACCTTCTTGATAGGAACAAACTTAATTGACCAGACTGATGGAGTGGAGATATATCCGTGTACCTGGTCAGACCATTCTTATGTTTGCCTTAAAATTCAACTGGGGGGGACCCTGGGGGGAGCCAGAGGCTGGAGATTAAATGAAATGCTCCTAACACACCCTCACTTAAGAGACCGAATAACAGGGGCTCTAGAATCATACTTTACAGAAAATTTAGCCGGGAATGTGACACCAGATTGGATATGGCTGGCTCATAAAGCCTGCATAAGAGGGACTTGTATACAAATAGCGGCCCAACATAAAAAACAGCAAAATCAAAAAGAAAGGTCAGCAAAGGAAAAACTAATAGAATTAGAAAAGGTGAATCAGCAAAACCCAACGAAAGCACTAAGACAACAAATAGAGTTGGTGAGAGTTGAGTTGGATCAAATCTTATCAGCAAAGACTGAAAGAGCTCTGCGTTTTACGCCAGGGCGAATAAACCAGATACCATGCTAGCCAACCAATTGAAAAACAAAATTGCCCAATCAAAAATATATCAGATAAAAGACTCACTAGGACAAATAACATCTAGCCCCAAGAGAATACAAGAAACGTTCAAAAATTTCTATAGCAAACTGTACACCTCCCTTAGATCAGCAACGGAAACCCCCATAAGGGACTTCCTAAATTCCTGTGAACTTCCCAGATTAACAGAGGAAGACAACGGGTCAATTGACTCCAAGATAACATTAGAAGAAGTGAATCAGGCTATACAGGAGGCGAAGGCAGGCAAATCCCCGGGACCGGACGGATTCACGGCACAATATTATAAAACTTTCTCTCATATCCTAGCCCCACACTTAACCACCTTCTTTAATTACATTTTAGAAGGCAAATCAATCCCAGCGGAATTTAACCAAGCCAATTTGGTTTTTTTCCCAAAAGAGGGTAAAGATAAGTTAGAAGTGAAAAATTTCAGGCCCGTATCGCTGCTCAATATTGATTTGAAATTATTAACAAAGATTATAGCCAACAGGATAGCAAGATTTCTCCCAAAGCTGGTTCACCCAGACCAGGTGGGCTTCATTTCTCATAGGCAGGCGGGAGATAATATCCGCAAAGTAACTAACCTAATTCATATAGCCCAACAACAACGCTCAGCTCTATGCATGCTAGCCCTGGACATAGAAAAGGCCTTTGATACAGTAGAATGGCCCTATCTATGGGAAGTACTAGCAAAGTTTGGTTTTTCAAACACATTTGTGAACCTGCTTCAAACACTTTATAAAAACTCTAGGGCGGAAATTAAAATAACAGGCCAGAACAAAGAAATTATAGATATACAGAGGGGCACAAGACAAGGTTGCCCTCTCGCCCCGCTGTTGTTTGCTTTGGTAGTGGAACCTCTGGCTCAGAAGATTCGGGCTTGTACCCAAATAAAAGGAATACAGGCTGGATCAACTCAGTTTAAAAGTAGCTGGTTCGCGGATGACGTCCTCTGTACTCTCACTAACCCTACATCCTCGATCCCGGCTCTGTTTAAAATACTCAATAGTTTTGGCTTAATCTCAGGTCTTAAATTAAATAAGACCAAAACAGAGGTTTTAGCATTAAATTTAACCAAGGGAGAAGAGGCTTTCTTGAGAGATAATTACAGGTTCACTTGGCCAAAGACCCATATTAGATACTTGGGGATTAATCTTACTAGAAACTTAGGGGATCTCTATAAATTCAACTATGACCCTCTTATCAAACAATTAAAGAACGACATGAACTCATGGTCCAAACTCAAATTATCTTGGCTAGGACGGATACACTCCGTAAAAATGAATCTATTGCCGAAAATTCTTTATCTGTTCAGATCCTTGCCAATTAGATGCCCGGAAAAAGAATTAAGACAATTTCAAAAAGCAATCTTTCAATATATTTGGCGATACAAGTCGCATAGAATAGCGAAACAGATAATGACTAGACACAAAAGATGGGGGGGATTATCGTGCCCTAATCTTATACAATATTATCGCGCTGCTCAATTGGCAGTTATCCCTAGGATACATTCGCGGGAACATAAGCCAAGCTGGGTTCATATAGAGGATCAAGATTTACGACCTTACACTTGGGAGCAAGTAATTTGGCTAAAAGAACCATTAGGGGCCCTTAGACAGCTACAAAACCCAATAATTAGGTTGTCATTACAGTGCTGTAAATGGGCTCAAACAAACCATGGGATTTTGGGGGGGTTGTCCCCCTTGGCTCCCCTTATACCGCACCCAGAATTTCGAACTCCTCTTTCTGAACGTTCAAGGGAGTGGTGGATATCAAGAGATCTAGGGAGAATTGGGAGCTGGGTAACGGAAGGGGGCTCTCTCTCCTATGTGAGTCTAAGGGACAAACATAATCTCCCATTAGAGGAACATTATAACTTCTGTAGGATTAATCATTTGGCGAACTCCCTGGTCAAACAGCAGGGTACACCGAAATACACTTGGTTTTCAAAACTATGTAGTACAGCGCCTTTAACAAGAGGAATACTGGGCATGCTCTATTCAGAATTTAATAAACCAAAAGTAGACCCCAAAGACAAATTCATGAAAGAATGGGAGAAAGACTTAGGACATACCTGGGAAATAGCACAGTGGAAAAGATCCTGGAGGGAACTGACTAGGGGTTCATTAAATTACAGCCTGTTGGAGACATCCATAAAGATTCTACACAGGGCCTATATAACCCCAGACCGGATAGCCAAATGGAATAGGGGACAAAACCCAAATTGCTATAGAGGATGTAGCTCGAGAGGCACTTTCATACATATGTGGTGGTCTTGCCCCAAAGCTCAAAAGATGTGGCAAGAATGTACACGTTTGGCATCCATTATATTTCAAATAGATCTGGAGGCTCAGATGGAGGTCTGTCTATTGGGATTAGGCATGGATGCTTTAACGGCTACCCAAAACAAGATGATGCAGTATATATGTCTAGCGACTAAAAACTGCATAGCTAAAAAATGGAAAGCAGATCATATAGATCCGTTAGAAATAACCAGTAAATTAAATCAAATTATGCTATTCGAAAGAATATCTCACATTCTAGCAGACACTATGAACAAATATCTGACAATTTGGGAACCCTGGGTCGCTTATCAAAGTCAGCAAAAATAAATTGTAGGGGTTTGATATCCCGGAGAGAGAAAGAGAGTGAAGGGAGGATGAGTAATGGAGGGCTGGACTGGGGAACACCCATGAATCTCAAGCACCGAAGAGGTAAGATAACAGTAAAGTTTATGACATTGAAAGGTAGAAGTAGGATTTTTTAAGAACACTATCAGCTGCCAACAGTTTAGTTACGGTTGAAAATTTAATTAAAGTTAAAGTAGTTATATAGGGGAAAAGGGGGGAGGGGGGATTGGAAGACCTGATAATTCCAGGAGCTTTAGGAACAAAGGTAAAATGGAGGACCTTGGTAAGCTCCAAAAACGAGCTTCAGCCAACGGGGTTAAATAAGGAAAACAGGAATAGAAAAAGGAAAAAGAAGGGTGAAAGTCACAAATAGTTGATGAAGATTTAAATGGAATATGAATATTGTATGTTATGTTCTTATGACTAATTATTACTTCATTGAGTTAGAATCGACTTTCTTACAAACTGTGAAATAGATAAAAATCGCCTGATCTGCGAATCAAGGCTTACTGATACAGTGTTGATTCTTTATTCTTATATCGAGTGACTAATAAAAAGTAAATGGATAAAAAAAAAAAAAGACGGTTATGGGAACTATGAAAATGTGGCAGTTGGTTTCCTAAAAATAACTGTTTTCACATTACCATCATTATCTTTTGTAATTGTGATATACAGAAAATCAATTCCAAATAGATCAATTTGATGTGTCAATGTGAGATTGAATTCAATTAGATTCAATATCATCATAAATTCCTGAAATTCACTTATACTGCCATGCCAGATAACAAAATGTCATTGATCTCAACCACGTAATATTATCCGTGAATAGAGAATTATTTTAATTAAAAACATATTCTCTCTCCCGCCATGCCATATACAAGTTGGCATATGTGGGTGCACATGATGACCCCATAAAAAAAATAAAGAAATTGTGCATCAGAATGAATTAAATTAATTAAAAAAGAATTAACGTACAAACTGATTTTTTTCATTGTTGTCATTTGATTCCATCTGCAAGAAATATTTAACTGCATTGTAACATCACGTCGCTAAATAAGTGGTAGCTTTCAAAGTAATAACTTCCAATTTCTTCAACACCTCCATCGTATCTCACACATACAAAGTTAGGCCTAGCACATGATCTCTTATTCTAGATTATTTACTGGCATTACTGGTGTAGAAGTGCTGTGTCCGCTCACTATGTGTACATATTAATCTATGTGATATCAGTAATTATGTGTTGTAAATTAGGTGTTCATATATCTTATTGTTCAAAATAGCAAACACTCACAAAACTGGACCGTCTCTCTCTCCAAAGCTCAGAAACCCACCAATCCCTACAGCACAGTCAAGGACGTTTTTTGCAGCCTTTTAAACCCATTTCCACTGCGTTAATTAGCGTTCTTCGGTTCTTATTGGTTAATTGGCCTGTGACCGGATCGCAAATTACGTCCGTGCTTGATTTTGGCGAGTTTCACATACCCGGAAGCATTACATATGAAAGCAGGGTCTACGGTCCTGAGGCTTCGGCCCTTAATTTGCGGCCTTGTTCAATTGAATCGCTCTGTAATTGTAGCAAATCTTAAGCTCGTAGAAATACGGCCTGTATAACGCAAACTACAGGCTTGCAATTGAATGGGGGCTTCACTTAGGTGTTGTTTCATCTCAGACTGAGTTCCTCTAACTTTGTTATTACAATAAACGGATGTAACAGAAAATATCTAGCATATCTTTGTATAAAACATTATTTCATTTATAGATCCCTCTCAAATACAAATATTACTAATTATTATTCTTTTTTTATAAAGCTTTCAAAACCTACAGTAAGCATGTATAACTAAAGGTAAACAAATTATGATGTAATACAGATGTACAAAGACAATGCAAAGCAATACAACAACACTTAATTTGGTGCAACAGTGTTGAGGTCCCTACTCTAAAGAGTTTACAACTGAGTTGAAATTCAAATTGTTAGCAGTGGAAGAAATTCTGTGAATATATAACAATCAGTGGTGTCAAAAAACAGCCCCTAGGACCCCAATGGCACCCAATGTGAAGAAAAAAAAACACCTAAACCATAAAAATAAAGAAAAAAAAACAGTACAAAAATAAATTAATTATAAAAAAATCATAAATAAACCCTAAGTAGAGAAAATATAATAATAACAAATAAATTACAAAAAATAAAAATACACTACATTATAAAAATAATAAACAGTAATTGTACAAAATAATAAAACATTCCTGTAAAATAAAAAAGAAATTAAAATAAAACAAAAAAGAATATTACAACAGAGTAAGAAATATATGAAAAGGAAATAAATATGTTACACATGTAAAATAAAAATGTTGATATTATTAATACTTATCTACCATAATGATGATCAAAAAAGCCATAATCCTCATTCTTCTGCCCTGGACTAATGGGGCTATCCATGTAGATCGAGGTAATTTCCCCCATTTTCTGGGCCAGGAAAGAGCCCTCCAAATCTGACTTTGAAAAACAACAAAAATAGTCAGAGGTGCTCATCTGAGAAAGAATAACACCTAAATTGATTTGCTCTTTTGGTCTGGTTACTTACTATGGAACTCATTCAAATGCGATTTGACAAATCGAATAGGGCTCTATATAAGCACAGAGCATATTTTTTTACAGAAGTTTTTAGTTAGTTTTTACTTAGTGAACTTCTATCCAAAAACTAAAAACTGCGGTAAAAAAATATGCTATGTGCTTATATAGAGCACTATTCAATTGATCAAATCACAATTGAATGTGGCCCTAAGAGAGCAGCCTCTTTTAGCTCACTTGTGCCCTTCACAGCAAAATATTCTGTAGTATATCAGTCAGGTCTCACTCAAAAGAGTGATCCAGCATCAAAATACCAGGCAATTCTACCCTGAAGAGGAGAAACAGAAAACCCAAGACATACATTTCAGCCTCTGTGGGCCTCGTCAGAGAGGTGCAGCTATACTCCCTAGGGCACAGTCCATGTTTGGAGCCCCTTATCATCCTTAAGATGAGAAAAACGAAACCTATGTAGGTTTGCTCTATCGGTCTGGTTACCTACTCAGAGAGCAGCCTCTTTTAGCTCACTTGTGCCCTTCACAGGGAAAATATCCTGTAGTACATCAGTTTCGTTTCACTCAAAAGTGTTATCCAGCCCCAGGAGCTCCCACACCACAAATGGCTTTTTTCAGCTCTTTTTCACCCTATGTACTAATTTTTAAGCATTCTCATTAGTTGAAATAGGTTTTCTTTATATCTCAGCGAATAACAATGATTTCTGAGTTGTCATCCTTCTTTTTTTGTGTTGAAAATGTAATTCAACCAATCAAAATGCCCAGATTAATAAGGTCCAAATCTGATTATCTAAAATATGATGGACACCTATTTCTGTCAGAATGCTCAAAAACATAGCATTTAAACAGCAAAAGCCTGTTGGGATGTGGGAGCTTCTCATAAGAGGAGCTCCGCTAGAGTCATTTCGTTTTTTAAGTGCGTCAGGTTTTTGTTTGGAGGGCCCTCTCCTGGCCCAGAAGAGGAGGGCAATAGCTTCAATCAGGACTGAAGAGGGCGTGGATTTCCACAATCAACATTGTTAGCCCAAGTAGTCAAGGGCAGAAGAATTAATTGCTTGTCGATCATTAAGGTAGTATTATTAATATTTTTACAGGTGTAACATTTTTTTTAACATATTATTTATTTTATTGTAATATTATTTTTTTATTTTATTGTAATTTATTTTTATTTTACTGCAGCTACTTTTGATATTTTTGTAATTTATTGTTTTGTTTTGTTTTGTAATTTAGGTTGTCTTTTTTTTTTTTTTACTTTGGGTTCATTTATTATTTTTAGTCTAATTTTTAAAATGTGTATTTTTTATAAATAACTTAAGGGGAAAAAAAGGATTTGCTTAGGGCCCTAATTGTGTTGAGTGCAATAGAAATCTGTGATGATTTGTCAATTTATTTTCACTTTTTAGTTCTAGCTCTGTTTTCTTTTCTGTATATGCCCTTGTCTCTTGTTTCTTTCTGCTCTCACCCAGTGGTAACTGACAAAGTTTTACTTTGGTGAGTTAAAGATTCACTCGCTCTATGTACCTTTAATCTGTAAATGGGCCTATTTATTCTTAGAGTGTTAGAAGATGGGACTGATAAGATACTTAAAACTAAGGGAAACTTGAACCTAATAAAAAGATCAAACTAAAATCATGCATCTATTACTATATATTGCAACAGCGTTGTGATTTTTATACTTTAAAAGTGTGTTTAATATGCTATTTAAAAAAACAAAAACAACTATTAAAACACAACATTGTGGAATACATTTTCCAGTTTCACTGCAGTGCAGCTAAGCAAAACTGTGAATTTTGATTTAGATATTGTTGGAGATCCGCTAAACTACTACATGGATTTTGATGGTTATTGACAGGCTGTGATAGGCTAAGTGGCTACTAGTAAACCAAGCTTAGTGGATACTGTGAAGTCCTTCACAATATTCACTAAGCTCATTTTCTTAGCAATCCGTCAGACCATCACAAGATTTTGAAATTCATCCTGATCAGGTTGTTTTGTGGCTGTGATGCACATGTTAAGAGTATTTAATGTAAAACACAAGGCAAGATTATTATCACGTATTCACTAAAGCTTCTCTCTGCTCCCTTCCAATCTAAAGCCTTTTGAAGTGCCAATCCCATAATTATAGCTATTTTTGTAAAATGTTATTCACCGTTTGTTATCACATATAATAGTTGTCAAACTTCGATTCGTCGTCACGCTTGCAACAAATCACAGTTTGACAACTACGATCGATCGCATCAACTCTATGCATGCGCAATGCTTGGCATCAGAGGCGCCTTTGCATTGTGCCGGGTGCCCGCACATGCGCATTGCGCAGCGGTAGCCGCGTCTGTGCACTGCATCGGAAGTGCACGCATGCGCATTGCGTCGCAGGTGCGCTCACGAGGGAGCGGCCATAAGCGTGCCAGGATGACAAGGGGGAAGCGACACGGAAGGGAGAGAAGGGAGGAAGAGACACAGGGGAGGAGGGGGAAGAGACACAGGGGAGAAGGAAGAGACACAGGGGAGGAGGGGTAAGACACACAGTGAAGGAGGGGGAGAGACACAGGGGAGGTGACGGAGAAACACAGAGAAGGAGGATGGAAACACACACAGGGAAGGAGGGGGAGGGACACAGGGGAGGATGGGGAGAAACACAGGGTAGGAGGAGGGAGAGACACAGGGAAGAAGGGGGAGAGACACAGGGAGGGAGAGACACAGGGGAGGAGGGGGAGAGACACAGGGAGTGGGAAAGACAATGGGGAGGGAAATGGAGGGGAAGAGACACAGGAGAGGGGGGAAAACACAGTGGAGGGGAAAGGAGAAAAGACATGGGGGAAGAGACACAGGGGAGGGGGAAAGAGACAAAGGGGAGGGGGAAGAGACACAGGGAGTGGGAAAGACACAGGGGAGGGAAATGGAGGGGAAGAGACACAGGAGAGGGGGAAAACACAGTGGAGGGGAATGGAGAAGAGACATGGGGAAAGAGACAAAGGGGAGGGGGAAAGAGATGCATGGGAGGCAGAGGGGGGAAAGAGACACAGGGGAGGGGGAAGACACATGGGAGGGCAGGGGGAGAAGAGACACAGGGGAGGGAGAGGGGGAAAGAGACACAGGGGAGGGTGAACAAGACACATGGAAGGAGGGGGAGAGACACAGGGAGGGGGAAAGACACAGGGGAGGGAATGGGGAGGGAAGGGACATGAGAGAGGGGGTAAAGAGACAAAGAGGTGGGAAAACACAGGGAAGGGGGAAAGAGACACAGGGGAGGGAGAGGGGAAGAGACACAGGGGAGGGAAAGGGGGGAGAGACACGGGGGGAGAAGAGAGACAGGGGAGGGGGAACAGACACAGGGGAAAGGGGGGAAATAGACATGAGGGGGGGGAAGAGACACAGGGGGGAAGAGACATGAGGGGCGAAAAGACATGGGGGCGGGGGGAGAGACACAGGGGAGGGAGAGGGGGTAAAAACACAGGGGGAGGAGACACAAGGGAGGGAGACGAAGGGGTAAAGGAGACACCAGAGCGGACATAGACAGGGGGAGAGGCTCGCAATGAGCACCGAAGGCGCTCATTACAAGACCCGTGATGAGCGCCAAAGGCGCTCATCGTTAGGCCAGTAAAGAAAAGGCCAGCATGCAAATGTGCCCACAAATACCTCGCTCTTCAATCCATAGCTATTTTCAAACATGACTTTCTTTAAGCATATGACTGCTATATTGCTTTAATGCAAAGCCAATGCTGGATTTTACACAAGCTGAGAATCCTATCCATGTACAGCTGTTTCGAACTTACTGGCTATCATCAGCATGGAGCGGGATCTCAGTTTGTGTTGTGGACCTTATGAGTAGGTAGTGTAACCACAACAATCATTTAATATATGGTGGGCACAAGAGTGATAGAAGCCCTCCACCATACAGTAAATAAATAGTACATCTGTGCTCACATTTGAACGTCTAAAGCAAGTTAAAAAAACTGCTTCCTGCTCAGAATTCCAAGAAAAACATGCTCCATGCTAATGATAGCCAGTACGCTTGAAATGTGAGCACAGATGTACTATTTATTTACTATATATATATATATATATATATATATATATATATATATATATATATATATATATATGTGGATTAATAATGAGTATTACAGTATATTATGATACCTTTTCTATTGGACAAACTCCTTATTTATATTGACAAGCTTTCGAGAGGTTTAACCACTCTTTCTCTCTTTATCAAGTCTTAAGCAATACTAACATGAGATGGAACCCTCAGTTTGAATAAAAACAGCAGATGCAGAGAGAGTGGAGACAGCATCTGACATCATCAGGTAAATGCATATAGGGGGAATAAACACCACATAGTATTGGATAAATATATATTTACATACTATATACACATATACATCAAAATATACATGAAAAACAGAGCACTGTAGTCCACACTAATATCCTTTCTTTTGGACAAACATCTCAGTGCTAAGCCTGTTATAGTACAATTATAAGAAAAAAATCCCAAGAAATTTTGATAATGTGTTAGAAAACCCAAGTCCATATTAAGTCCTGTATTTTAGTGTTGAAGAATGTGATCAGCTTTATTCCAAAAACTTTTCTCTCTCGTTTTTACATTTTCCTCTGAGTATTTTGAGTTTTAGGTTTTGGATGGAGTGCTTATTCTGACTAAAATAGTTTCCAAATGGGTTATAATAATTATCTTCATTATGCTTTCTTATTGAATGTCTGTGTAAATTCACCTTTCAGTGCATTTTTTGACTGGTTTCTCCAATGTAACAGTCAATGTCACATAAAGTACATTGTATTATATAAACCACATTGGACGATGTACAACAATACAATCCTTTGATATTATAGGTCTTCTTGTTATGCCTGGCTTGTCATCATTACAAATGTGTTGACATCATTTACAGACACTTGTTACAAGGTTTAGTTCCATTTTTTATATTCAGTTCTTCATTGGCCAATTTTCTGCTGACAAGTTTTTGTTTCAGGTTTGGTGTTGGTTAAATGCAATGATGGGAGGTTTGGGTATTATATCTTTTAATTGGGTGGCTTTGGTTAGCAATGGTTGTATATCTTTGATTCATTTCTGTATTTTCTCTAACACTGGATAGTATGTGGTCACTAGAGGTATACGTGAAGTAGTTTATTTTGTTTTGTATTAACAGGTGTTCACTGGGTATTTTCATGGCAGTTGTTATTTTCTGGGTAATAATACAGGGTTTGGAAATCTTTTGTTTCAAAAATTCAGACAGTGTTTTTAAATTTGTATCACGGTCTCCAATGTTTGTGCATATGCAATGATATCTAATAGCTTGACTATGGCTGATGGCTTGTTTGGTGTGGGAGGGATGAAAACTGGAGCTGTGTAGGTAGCTGTATCTGTCTGTGGATTTCCTATAAACAGATGAGTGTAGAGTTCCTTTGGTGATGGATATTGTAGTGTCGAGAAAGTTTACCTGTTCTGTAGAGAAATCCATTTTAAGTTTTATAGATGGATGGAAAGTGTTGAACTGTGAAAGTCTCTGAGTTTGCTTTCTCCTGCTGTCCATATGGTGAACAGATCATCTATGTTATGGTAGTATCTGTATGGTTTGTAAATGGATACAGATAAGAATGTTTGTTCAAGATTGGCCATAAAAAGATTGGCATATTGTGGAGACATTTTTGTACCCATGGCAATCCCCATCATCTGTAGATAAGTATCCTTGTTAAAAATGAAATAGTTGTGGGTAAGGATGTTTTCTATTAGTTTAACAATAACATCAGGGCCATATTTATAATTTTTATTTTTATTGTTTATTGTTGCTATAAAAAGACTCTACATCCATGTTGACAAGTAGTATATGTAAGCAGGTATGTCTTTAACTTGACTGAGTTTGTTGAGTCAGTGGAGTCTTGTATATAGCTACTGGTGTTACTAACTATTGGTTTAAGGATGTTTACAACAAATCCAGATATCTATTCAGACAATGTGTCCATACCTGTAACAATTGGTGTCCCTGGGTTGCCTGGTGTGTGGATGTTTGGCAGTAGGTAGGAGGTATCAGTTGTAGGATTGATGGGGATGAGTTGTTCTAAATCTTGATGTACATTTTTAGGGAATGCTTTGATAAAAGTCTGTATTATATGACATACTCCAATTAATATGTACTGAATCCAGTAATCTGTAATAAAGATCCTCCACTAAAATTTTGAAAATTGTAGAATATGTTGCTTGTACAATATGTTGAACTTTTGTTATTCACTTTTGTTACTGCTGCCTCATTTTCCATGATTGCAATTACTGTTATGAAATACAACTCAGTCCATCTGTCTAATGTGTTCTTTATTCATTTAATGTGTCTTTAATGCAATGTTATCTAAAATCCAATATGTTATGGTGTATTCAAATTTATAGATTACTGAGCAGCCACACACACAGCGACACAGATGCATAGGTATGCCAATAGATAGCCATGTAGACATAGCTGCTTTCACACAAACAGGTCAGCACATGAAAACATTACTTTTTCCAAATCAGGTCACATTGCACTGTTCTAAAAGACAAGATATATAATGAAAGGCTACATGACCTCAATATAGATAGCTTAGAGGGCAGAAGTGAGAGGAGTGACATGATAGAAAAACCTCAACTATATAAGAATAAGAGGTCATGATTGGAAGCTAAATGTGGAAGGGGTGATTTTCTAAAGTACCATTTTATAGAAAAGGTAGTAGTAGAACAGCATCCCAGTGGACATGGTAGGGACAAACACAGTAAAGAAAAGCAGAAATATGCCCAGCCACTCTGAGATATAAATATGCCAAAATATTTAGGTGCAGATGATTGGTGGACTAGATGGGGGTTTTAGTTCCTATCTGCCATAAAATCTATGTTTATATATGTGTTTAAGGATTATATACTGTATATTTCACTGCTATGATTTTCAGTGCCACTTGTCTAGACACATACATTTAACCATTTAAAAGATAACTATTTTATATGTATGGTCCTACGACACAATAGTCCAATAGAAGGCTGGTAACAGTCCAGGATTTCTTTATATATATCTGCTTAAAGCAGGAAGATCGGAAAAACGTACAAGAGCCACTAGTGATTTATATAGGCATACAGGTATACCCCGCATAATGCTACCACTTGGAGCGCTGATTCACAATAGTGCTCTTTTTTTTAATCTAATTCCCATTTAATGAGATTCTCAGCTATAGCACTCTTTTTCCCCAACAATCACTTTCTGATTCACCATAGCGTTGTTTGATTGCAATGGTGCTATAATGCCCTATTTATCGCTGTTTCATATAATGCTCATGCATGCTGGAATGGATGTGGAGCGCTAAATGTTGTATACTTAGACAAATAGGATCAATCATACACAGGAAGTCAGAGTGCACCACCAAGGGTATGTTCATATTACAAAGATGAACGTTATAATGTTTCAGGTGCTTTATGTTTTTTTATATATATAATTGAGGTTTTCATTACATTAATTTTACAAACAATGGATTAACAGTTGACTGCTCATTGACTATTGAACAGTATGATTTCCATATATATTAATTTGATGATACAAAGCAGGCATACGTTTATGATACTTAATGTTTTGTAAGTGGTAATTAAAAGGATTAAATATATGATAATAAACATCAAGCAAAGTTCTTGCCACTTTTGTATTAATGTTTATCATAACTGCTTGGACAAATCTGTAGATTGAAATTGATTAATAAATCATAGATGTGAAAAGGTTTTATGCTGCCCGAGGCCATTCAGATTTACAAGCTGCCCCACGTCCCACTTGCAGCTTCTGCTTTCCCCTTTCTGTATCTCAAATCATAAGTCGTTGTGCGTTTATGTATATAGTGCCTCATTCAAATGCGATTTGGCCAATTAAATAGGGCTCTATATAAGCACAGATCATATTTTATTTTACAGAAGTTTTTAGTTATTGATGACCTTGCTTTTGGATAGAAGTTTACTAACTAAAAACTTCTGTAAAACAATATGCTCTGTGCTTATATAGAGCCCTATTCAATTGGCCAAATCACATTTGAAAGAGGCCCATATATACTGTAGTATGTCAGACAGTATCAGCTACACTTACACACACAAATATCACTGCATATAGACATTTCTGTGCATGTACAAACATATTTCAATGTACTGCACTGGCATCTTCAGACAGCCTGCCGCCCCCTAAAATGTGCTGCCGTATGTCTGGTCCTTGTGGGCCAATGCAGAAACAAATCCCTGAAATAAATGCAAATTTTTATAATTAATAATAATAGTGCATATTCTCATCTCCCAAAAAACAGTACACTATAATTATTCCTACTAATGATTTACTGAAATACATTGCAAGGCTGTGACTTGCGGAATTGCAGCTTAGTTGTTCAGTAGTCTCTTTAAATGCGCTTGAATGTATCCTTCTTGTTACTATAATTATATTTAAAGGATATTTGCACTATAATCAAAATAAATGTATTTTTCTACCAATTTGGTACTATTAAACATCATTCAGTTCCTTTACTATCACTGTATTATTCATTAACAGTCTAATGGCAGATTCCAGCAAGCAAAAAAATCTGAGGAAAGCAATATAAAAATGACAGCCTCACTACAGGAACTGTTAGCTTGGTATAATGCTATGGATGTAAATCAAATTAATTATCTTAGAGAACTCATAAATGACCTGGTTTGTCTGCTCTCGTCGGCAGACTGTTAATGCATGAGAATGCTGGCAGGTAAATCTTGTGCTTCAAAGAGAAATCTTCTAAATTACACCTCCAGAAATAAGTATATTTATCAAACATCAAGAATTTGGCATGGAAATTGTCCTCTCATCTCTGAGGCAGCTAATTATGTTGATACTAATATTACAGATCTCTTTTACCTTGTAATTGTTATGTGAGTAATAAACAAATATACAGTACTATGTTTAAATTGCACAGACAATTTAGTGTACTACAGAATAGTATTTGTCAAATATAAGTGTCAGGTGGGCTTTTAACATCTCATAACACATACTAAACTATAACTATTAAGAATATTTGCATTAAGTAACAATCATCAGCCAAGTGTTTTTTTTTTCCATACTGTTTTGCATTTTCCAGGCAGAACCTGGATCCAGATAATGATTTATATTTTATGACAAAAATGGGTTTGAAGAATTATGAATAAACATCATGATTATTTTTATAATATATATTTGCCTAAAGTGTTCAAATAAATAAGAAAACTTGTAAATTGTGAGGGAAATATTAATAATTCTTAATGTACCTTGGTGGTTGCACAGGGGGCCACAATATAACATGAACCTGTTTATTTTATTTGCTACTCTTTAAAAATGGTGGCACATTCAGAAAGACAAAGTAGTATCGAACCAGTCAGAAAATAATTGCACCTAGACTTAGGCTGATAAATAAAATAAACCTGTTTGATGAAGGCTCCATAATGCTCCAAAAGCTCACGTTTTTCTTATTAGTTGGCCAATCAACGATATCATCTTTAAACAATGTTTGTTGTTTGTTGTTTTTTATTATAACTGACTAACATGGTATCACCCTCTCTCTGTTATGTTGAAACACAAGGGAGCGCAGGCCTGGCTTGGTGTGGAGTGTATCTAATTAGAGGTGTTGTGAGTGCTTTGAAGTGCCGATAGATGCATTCTGTGGATGTAGTTTACAGGCAGAATGGCTGGCTGTAGTTTTTAGAAAGGTCTTTTTTTATGTAATATACCATTTCAGATTTGTGCATATCCAGTTTGTGAGTATGTCTGAAAAGGTTGAAAACGAGTATGGAGTCTACAGGCATTTATTGCCAGGATCCCAAGCAGTATCAAGCTAACTCAATACTTTGTGTATGGAGTATTCAGTGGAAAAAAACTTTTAGTTGCCAGTATGACTTTCTCATGGGTACCCTGGTGGTCCAGTGGTTAGGATCTGGTGCTTTCACCTCTGTGTTTAAGGATTATATATATTTCACTGCTATGATGTTCAGTGCCAGTTGTCTAGACACATACATTTAACCATTTAAAAGATAACTATTTTATATGTATGGTCCTACGACACAATAGTCCAAAAGAAGGCTGGTAACAGTCCAGGATTTCTTTATATATATCTGCTTAAAGCAGGAAGATCGGAAAAACGTACAAGAGCCACTAGTGATTTATATAGGCATACAGGTATACCCCGCATAATGCTACAGGCATTTATTGCCAGGATCCCAAGCAGTATCAAGCTAACTCAATACTTTGTGTCTGGAGTATTCAGTGGAAAAAACTTTTAGTTGCCAGTATGACTTTCTTATGGGTTCCCTGGTGGTCCAGTGGTTAGGATCTGGTGCTTTCACCTCTGTGACCTGAGTTAGATTTCAGTCAGGGAACCAAGAGGTCATACCACGCTGAAGCCATGCAGGGTTGGACCTGGTCAGTAATTTGATGGAAGACCATCTAGGAATACCAGGAGCTGTATGCTGCAGCCCACTGGAGAAGGATCTGGAAACCCACTCCAGTATCTCTGCCATGAATACTGAGTGGATCAACATGATGTGTTGCGGTCCATGAGGTCACAGAGAGTCAGACACGACTGAACAATGCAAACAAACATGATTTTGGAGTCAGGGATGGGAAAAATAATCCTCAATGGATCTCTGGGCAGCAATGCAATCTGTTGGCTTTGGTTGGAAGAGGAATCAGATCCTTAAATATTTGTAGTGTTCTTTAAAATCAGATGGATTAAATAAATATGTTTTATGGAGAGGTTCAGGAGCATAAAAAGGATGATGCAACCATCTTGGGCATGTTTAGTACATATAATGGTATTTATATTCAAAATGCAGTTTATGAGACTGCTTCCTAATGGCAAACAAAATTGTGGAGATGAGTAAATAACCAGTTATGAAACCTTTTAAAGGAATCTAGAGTGAAGTGAGAAATTATAAAGCAGTCTGGGGCAAATGTATATCATGAAAACAGAAAATATGTAATAAGCGATTAAATTATCACAATTGAAAAATGGAGAGTGGCTGGAATATATGTAAGCAGACTAATAATCTCTGAAAGTAAATAAAATATGTGAAATGAAATAATAAGTATTCAAACAGTATTTGAATTCAAACTTTAATGTTTTTTTTTTTGTTTTTTTTTAACACTAGCAAATCAAAAAATCCTAATAAAAAAACAAAAAACTTTATAATCTATATTTCCATTAAAGGCCTCCTAGTTAATAGTGATAACAAATATTGCAATCCCCAACAGTATATAAACATTAAATCTGTTGGTGTTAATAAAGGAAACACACAATATTATCTTCTAAAGCAGCATTTTTTTAGGAAAACTGTACAAAGTAATTTTGATTAGGTTTGTCTCCTGAATTGTGAGTTTTTCCATAACTGATTGCAACTTTATTGTTTAAGTGCTGAGATAAATCGGCATCATTCAACAGTATATTGCATTTTTTAAAAATAAATATTGATAATTGGTGGATTTAATCAGAATAGTCCATGAGAGGAATTAATGATTTGTTAGCTACTGGATTCAAAATATATAAGGGAGATTTTATCTTCCAGCAGAAATATAAAGAGTTTCAAGCAGAAATGAATCAACTTGAGGGGAAAATAATTCTGAGGAAAGAATATCTTTAAAGTCACCCTACAGGCTACTCCATGTATTAGTGTACAAATGGCAACAACAGACTTTTTCAATAGCAAATGTAATACGTCTTCAGAATATCCTTCACAATCATACATTAGACATCTGATTTTGAATACAACAATAATCTTAAATAGCAGAAAAGATGGAACAAATAATTAAGGTATAGGGGCTAAAAGAAACGAAAATAGAAATTCAGGCCCCTATTAAATTGTCCAAATTGTAGTTACTGTAACTCGTAGCCCACAAAAGTTACTGCTATTAAATTGTCCTCTTTTAGCTACCCACAATTGATCTACTGGTTACAGGCTGAAAATCAACTACGGTTGTCAAAATCGTAACTCTTAAGCAGCTAAGCCTTTGATCTGTCAAACACACAATCGCTAAAATTGCTACAATTCCTCAAACCCGCAATTGCTTTCACCCCCGTAAATGGCTAATGTAGCCAAACATCCAACTAAAGAGGACTTGGAAGGGGGTTAAACACCTGATTGTAACACTGGAAAAGCAAATAAAAAATCAATACTGCACTTTAAAAGACAGGGAACGTGATGTAATTTAATTGCACAACAGTCTCAAACTCGCTAAACTGCAGAATTTTTTTTTTAAAGTTTTATTTCCGTGTTATATTTATCCCGGCAATCAATGGGTTAATACATATCATGGAACCCACATGCACTAGACCTGTAGATTTTTTGATTTTTATACATTTCTACATTTCTGGATTGCGAGTCCGATCACAAATCGGACTTCTAAACACCAATTGATTGACGTTTAGGCACTATGTTTTACTGACGTCATGATGACAGTCTCTTTTACTATTGGCTGTTTCTAAATCAGTAGTTACGGCCTTGCTTAATTGATCATGATCATGCCCTGAAATGCTACTTACGGTTACATACATGGTTTACGGTTTTGGTTTTCGGCCATGTACTTACGGGGTTGTTCAATTTAAATGCTCAGTAACTGCTGCACATTTCAAGACTTAGGGGCTGTATGAAGGCAAATGCAGGCTTGGAATTTAATAGGGGCCCAGGTCTGCAAACCCACTTCTAAAATGACTGAGCCAATTCTCTTAAATTAGGATGACCACCTGAGAGTAATCAGTTTTTCCAAGAGAAAACTGAAAAAGAGCATATCTCTATCTAAAGGTCTTAATTTGTGTCCCACATCCAATCTGAAGAAATTCATGACTGTAAAATATATCAATGTATTTAGCAGTAAACGGCTTCTGAAAAACTTGACACTAAATATGTTTCTGGATTGACAGCAAATGACAGTTACTTTAAGTGAGATTAATTAATTATTTAAAGCACAAGAGTGACTTCAAGTCCAAGGAAATAAAGAATAGAGAATTAATATTCAACTAAAGTCTATGGGCCTCATTCTATTAGCGGCCGCAGCCGTTGCGGGGCCGCATGGACCGGCCGCAAGCTATTCGGCTATTCTATTCCCTTACGGCCGGAGGCTCCGGCAGGCTTGCGGCCGGTGCCTTGCTATCTCTTGCGGCCGCTCGCGCCAGAGGAAATCCTTTGATCTAAAACGGCCGCAAGAGTTTCGGCCGTAAGAAATTCCTATTTGCAATTCAATTGCTCCGGGAAACCTCTCTGCAAGGCTAAAAGCGAGCCGCTGCTTACTTGCAGGAAAGAGGTCCCGCTAGCACCAATTAAGCACATAAAATAGCTCAAATAAAGCCATCCTGCACTTTGAGAAGACTATAAAGGGATTTTAGGTGTTAGAAAAAATAGCACATAATTATCCTATACTCAAATCCGTAAAATATTTTATTTTTAATATCCGTAAAATATCCATGTAAAAAGTCCAGAGTGCTTGGAGCACCTCAGACCCGCCCACGCCGCAGCCGGAAAATAAACAGTTAATTTGAACTCGGGTTTGGGCAGATGTGCAAGCTTGAGAGTGGGTTACTTTTAATCCTCATGTCCCCCAATATGATCCCTAGCATTTACAGAGCTGTACAGTGCAGGCTTGAATTTATTTTTGAGTTTTTATATTTCACAGCTTACGGCCGGTTCCAAGATATGCGGCCGGCCGTAAAAGGAGATCCTTGCGGGGCCGTATAATAGAATCGCGAGTTAACTGAACCCCCGCAAGGAATCGCAGCCTTACGGCCGATTTACAGCCGCTAATAGAATGAGGCCCTATGTTTACAATATCAACAACTATGGCAAGTGGAGTTTTTAATCCACTTGTCCATCCTGAGATAAATAAATTAAATAAAAAAATAAACACAAAACAATGTCAAGATAATAACAACAAGCACTATGGAGCATTAGCCAAAATAATGATGTTGTAGTAAAACTATCAGATAGAGGGGACAATGTCATTTTTTTTGGTGGTGGGAAACATCAATTGATTACCAAGAAAGCAAAATAATGTTTGCCCCAAGTAAACCTTCCAGTGGCAAAACTTATATTCTTTTCATAAGGTACATAAAAACTCTGCAACCACCGGTAAGACCTATCATAGTGGATATTGCCAGTTTGAGAAAAAAGACCAGTAAATATGTTGACTATAGACTCAGACAATACTTAGCTAGCCTTTGTTTTGCAAAATTAAAGCATTTATGGTGACATCAGATATAAAGTTTTTTCACCAGTGTATATCATGACATGGGGCCTCATTCTATTAGCGGCCGCAGCCGTTGCGGGGCCGCAAGGACCGGCCGCAAGCTATTCTGCTATTCTATTCCCTTACGGCCGGAGGCTCCGGCTGGCTTGCGGCCGGTGCCTTGCTATCTCTTGCGGCCGCTCGCGCCAGAGGAAAGCCTTTGATCTAAAACGGCCGCAAGAGTTTCGGCCGTAAGAAATTCCTATTTGCAATTCAATTGCTCCGGGAAACCTCTCTGCAAGGCTAAAAACGAGCCGCTGCTTACTTGCAGGAAAAAGGTCCCGCTAGCACCAATTAAGCACATAAAATAGCTCAAATAAAGCCATCCTGCACTTTGAGAAGACTATAAAGGGATTTTAGGTGTTAGAAAAAATAACACATAATTATCCGATACTCAAATCCGTAAAATATTTTATTTTTAATATCCGTAAAATATCCATGTAAAAAGTCCAGAGTGCTTGGAGCGCCTCAGACATGCCCACGCCGCAGCCGGAAAATAAACAGTTAATTTGAACTTGGGTTTGGGCTGATGTGCAAGCTTGAGAGTGGGTTCCTTTTAATCCTCATGTCCCCCAATATGATCCCTAGCATTTACAGAGCTGTACAGTGCAGGCTTGAATTTATTTTTGAGTTTTTATATTTCACAGCTTACGGCCGGTTCCAAGATATGCGGCCGGCCGTAAAAGGAGATCCTTGCGGGGCCGTATAATAGAATCGCGAGTTAACTGAACCCCCGCAAGGAATCGCAGCCTTACGGCCGATTTACGGCCGATAATAGAATGAGGCCCTTGGTATTTAAGGCAATAGAATGCTTACTATTTACTGACTACAGGGATAACAATAAATGTAACTGTTCATCATACAACTTGAATTTCATTCTCAAATTACTTTATGTGATGAATTCTTCCACCAAATGCAAGGGCTAGCCTGTGTCCTAATATATATTGGACCTTTTTTAGGCTGTTAGGAGGCAGAATATGACCTATATTCAATTGAGCAATTGTTAGTTACTGGAGCTTGTAATGTAATCCATAAACTAATTTGCTATTCAACCTTCGCTGTACTTTAGTTTACTACTTTCAGTATTACCCTAGATATACAGTATGTGTTCCAGTGGTTCTGTATTAAATAAATGAGCTAAAAAGACACTGGCTACATTCATCTTACATCCCTTAATAATAAGGGTATACATTTGCTTAAAAATGTTTCATTATGAAAAAAGTTAACTTTTAATTTTTGTCTCCCCTACTCGTAGCATCATTTTGCATTTATTTGTATGTATTCTTTTTTTCTTTTTCTATTCAATTTATAAAAGGAGTATACGAACAAGCTCATATTAGATGAATTCTCATGAAACTTATATTTATGTTGTTGTAATTGTTATAAATGAAAAGGCACAATCTAATCCAGCACTAGTCTGTTTTTCTAGTCTGTTAACAGCAGAAAATAGTTAAATGTTGCTTTGCATTACATGCAACAATGTGATATTCCATTTTCCTTCTTTTTTTATAGAAATATAGCAACTTAAAATCCAGTGATTTTAATAAGACTAATGGAATTCCTATTAGTTTAGAAGTCTTGCTGAGAAATTGAGTTAGAAGTAAGCTGAAAAAAGTTATGGAAACCCCCAATAAAAAATAATTGAATATTTATAGAATGTTTTTTTGCTTACCTTCAGCCAAGTTTAGATCACATATTGGACTTCAGTGGTCTTTTAATGAATACAGACCCATGAGTTGACCTTATCCATTTTGAATAGTGAAATGAGTTGACATTCAGTGTGTATTGAAAGCCTTTAATATCTCACACCTGATGAACAACTTAAGACAGCTGAAAAAGTATTGTATTGCCTTGCCTAGAAATAGTTAATTAACAATGTTGTCGGCTTATATTAAACATAACTTCATAAGATATGTTTACTCTTTCACCTTACAGATTAAATGTTTTTCAATCATTAATGAAAAATATAAAGTATAGTCTTTCTTTCAGTATAATAGGTATACTACCCTAGCATATGATTCAAACTGAATAAAAAGCTAAAAGAGATGAATCCTTTGATGAAACACAAAAGTCTGCCTGCTAGCACACACCACTGTTGTGCTGCCTCTTGGTAAAGTGAAATGTATTTTAATTCAAACCATAAAGTGTAAAAGAGAATAGGAATTATAAGGCAGCCATTAACTGTTGGACTTTCGAGAACCACATTTGTAGAATTTTGAATGGTATTATTATTATTACAAAGGATTCTGTTGGCAGAGCTGTCACATCAAAGCCTTTATAGCATAGAAACTGTCCTTCTATAAATGTGTTGCCTATGGTTCAATGAACATATAACAACTGCTATTTCTGTTTAGTATAAATAACTTTGCATAAAAATAAACTGTGATTTATTGTTGATGGGCCAGCAACAATTATTTACGGATGATCTTTGAATAGAAGCATATTTATTTTTTACGCAAAGCACATAAAGCACAAATACATATTACGACCTATAAATAGGCCATTTTGACAAGCTGGGAAAATGCAATCCTTTATTATAATTAGGCATAGGGTGTAAATTTGGGAAACATCTTGGTTTGACTTTTCCTACTAGTATGCTAAGCATATTGAAATTCGAAATAAATAAACATCATTACATGTTAATATTTTCCTGTTAGAGGAATTTTATTCTATCATTGTTTAATTATTAACAAAAATAAATGGAAACTATGATAGCGCTGATCCATTTAAAGTATACACTGTAACTAGCATAATGCAATGACAATTATCCCAGTTATATAGCATTTTGTTTATTTTCTGTTTGCTTACTCTTAGAGGATTGTGATGTTCACCACCCTCCATTTTCCTCACATAAATGAGGTGGATAGCAAGCTGTGAAACTCCATATTCCCAACATCTCTAAAACAAAGCCAATAATTTGTCTCAAGCTATAAGATAGAGTCAGGTTGATCAAACTCATACAGTGATGCTTAAACACTTTATGCATGTTATGCCAAGATCTTAAAAATTCAAATGTTCCTTCTAAATTTTATTAAAATTACCGCCTTGGGAAATGGCTCAGAAAAGTTGTCAGAAATATTACCCATCCATTTAAAAGATGCTAATTAATGAAGTTCAAAAGCCCAGAGAGAATATTTCAAGAATCTAGAAAAGGATTTTGACCATACATGACTAAATTAAAATACATTTACTAAAAATATCTTGGGAGATATTGGAAGAAAAATGTCAGTACGCGGAGAATGCAAAATATTTTGCAGGGGAATATAAGCATAGATGTTTTTATATTCTTTTTTCCCACAGAGATATACTGAAGTGAAGCAGAATGTAAAATCAAGAGCTGAACGCTATTTTTATTTTTGAGCCACTCACTAAAGGTGCTTATGGAATATCTTGCAATCCCTATAGGCTTAATTCAAGCATACATAAGAGACAAATCTGTATCCATGTAGGTATTTTGCAACAGACCAACAATGTGGTCAACAATGCATGGAGGGTATTACAGTTTTGGGATGTCTGACCAACTAATCAACTTATTGTGCAATTGATGCATGCTATTTGTACCCATTAATCATGCATGTGCAAAATAATTTATGCTTTCATATTAAAGAAAACATCACTATTGCACAATATAGTGCTTTTTTACATACTGTATGCCATGCAAACAACATATGTTTTGTATTATCCAACAATATGTGATTAATCATGTAAGAGTCAAATAAAATCTGGGGGGGGGGGGGGTACTGCATATTGTATGAAAATACCACAAAACAGCTTCTCTACACATCAACACACACATTGATTATGCTATATTTCAGTTGCAGTCAGTCCTAATCTTGTATCATCATTACTACAGATCTGCACAAAAAATAAAAAATGTACTCTCCAAACCTTATTGTACCTCCCACAGATTTGATCATTATGTTGCTTCCATTTATATGTATTCCTCCATCTAATTGTTTCCTTTGTTACTTCCCCTTTTCCTCAATTTACTTTTGCTCTAGGTATCTTCCTTTTCTTCCTGTCTCCAACATGAACTAGAAAGGGAAGACATTTGGGACTCAGTTTGCTCACATTTCACCTTATCTAGTGGGCTGGTAGAAACTGGCAATAACCAGTTTGCCTGAGTTTTGATACAGCGCCTAAATGTATGTTGTGTACATTTTCAGAGCTACGTGACTGCTGCCTTGTGCTTTACACAATTAGAATATGGGTTGTTTGCCATATCCTGAGATATAAGTCACAGTTTTATGATATTGTGGCAGCAGTAAAACCATCTGTGCTGGGTGATGGAGAGAATTGACTGTAGGCTACAGTGGAGGATGTCCTAGCTTCTGCGGTAATTAAACAGAGCAATCCAATACTATAGATGCAATTACAAGTTAAATAGATTGAAAGTGCTTATGTTTTCAAACAATGAGGTTTAAGAGTCTGTAAATAAAGACAAGCCATTATAGCAGTCCTGTCTTCCCACATCATGTACGAAGGTGAAAAAGTGTAACACTAGGCTTACAAACTGTGGGTGCCAAGTTGAATGGCAGGTTCAGATGGTAGCGGTTTGACAGCTAGGGAAAGGTGATTAACACAAGCTCTGCATCTTCAGACTGATGTGTTTGATCTTCAATGGAGAGGATTCGAGAACAACAGAAGCAGGCAGAAGCTACCCAAGATATGCCAAACCAGTGAGAGAGTAACACCAGCTACAAGAACCAAGCTCAAGTACATGCAAAGTTATAGACAAAAGAAGCAATATGAAGTGATATTAACAAGTAGGGATGGCTGTGGTTTCAGAATTAGGGCTATGGACAGTGAGAAGGAATAACATAATTAGAAGAGCAATGCTGCAATCTATTGAAGAGATGAAACAGCAATATTAGATGCTAACAAAAGTATTCCATGCTAAGTAAGGAAAAAGCAATCAACAAAAACTGTACAATGTATATACCTCAGACACTCTGGAAGGTTGGTTCGTTGGGATAACATTTACGTTAATATAGTTTACATGGGAAGTCACAAAAGCTCTAGGCTTTTCAATTTTGCTTCCCAAATACAACTTTAAACTCATCCCCAAAACATATGCCTTGTTATAAAACCTAATGTACATGTTTAAGATTTTTATACAATAAAGAAATAAACTGACTGCATGAATAAATGAACATAGGGCCCTTACCACAACAGGCTGCAGCCTTTCCAACTGTGCTATCTCTTCTGCTGCAATGCTAGCTGCAATAACATAATCAGGTAGTTAGAAATCACATAGTCACATGATTCTAATTAATATTCATTACATTGTCCATGGTACAGAGCTCAATACTCATTCAGACAGAGGCAATAAACTGAAATACCCTAACTTCAGCATCAGTTTTACAAAGAAAAAACACTTTTTCCACCTATGGTTTCAGTAATATTTTACCAAAACTCTTTGATTGACTGTTAACTGCAGGTTAAATGGCCATTTACCTCATTTTATGTACTGAGCACAAGATTTTATATTAAAATGATCTATTATTTTACTTTACACTAACAACAGCTAAGAAATCTAAAGTTTTAAGTCTGTTTACATAACAAAGCGTAGTCTATCTTCTGGCAGTTTCATGATTAATAACAGAGAGCCATGATAAATGACTTAAGGGTTAACCTCTATTTTTCTTTTGCTCTGTACATGGAGCTGTAGCGTATGTATGGTTGGGGGCATGTCAGTGACCCAATGTAAACACAGTTTTAATGTATTTGATATTTTAGTGCTAAAATGCACGTATTTAATTTAAAAAAAAAAGTATTTTAACATGCTTTTAGAAGATCTTTACTGTGATGTGGTTCAGATTGTACTGACTTAAGTGGCCCTTTAGCTATTTTGGTAATTTTATATGAAGACAATTTATCAAAACAAAATTTACAGTACAAATTTAACAAATATTTTACATATACATTGATATTTACTAGAGAGTTATAAGCATATTCAGGAATATTTGCTGCCTTTTAGGCTCTCTTCATCACCATTAATTGGTTTGCATGCCTTTCATTGAACAAATATATTTTTATGTGTTTTATTGTTTTATGTTTGTTTTACTAGATAAATATTATTTTTTCAATCAATACCAACTGCTAGATTTAATTTGCCTTTTGAATGCATTTTGTATGTTTTTTAGATATATTTATGGATATCTTTTTAGTTATGGGAATATCTCTGATTACTATGGAAGTAAATTCTTAGCCATTATAATATATACAATATCTTCTCTAAATTAACCTTTTGTTGCTTAGGCCATGTTTTCTATATATATTGTTAAATTCCTATGCTGCCAGTATATAATAGAAAAAACACACAACTTTTCAACCAGTAAAATAAGTGCTATGCAGGGTCCAGGTCTGGTTAGCAAAGGGTTTGTCAGTCATGTGCTGGTAGCAGCTTTAGGGTATCCACAGCACAGGATTAATATTACGGCTGCCTAGATCCTAGGGTGTCGATTAAACAAGCACCTGGTCTTGGCTGGCCGCAGGTATGAGAAAGGTGATGTCAAAGTCCAAGGTCACATCCAATAGGTAAATATAGAAATACACACTGGCAGCACATCTACCGCTCAGGTAAGGCAGAGACGAACTCATGTAATTTTATAGCTGATGAATATAGGGGAGGTTGACCTAACTACAAAACTTATTTTAAAATGAAACAGTTAAATTTTATTTTAATTTAATATTTTTTTTCCTGGTGCAAAGATATCTTAATATCAAACTTCTTGAACCTTCCTTCTTAGGCCAAGTAGACCAACTATTTACTTATTTTTCCTTAACCAGGACATATCTTTAACTTGCATATCATATTTGTTCTACTTAACTACCTATACTAAATGCTGACTTTATACTAGGCTTTATTATTGCACATCAATAATTCCAGTAAGATATAGCAAATATAATGTACAAATTATTATATAGTCTTGAAAAAGCAATATTTATTGAAAAGTTCTTCCCACTGATAAGAACCATAAATAAATGATTATTTTTGTATTGCAGTTAAGTTATCTTTTTGTGTTAAAACTGGTATAACATGTAAAGGTAGACACTCAGCTTAAATATCATTTTTTTACTTTCTCTTTCTGATGATATTACTTCATGTGGGAGGAAAGGTTTCTATACAAAAAAATAAAACAGTTGTACAGTAGTGAAATATGTCTTCTTTCAGATAATGATTTTCTGATACTTGAGTTTCAATAAAAAGTTATTTTTCTTTTAATGAAATCCTTTCCAAGCAAACAGTTACAATATCAGTATTGGGGAAAAGATATAAGTTAACAGTGGATAAAATAAAAAGAAAAAAAGTTTAAAGAGGCAATATTTTGCAAGCATTTAAAAGTTCAAATGTCTACTTGTGGTCTTTAAACTTTAGAAAGAAATCTATAATTCCCTTAGTGTGCCAGTTACTTTCACTAGAAGCTGAACCTTTGATGATAGCAAAAAATGACATCCTTACTTCTTCAATCATATTTGCCAAAAAGTAATGATTTATATCTAGTTTCACTGCCTAAACCTTGTGGTTTAGCAATAAGTCATTCCATAAAAGTAAATGGATCAAATGATGATATAATGTGCATGGTTCTCATTTGGATCCCTACCCAACAATGTTCGAAAAAGGATAATTAGAGTTTGTATAAATTGAGATTTGGTTTGTTAACACCAGGGATGACACTAGAGCAATACAGATTATATATGTATGATACCCTACAATGAAGGGTGGTTACCACTTTGATCCTAACAATAGAAGGCAATTGTTTATTTTATTAATTCAGTATCTGATATAACTTAAAAGTATCCTGAAGTCACCAGATATTTTCTGTATCATTGGGTGGGAAAGCATTTGGAAAAGGGTATTTTTTTTTTTTATAAGTAAAGCTCTATTTATTGAAATACCTGTTTTAGACTGCTTCTATCCTCCACAACCTGAGCTGTACATTATCATTATTTGACATAAATGTCAGCAGCTGAAAAAAAGTCTAGAACAATGTTTAGCCAGTTTTTAATAATCTTTTATATTAAACCAAATGGGATGAGATTGTCCCTTTTAACGAGAAGGGTAAGAGATATCATGAGTGGGGGATCTAATAGGCAGGGTAACAAGGATGGGTTAAAACAATAAATAATAGGAGAAATTGATGGTTTCTTGAGAGGGGTAGAATATCAAGGAAGGAATTATGTTTTCGACAAAACTTGGTCTCCATTCCATTGCTCCCATGGGAATTGAGCAGAATGAAGTTCACTTGTATCTCACCACTGAGCTATCACATTACACACCTAAATCTAACATCTGAGAAATACCACCCATGTGTTCCAAATGCCTCTAATATTGTAAGCCTTGAGGACCTTCTCCTTAACTATTTTACAAATCTATATTACATGACTCCCATCCATATGAACACCCATGGCTCCTAACATTAACCCTGTGCCATGGGGATTCTCAATGGACCCTCATGGCACCCTTCCTATCCCCACAGGGGTCCATATTGGACACCCATGGACCATTATGAATCATCTGGAGTTCATAAGGCTCCCCATAGTCTACATACATAAATAAAAAATGACATAAATAAAGAACTACAAAAATAAAAAAAATATGAATTTAGTATATTTCATTGGTAGATGCACATTTAACATGAAGGTGGGCCAGGTGTGTGCTAATTTTAGAGCTTGTCTAGTGCACCAAAAGTATTGGCTGTTACTAGGTATTACAAAGTGTATATCTCATTCATGTTTCTCATAATAAAAGCAAGGGCTTTTTTTCTCAAAATGGAATGTACATGGGGTAAAACAGAGCAGATCAATTTTTGGTGGTGTGAGTTTTCAACAGATTTGATTACTAAGACTTTATATTGTGTTATACAAGACTATTTAGAGCTAACTTGTCAACACAAACCTTTGCACTCAGTTGCTATTTATGTTATACTATTGGAAGTAATACCGCATACAGCAATGTGAGTCAGTGAGCAAAAGCCACAGTCTACTACAATTGGCTTCCCATGATCACAGTGTGCAACACATTGCCAAATAATTAGTAGATGTGCCAGCGTAACTCTATAATTTGGCACTGCACACTAATAATAGCATATTAGAACACAGTTGCCGTTATAGTAATGCAGAGCTTATAACTGAACTATGTGGTTTTCACTCAACCTAGATACACAGATGCAGGATGGGTAACTTTGGTTTGTTGAAATATAGGCATCTTGCAAAACACTCCTATTTATTCGGAGAGTTGGTGACACTTTTTTCATTATCCAGAGCCATAAAAGGTTCCCACAAACATCTATGTAAAATTACAGCACATTGTAACTTGTAGAGAAGCACCTTGGCATACTTTTTAGATGTTTCTGATACTATGTGTCGTATTAGTATTATTATCCTTTATTTGTAAAGTGCCAATATTATCCAGAGTAGTTTGGTTTAGTGCAAAGAAAAATATATTAAACACATGGCTAAAAAGTAGACATGGCTAAAAAGTGGAGTGAGCCCTGACATTTTTCCAAAGCACCTTACAAGATTGAATACTCAATGTTCTGTATCAAAGCATGGGGGGAGGGTGGAAGGTAAATCAGTATAGGTATGGTCATGGGAAAGGTGACATATTATGATAGTATATGCTGTTGATTTTCTAAGAGTGGTCTTAGAGCTTGAGAGTGATTAGAAAAAGATTGTGAAAGAAGAGTGAGAAGATAGAGAGCCATGGAGAGAGCTAGCCAGAACGAGAAGGGAGTGAGAGCAAGAGCATTGATGAGATGAACAGAAAATAGGACATATGAAGAGGTTGTCTTAGCAAGTAATAAAATGGGGGAAGGGTAGCAGGAGGAATTCTAGATACGGTGTGGATTGTTACACAGATGTTAAAACATTTTATAAGGGATTGATATTTAGCTACAAATAATTTCTAGTACATTGATCAGATTCATAACCACTATGCACTGGCATCTTAAGGTGGCAAACTGAAGAAAATGTAACTTACATGCTACCGAAGTGTAGTAACTGGACTTCAGTTATGGTTGCAATTTCGGGCTAATTAGACTGTCATATAGTAAAACAAGTGTAACTGCTTCCTCTTACCCTCAAAAGCCTTAGTTGGGATCTGAAAAAACATTTTTGTAATTTTCAGTTTAATATTCAAGCTTGGGAGGACACACATACATCATACATAAATATTTTTTTTTATATTGCTATACAAACACAGAATGGTTACACCCTTATTAAATTGCAATTCGGCAAATTCTAAAGGACTCTATACAAGCACAGAGCATATTTTTTTTACAAAAGTTTTTAGTTAGTGAAGACATTACTTTTGCATAGAAGTTCACTAACTAAAAACTTCTGTAAAAAAACATATGTTATGTGCTTTAATATAGCCCTTTAGAATTTGCTGAATTCTAATTTAATAAGGGTGTTAGTTTGACAACACCCTCCTATTAGCCAATGAAACTCATAAACGTAGGTTAACTTAAATCATTGAGTAGATCATCTTATTTCCACTAAATAATGCACAATGCTGTTTTTTGGCCTTGAAGCAGCTTGCAAAGAACATTTTATTTTGTCTTGAGAAAAGTTATTATTGTTAAATAAAAAGTAAAAAATGCTGAGCTAAAGATTATCATAATTAACTCTTTCAAAGTAAAATACAAAAGTGCTACAAAGGTAACAAATACTCAGCCTTATTAAATTGCGATTCGGCCAATTGAAAATGGCTTTATATAAGCACAGAGTATATTTTTTTTACAGAAGTTTTTAGTTAGTGAAGATTTTGCTTTTGCATTAAAGTTCACTAACTAAAAACTTCTGTAAAAAAAATTATACACCGTGACTGCTTATTCTGGAATGTTGCAAATCACTGGAGCATTAACGTTATAGCATGCATTTATGTAATATCATTTTTATAGACGTTTGTAGTTAGTGAAGACCTTGCTTTTGGATAGAAGTTCACTGACTAAAAACTTCTGTAAAAAATATGCTCTGTGCTTATATAGAGCCATATTCATTTGGCCAAATCACAATTTAATAAGGCTGACTATGTTTATATATATATATATATATATATATATATATATATATATATATATATATATATATGGTATATACTGTATATATATATGTACTTATACTTAGATAGATATATTCATTTTACTACAATTTTACTAGCAGAATACTATTTTCTAGTGGTTGAAGAAAAGATAGTAAGAGTCACGTCATCAGTGACAGCCTATGTGTGTGTGTGTGGTGTTCATACATTTAATCACTCTGAACAGCTTGAATTCCCATCTGAGAAGGAACCAGCAACCTGGCTGTAGTCTGCAATATACTCGTAAAAACACAGACTGAACTTAGAGAGTTGGTGCACAAACTTATAACCACTTCTAAAAATACATAAAGAATATGCAATGCCCAGGCTTGCAAAAAAAGAGGACCAGAACTGTTATTCACTTGGAATTATACAACGAAACACTGCACATAAGATACATGAGAAGTACCTGAACCTAGTATATATTAATCCTTAAAACAAACATTACATCTTCCACAAACTGTATACCTGTGGCAAGATTATGAACCATACTAGGCCTAACCCAGAAGTAGAATTATTTAAGAAAACAAAATAATGATATAATCCCTATCTATTCCTCTCATCTCACAAGAGGTGGCTAACCATGCAGGCACCCTTGAATTGATGACCCACAAATAAAAGCTGTGAGTACCCCTACTCACTACCTCTATAAACACTACCAAAAACATGACACACAAGCACACCCTACCTTGTACTCTTAGATGTAAAAAAAGGAGTTCCACAATTTTATTATAATCTCAGAAAAGAGTCTGTTAAAATCCAAATGTAAAACTTACTGGGTGATACCTTTGCAATTTTACCTTTACATTGTGACCTAGGATACTGTTTATCAATGAAACCAAGAAGGTCAAGCAAAACAATGTCAACTTCCTCTGACACATATTTGTTAATAAAGTAACTACCGTAGTCTTTTTGACATAACATTCCTGTATTTTACACACTTGTTACTCTGCATGGAAACAAGTATATGTATTAATCCCATGTGCACTATGTATTCTCTTTTCAAAATAATACTGAAAAGAATTAAAGAGGCTGCAAAACTATACACCCTGACTGCTTATTCTGATTGTTGCAAATCACTGGAGCATGAACCTATAGCATGCATTTATGTAATATCATTAGTTGCAAAAGTAAATGAAAGCAGCAGTTACTTTAAATTTTGTTTCCAAATTAAATTCTATTATTAACCATGCATAAAATGTAAAGATTGAAGCACTACAATTGTAAAAGTAATGGCTCTTGAATGGTAGTCAATGAACCTTCAATGATCATCTCCATACACGAACTGGGAAAGTCACTATAATATTACAATGCTATAGTAGGGTATATTTATTCACAGAAATTCACAGCCACTTAATGTTTCCTAATATGTTCACAGCCGTGGCTGCATTACACTCTGTATGTGTAGGAAAAATAGTGAAATTATTTCCTAATGTTCATTTCTCTGCCTCATTTCTTCCACCTTACTAACACATTGCTATTTAAAGTTAATTATATCCTAATATGATTTAGAGTCTGTGCTTAGAAACATTTCAGATCTTTTACCTAAAGCTTACATATCCGGATCTAATCCAATCATCATATCTAATAGGGACCTTGCCATTTCAGCTACTTACTCAAATAATGAACAAAGCAAAAGCCTTTGGGGAATAGTTACAGCCAAGAAATAAAAATAATAAATAGATGTTCAGCATACAAATGGAAGGTACCAAATGTTTAACAAGAAATCATTTATCTAGTACAGGTTTAATTAGCAAAGATAAGGATCATGGGTAATGTGGAAGCAGATTCTAGATTGAGATAGAAATGAGTAATATTAGATTCATTCATATAACCTTCAAATTCAACAAATCAAGTGTTTATTTGACCTATGCTATTAGGAGTGTAACACTACATCACACACACATTAGAAATGACATTGAATAGAATACAACAACTATATGCTAGACATTAGTAAAATGTAGTTCATCCCCTCTATATGTAAATTTCCTTCTTGGGCCTAGAGCTACGGGTCTAATTGAATATTGTTTTTGTGTAACGTTAATTATTTAGCACTCGTAAACCTTGAGCTGTGCTAAAACCAATGGAGTTCTAAGGTTGGTTTTGCGGCTTTGACTAGCCCGTAATGATTGTGGGTGGGTAACTGGCAACTGGAATGCCAGAAGCTAAATTGAACATTTGTACCGTTTACAAGCTACTTTACGAGTGTGCGATTTGGCCAATTGAATGGGGCCCATAATCAGTAGTTGGAAGCTGAGATTAAGATTGCAAGATCAAACGTCCAAGTTAAACTAATGACTCAGAGCTGTTATATAATATCTGACTGTTTTTTCATTGCTGAACTCTCCCATTTTTTTTTTTAAGTACTGAAGCATTGTGTCAGCTTGATGGGAGGTCTGTTAGTTCTGTCTTTGCAAACAATAACTTGTTACACATCCATAGACCAGGTCACATAGTTTACCTTGAAGTAACACAAATCCCAATATATATATATATATATATATATATATATATATTTATATTTATATATATATATATATATATATATAAATATATATATATATACATACAAATATCAAGCATGTTTAACAATTGTAATGCACCCAGCATTACAGTACTGCAAAAAAGTCAACTCTATAGTACAGTGAATATACCCAGAGCTGTACCACAAGCACAGTGAATCCCTTAGCATAGAGACCCAGTGCAAAGAGAATACTCCACACAGCCCTGACCAGCATGGTAGTTTGTGACAGTCTGCAGTATGTAGGCTACTTTGTTTTATTTTTGCAACACCTATTTATCATGTAAAAAAACTATTATTTCTATATGCTACACAAATATGCAATTCAATAATTGTTACACACCCTTAAGATGTTCATGTTATTTCTTTGAGTCTGTGGCTAAATTAATGCAGAGGTTACATGCTTATGAACAATTAAGTCTTACAAAATACAACACTGAAATAGCTCTGTCCAAAAAGAGCAAATCTGTGACTTTATAGTGAGATGATTTATCTCAATATGAGCTTAAATAGTTTATTACAAAGCTGGAAGGTGTTTCTATTGTACTGAAGTTTTCTCTCCAGATCTTAATTAAGATTTTTGTTTGACTGTATATGTCAGAATATTAATTAATTAAGATTTTTCTTTTCTAAGAATTCAATGTGCTACTTGTCACATTATTGCCAAACTAGCTTTACAAAGCAAGTACTGACCTGAATTTACACGTACATTCTATAAAATGTAATATATCACTTGGGAGAACTGGGGCAGAACAGATAAATTAGAATTAAACATGAATGATGACAACTATAATATTTAAAAAAAATATGCCCACTCAGACTGACGAGTCACATCACAGACCCCTTATAAATGTCCTCTATTCATTAGATTGTGCTTTAACTGATAAGTCATTTCAGGTCACTGGAATACTGATCTGTATTCTACTCACTACACTGGGGCATACAAAATTCAAAAGTAGTTTGATTTATATAGCATAATAAAAGGTTATTAGCAGTCCCTCAATATATATTTAGTCTGTGCATCCTCTTAATGCGTTTTCATAAAGACAATGCTAATAAACACCTGTAAAATGGTTTGAAAAATAAATTCAAGTTAAGTCTTTCAAATATCAATAAAGAACATAGTTTTTGAATTAATGTTGGCTCCAGACATAACCAAATATCTATAGAACCTAAAAGTAATTTTATTGTATTGGTACAGTATACTGTGTTAGTAATGATTTCAGAACTTCAAATATTATCCAGTGTGAGCAATTTATGCGAATGAGAGGTGATTTGAAATAGAAACTTCAACTGTGCTGATTAGGCTTATGAAAGTGCTTTACTTTTCATAACATATTTCTTGAGCCCACATATCTCAAGTAAAAATATTGAAATCTGCTATTATTATTGCCCTTTTCTGTCCAAAACGCAAAGTCAGTTGGAGATATTAAGAAAAAAAGAGTTTTCTTTGTTACAAACAAGCACAACATTTTAGACGCCAAAGAGAGATTTCTTACCACTGAGAAACTCAAATCCAAGTTGATGTGTTAGTCAGTGTTATCTCCTTTTCAAGATAAAGGGATCATTTTCAGATTTTGATGCAAAAGTCAATTATTTTTAGATCTAGAGCTCCGTCAGTATTTAACTCTTTTAATATATGCTGCACCTTATCAGACATGGAGATATTGTGGGTGCAGCAGGTGCAATACATGGAAGCCAACCTGAGATGAGGGCCCAGTTGCGCTCAGCAGCCCCTACTGTGCAAGGAAGACTGTCTGTCCACATCTGCTCCCTGACAGTTATATTGTAACTAGCGAATTGTCGGTCAAAAAATGACGGCAATGAAATTGTAAGTGAGCTAATGCTATTTGGTGTATAATAATAAAATAAGTAATACATTAATAAAGTAATATACTTTACCTATTTTGAAGTAATATACGCAGGAAGCATTGTGTGGAAGAGCTGGCAATCTGTTTTGATGTTGCTGCAGCATTAGTGGTGTGGAGCTGCTGTGTAAGCGTGATGAATGTGTGCAGTGTAATAGTGTGCGTGCGCGAGACCAAACCGCTAGCGTAGTTGTGTACTTCCGCATTGTTCTAAAATGGTGGGTAATGTGTGGTATACGTCTGTAGCGGAATATCCGTAGGTGTTTTGTGGTGTTTTGCGTGTTTCTTGTGGTGTTTTGCCTGTTTAGAGTGCTGTAGCCTCATTTTCGTTTTGTTCAGCGGCCAATTTTTCTCTCGCTTAGAGAATTTTTGAGTGTCTAAACTCTTTTTTTTTTAGGTAAACTGAGATGTAACTTCATTTGAGGTCCTGGATGCTCCCTCTTGCTGTAGGTAAGCTTTTTATGTATGTGTTGTGTGTATTTATTGTGTTTTTCATTTTTTCCTGTTCGCGGGTTGCGGCCGATTTTTGCGAGGTTGTAATGAGTGGTAACGTGTCTCGTATGTTGTTTGCGTTGCAACATAAAGTTTGTTGAGGGTCGCAGTTGCTGTGTCGTATGTTGTTTGCGTTATGACGTAAAGTTTGCGAGGCTCGCAGTTGATGGCAAGGAGCTGGCACTGAATCTGTTTCTCTTATTAACATCAGAAAGGTGTAAAAAAATTTATAAAATAGAATTCTTTTTTTTTCAAAATCTAAGTCTTAATGGAAAATGTATTTGAATATGTTTGCATTCCCCAAAATTGGTGGTTTTGTTTAAAAGGTAAACTGCATCTAAATATGGAACCACAATGCATTTCATACTGACATTTAGTAAACAACCACTTGTACCCAATGTATTTTACTGAAGCATGAATAAAAGTAATTTTTTTGATCACATATTATAGTTGTCATAATTGCGAGTTGTTGTCACGCAATGTTAAAAATTGCGGACTTTGCAATGAGGCCCGTAGGACTTAGGCCACAATGAGGCGCTCATTGCGAGGCCCGTAGGTCTCATACTGCAATGACCCCCAAAGGCACTCATTGCAGGGTTCGTGATGAGCGCCGCTGTCGCTCATCGCAAAGCTCGCAGGACTTTAAAACCACCTAGACATGAGCACAGAAGGCGCTCATGTCGATGGCCATGATCACCGCCGAAACTTTGCACTTTGCCGCTGATTGTGAGGCATGCACTCTATAATTTTAACGGCTGCAATTTTTTAAACTGCATAACTTGAAAGACCACCAAAAAATGCCAAATAATTACAAAAATAAAACGTACACACTCACAGACCACACAGGGGGAGAGCCAGGGAGCCTGTGAGTGAGCTTGAAAGTTCATTTGAGGCATATTTGTCACTTTTCAGATCGGCTAAGTGAGAAAAAAAATGTCGGACAAAAAAACGTAACAGGCTGAAAAGGAGGCCGAGGCCAGTAACACTTAGCCCCCCCCCCCAAAAAAAAAACGAGCACGAAGCCAGTAACACTTAGCCGAACAACGCAAGCAACGGCACTCATCATAACCCACGCAAAACTTGAACAGAGACACAGAGGAGAAAGACACAAGGAAGGGAGAGGGTGGAAAGAGACACAGGGCTGAGCGACGGACGAAAAGAGACACAGGGGAGGGAAATAAGGAAAAACAAAAGACACAGGGCAGGGAGAGGAGGGGGAGTGAGAGAGAGAAGGGGAAACAGACAATGGGGTCAGAGAGTTGGGAAAGGCTTGCAATGATCGCTGATGAGCAACAAAGACGAGCATCGCTGGGCTTGCAATGAGCACCGAAGGTTAAATTATTAAAAAGCACTAAATACATACATTAACCCACATATTAAAACATAATCCAAGAACCTCATAACGAAATACAATGCAAGTGATAAGTGATCTGAATAGTATTTAGCAGTTTAAACTTATTTTTAAAGCATATGTATATGTAAAGCATTATTTATATTGAATCCAGAGAAAGGTAAAGGGGGAAAATAAAACAAGTAAAAAGTAAGCAATTGTTTGAAATGGATAATAATATTTAATTTCTCCCTGACCTCAAATTCTGGTTGTCTGATTACTCCCTGGATCAATATTATCTTTGTAATTATACATTTAAATTGTAAATGCTGTAAATACATACAATGTATTCAAACACATTACAACTGTGTAAAGCAACTTGAAATACATGTAGAAATCAATTTGAAATACAAAAAAGTACAAAAAGTAGTAAGTATTACATGTTATTCAACAGATGTTTAAATGACGAAAAAAAACATACAGTATATACATAGTCCCTGTATCAATATTCTCTCAGTAATTACACAGGTAAATACATACAATGAAAGCTTTTAGCAATTCAAATTTAATGTAACAGCAGAATAAATGAAACAGCTAACAACTGTATAAACAAATTTCAAATACATAGACTGTTGAATATAGACAATGCAAATTGTAAGGGATGGCTCATTGTTGTTTTGTGGAGTGCTTTGCCAATTTTGTTTTTTTTGTTTGTGGTTTTTCTAAAAAGAGCCCAGCAGACAAATAATGTTGTCATTGGGATGTAACCACTGATTTTTTTTGTTTTGTTTGTAGTAATTCAGAATGGCACATACAGCTTTCTATGTGAAAGAGTGGTCCTCTACAAAGAGTCCAAGTGACATAAAAGATTGTCCTTGAAGTAAAACCACTGTTCTGTATTTTTTTTTTTTGCAATTCTTAAGACTGGTACATAAAGTTCTGTATGTGATAGTGGCCATCTGATAAGAGCGCAAGAGACATAAAAGTTAGTCCTTAAGATATGACCACTATTTTTTTTTATATAGAATTTACACCTCATAGTAGATGATATTTTTAGTAAATACTCATCCATCATCTAAAAATTCACCCTGACTTTCGTTTTATTTTTTTATGTAAACTTTAATTTCTTCTTGTTTTTTGCATCTTGAAAATCCCATATAGAGTTGTCCATGGGCAAATACAGGTTCTTATAAAAAGAGGCCAACAGAGTTTAATGTTCCATTCATCAAAAGTTCTGACAATGCAAACTGTTCCCTCATCTGGCGTGGCATTTTAGATAGAGCTGCTTCTTCGAGACACCTCTCCTACTCTGTGTCATCAGCAAGAAAGTTTCTATTTCGTGCAGCTAATTGAAAGGTGTCATAAACTGTGTCATTGACAGTTCTCAAGTCTTGAAAATGTTGTGCACCTGGGACTTACTGTATATATTCTGGTAATAATTGTATTACCACCCTTTTGTCTACGTTTCCATTTGCCATTGACAAAAACATAATGAAACATAATGATATTGCCTCAATATTTTTTGAATTTAGGATAAACCAAGCAGTAAGTGTGGTTTGTCAATGTTCACTTTGTGCGAGAGCATTTTCTCAATTGCTACTATGAAAGTAAACTAATTGTCTTTCTGGCAAATGTACTTCTAATCGATATACTGCATGTGATCGATCACTCATTTCAAATTTCAGATGCCGCCACATTGCTTCTGGATGCAAAAGAAATGGCACTATTTTAAGATCGTATATTGTGTTTACATTTTTTGTAATTTGGGAAAGTTGGGTCACTCATTATATTTAGCAAATATGTTGGGTGTGTTTGTTTTTCTGGTAGTTTTACTTTGCCCTTTTGACAACAACTAATGAACTTAACATCTCTTGGTCTTTCATTTAGAAAATGATAAGCCCCACAAAATTGACAAAGCACATTCAACAAACCCACAATTGTGAGGCTCTACACTTAGATCTCTACATAATAGACTATCCTGTGAAGCAAGCTGGACATTAGAGTCTCTATCAACATTGTTACCATTAGCATATTCATCACATTTGTCTGGAACAATATTTTTTCTTTTCCTATCTCTCTTATGCAGCCTTTGGGATCCAGCAATATGTCTTTTGTTGTAAATTCGGTCACACTTGTTCGCGGACTCTTTTCTTAGACTCATCGGACTGTCGCTGCTTCCATTTTTATTTTCAGATCCTGTCCAGAAGTTGTTGATTTTTTTGGTTTAGAAGCTACACATTATGCTAATGACACAGGTTTGGCTTGAAAATATTTTATTTTCACTTACCACTTCCTGTTCCACGCTTGTCAATGAAGTTTTTAGTTTCTTGGCTATTTTTCCATTATTGTAGTGTTTTTGTTGTGTCCTCATACTGTCGCTTTCGTCATCTGTTGTCGTTCCCTGTCCATATGTTTCTTGTATTCCTTCCGTGTTTTGTTCTTCTCCGCCATTGCAATCTGTAATGTAAAATTAGATTGTTTATTTATCACCTATAGATTATGATAATCATGAGGTTGTAATTTAAGTAGATCTGTCATTTCTTTTCACACAGTTGTTATATGTGTTCTTCCAATCTGTGAAATAAATATAATATATACGTTTTTTTTTTGTTCTGTTATTTGTGTATCAATGAATATTGTTTTAATTTAATAACTTAATAATTTACAATAGTTAAAAGTATTATCTTTCCATGTATTTGCTGACAATTATACATATTTAACTTGTCCATGAAATATAATATATACCGGTATATATATTTTTTAGTAAAGAAATGATTTAATACATTAATAAATAATATTACTTTACCTATTACCTGTACATATAGTTTTTAGAAATTCTCAATAGTTAACAGTCTCTGAAGACATTTTGTCCACAGAAAACGTCCAGTCAGTACGTTGATCATCTGAGGAGAAATAGAGGAAATTCTGGAAAGTTTCCAGTATTTATATAGTGTGAGCGCGAGGACAAACTTGTGCATGTGCAGTTTACTGTTTTCCCGCCATTTTGCATTTCTAATAGTGTTGTTTTACGATTTCCGGGTTTATGTTCTACAAAATCGTGGATTTTATCTATGTGCCTTCAGGGTAGTTTTTATGTGTTTCGGCCTCGTTTTCATGCATTTGCGTGTTTTCAATGGCCAATTTCTCGCTTCCAACTTCCGATCATCAGAAAATGGAAAATATGGCTCAAATAAATTAACTTGCAGCCTCACTCAAAGGCTCCCTGGCTTTCCCACTGTGCTGTGTGTGAGTGTGTAAGTGAATTTGAAGCATATTTGTGTGGTTTTGCATGTTTTCCCAGTTCGGTGGTTCAGCCATTAAAGTCGTACTTTTGCGAGCCCTGCCGTCCATCTAGGATTTTATGGTCCTAAGTCATACGGTATGTAATTTTTGCCAAGTGCCGCGTGTCTCTTGGGACAAGCGCCATTTTGTTTTTTGCTGAAAGTAATGTCTTTCTTCTGGCCACTCTGCCATAAAACCCAAATCTATGGAGCGTATGGCTAATTGTCGTCGTATGTACAGATACTCTAGTCTCTGCTGTGGAACTTTGCAGCTCCTCCAGGGTTACCTTAGGTCTCTGTGCTGCCCCTCTGATTAATGCCCTCCTTGCTCGGTCCGTGTGTTTTGGTGGGCAGCCATCTCTTGGCAGGTTTGTTGTTGTGCCATGTTCTTTCCATTTGGTTATGATAGATTTAATAGTGCTCCTGGGAATTATCAAAGATTTGGATCTTTTTTATAACCTAACCCTGACTTGTCCTTCTCAACAATATTGTACCTTACTTGTTTGGAGAGTTCCTTGGTCTTCATGGCAGTGGTGACTCTTGCTTAGGTGTTGCAGCCTCTGGGGCCTTTCAAAAAAGGTGTGTAAATGTAATGACAGATCATGTGACACTTAGATTGCACACAGGTGGACATTATTTCACTAATTATGTGACTTCTGAAGGTAATTGGTTGCACCAGAGCTTTTTATGGGCTTCATAACAAAGGGGGTGAATACATACGCACATGACAATTTTCTGTTTTCTCTTTCTAAAAAAAACAGTTTTTTGTGTATATTTTTCTCATTTCACTTCACCAACTTAGACTATTGTGTGCTGATCCATCACATAAAATTCAGATTAACAAAACAATGAACTTAAGGCTGTAATAGGTACAAAGTCAAGGGGGTGAATACTTTTGAAAGGCATTGTAACTATTCAATCATACATTTAATATTCTAATATATGGAGTAAAGAGACCATACATTTTCCTTTTCTATTTCTTTACTATTTAAGGATTGAATCACAAACAAACAAGAATGTTAAAATAAGAAAAGAAGGAATGGGGTTAGAAGGAGGAGAAAGGAACGAGGAAAAAAAGAAAAAAACTGAAATGGGAAAGATTATAAGTACATTAATTCAGTCTACTGTTTAAGACAATTTATTACATTATTATATAAATACTATAAATAAAATATATAATACTGTAATTTGCAATATCCAAGATAACATATCATGCTCTGTAACTATATTGGTGTTTATGTTCAGCTGTATGTATCTTTCTTCATCTTTTGTCATATCTAAATAAAAATTGATTGTGAAAAAAAAACTTCCTTTATAGATCTTCAATGTATTCATGCCACCTCTTCTTAATCTGATCTGCTTCTGTTAAGTCCCTACCATTTTTGTATTTTATGATGCCCACTTTGGCATGAAAGGTTCCTTTAAGATCCCCAATTTTCTTGAAGAGATCTCTTGACTTTCCCATTCTCTTATCTCCCTCTATCTCTTTACATCATTATCTTCCTCTTTTTAAATCAAGAATGTCTCCTTGTCTCTTCTTGCTATCCTCTGGAATTCTGCATTCAGTTGGACAAATCTTTTTCTATCTGAATTACCTTTCACTTTCCTTATTTACTGGGCTACTTTCTTCTTTCTTTTGGGGATATTATTTTGTGTTGCTGTTTCCTGGATAATTTTGCAAACTTTGGTCCAAAGTACTTCAGGCATTCTTTCTTCCATGTCTAGTACCTTAAATCTATTATTTACCTTCACTGCATATTCACAAGAGATGTTATTTATTATTTATTATATCCTGTTATATCCTGTTTTTGCTGACTCTGTAGAACTGCTCCATCTTTGGCTACAAGTTATATGGACAATCTGATTTATATATTGTCCATCTGGGGATGTCCATGTGTAAAGTCATCTATTAGGCTGTTGGAAGCGAGCATGGGTATAAGAACGGGGGGGGTGTAAATCCCACCCCATGTTTGTATGTATGTATGAAAGTATACAAGGAGCTGTAATCCCTCAAAATTATTCTGGCTCCTACACCCCTGTGGAAGAGGGTGTTTACTATGACCAGGGAATTATCCTGATAAAATTCTACTGATCTCTGACCTGCTTCATTTTGTACTCTCAGGCCAAACTTACCAGTTATTCCAGGTATCTTTTGGTTTCCTACTTTAGCTTTCCAATCTCCTATGATGATAGTAACATCTTTTATTTTTGTTATTTCTACGAGGTATTGAATATCTTCGAAGAACTGTACAACTTCAACATCCTTGGTTGGAGCATAGACCTGGATCACTGTGATGTTAAATGGCTTGCCTTCGATTTGAATTGAAATCATTCTTTCATTTATTTGGTTATAATTGACAACTGTTTTGGCCAACCTTTGATTGACTATGAGGGCTATTCTATTTCTTCTGCAGGATTCTTGATCACAGCAGAACATCTGGTAGTTGATGTGGAATGTCTAATTCCAGTCCGTTTGAGTTCACTAATTCCCATGATATCAATGTTTTACCTTGTAATCTCGTGATTGACCACATGCAGTTTGCTTTGGTTCATAGTTCAAACATTCCTGGTTCCTGTGCTGAATTGTTCTTTGCAGCAGAAGACTTTCCTTTCCACTCCAGGCACATCTGCAGCGGAGTGTCCTCTCGGCTTTGGCCCAACAACTTCATAAGATCTGGTGCTACTCGTAATCACCGTCTACTCTTCCTCGGTAATGTGGGAGGCACCTTCTGACCTGTGAGGCCCATCTTCCAGTGCCATATCATTATGTCTCTGGTTATGCTTGTCCATAAGATTATCTTAAGAAAGATACTGGAGCGGGTAGCCAGTTCCTTCTCTAGTAGACAGCGATTTTTATGACCTCTCTGCTATGACCTGCCCATCTTGGGTGACCCTATATGGTAAATCTCACAGCTTCATTGAAGTACACAAGCCCATTCACTACAACAAGGTAGTGATCCAGAAGAGGATACAAATTATAGTCATATCCAAAATAGTTTGTTAGGATTCTAGGGTGAATGTATACATGGAAACTAACAGAGCAACCAGGACAGAGTTGTTAGCACTAGGACAAGGGAATGTATGCAACCCCACATGGCACCAAGTGGCATTTATCATACTAAAAGCATTTTGTGTGACTGAGACATAAAACACAAGAATAATACATAAGTAATTGATAAAATTGAAAAATAGATAACTGTATACAAGATGTATGTGGCATTAATGAACCCTAAACTACAAAAGCTATAAGCCTTTTTACCAAAGGTAGCGCCACTTTAACCATTAGATTTACACTTACATAAGCAGTTAAATATATATTTCCTACCAGTTAACACTACTGTTTGCATTAAAACAGTCCTGAACCTAATCTCACAACTGGATTTTGGGAGACACAGGGGAACCCTTTGCCGCCCCATTTCTTCATGCCCAGAGCTTTACTGGACTATTGTGGACTGTGTATTGGCCCTGGGACTTGGGACCTTCCCTGGGTTAAAATATGATTACAATAGTATATCTATTTTGGTTTATGAGTATACTAGGTTTTGTATGATGTAGAATGCCAGGGTACCGATGCTACTTGTGGTCATGCCCAGAGCCTAGATAGTTTGCTAGAGTAATGTACCTAGGCCTGGGATGACCAGTTCCTGCCCTGCACAACCCAGTGGGACATATATTGCTTATATTGTGTATGATTAGATATAAATTGTGTTTCATATTACAGGTATTGTTGTAAATAACATATTGTTTATCCTGTAAGTGACTGAGGCGTGGATGTGTTAGAAGTAAACCCTAAGTTTTGGGGAAATGTACAAGTTAGTGCTGACTAAACCCTGTACTAATAAACTCATATAAGGATTTTTTGCACATTGAGCTTTTACACATGCAAAACAGGGCCTCTAGCATGCACCCCAGAAAGGGATATCATAAAAACTATATAAGATGCTCTGCAGATGGACAGCTCTGCATAATATTGCAGTTAAACACATAGCTTATACCTGCTAAGCCCAGCCAGCTGGCTTATCCTTCAGTCAAGTGCTAAGTCAACACTCTTGAGATAGTGACCCTGGTAACTACAGAGCAGATGCTGTCTTTCACATACACCTGGGGTGCTCTGTTTGACATGTAGGCATGCAATCCTAAGGAAACTAAGAATGCACCTTGGCCTGATTGGTGGCTACTAGACGTTCCATCTCACACATAGGCATGCTTTTGTGGCTACTTAAGAATGCATATTGTCCTGATTGGTGAATCTTAGTTTACATTTTTCCACTCATTGGTTACCAAAAATGCACAATTCTCTGAATGGTTGTTCTCCACTTGACAAACGGTATAAATATGTCCATAGTTCATAATAAAAGTTGTCCATTGGGCGTTGTCTCTATCCTGAAGCCTTCTTTTGTGCCAGAGGTAACAAGAAATGCACGGTCCTGCTGGAGTAGCTTTGAACTAGGTTCTTATAAAGCCCTATTGAGGAAGAAGGTTGTGACACCCAACACTTAAAACTATTGAAAATATGAATTATCTAACTAGAGAATCCACTTCTTTGCATTAATGATATGTTCAAATTAAAAAAATATATAGCTAGCTTACATTGTTGCCTCTGCAGGGCCCAACAGGTCCTTGATATATTGGTGGAAGTTCACTGTTTTAGAGAGGAATTTCTGGAAAGCTATGCATGCAGCCTTTGATGCAACATACTACTTTTGTTACAGTAAAAGGGGTGAATGTGATGTAACAAGCACAAAATGGGTCTCTGTACTCATAAACAGAAAATTCAGATTTTCCCAAAAATGTCTTATGTTCATGGTTTACTAATAATCAGCTAATATTGTTGGTTTGTCATACCAACATGTGTTTTTTTCTTGAACTACAGTGGTCCTTTAAGCAGGGAATTAATTATGGGCACCTCATTGATATAAAAGCCCATTTAGTAGGGGTCACTTATATACTCGTTCAATAATACATGTATATGCCTAAAAAATGTTGACCTATCCTGTTGTTTTTCCTATCAATATATTTCTGTTTCATTTCATTTGGAATTTTGGTATTTCATTAAATGCAAAAAAATTAAAATATTATGTAATACCATTCCACTGCTCATAATCCAAGATAGTGTTGGAATTATAAAATTAATACTGATTGTTTACTTATTTGCTACAGATTATTATTTTTTTTGCTCGTTCCCATACCATATTTGTGCAACGGAATTCAATCCAAATAATATATTGCTTACTGGAAACAGTTTTCTTTAGAAGTCTTAGATCCCAAGACGATTTTATTTCATTTTATAGTGATCAAACAAATGGTAGAGAAAAAGGATTTAGGCTCAGCACAAATTCATAGCCTTAGGGTACCTTCAAGTAAGTTCCATTCAATGAAGCAAGAACAGTTTTGCAACCCATGAACCATATCATGGGAGTAATAAGGGAATTCCTCTCTCAATCTTTATAGACCATAAAGTAGACATGACATCACTGGAGTACTATACAAGATTCCACAGCATAAATTAGGCACTTTCCCACTCACACAGCTAGAAAATGTGCTTTTCACATGGACCACATCTGTTTAAACTTATCATCCAACAAAACTACAATAATAATCTATTACAATTATTAAAGGGATTATTTGTTCAGAAGGTTCAGAACATGAAATATGTTATGTTGGCATAACATATATCCAAACATCTCCGCCTGACAGATGCACACTTATGAACACAAGCCATGAATGATAAAAGTTAACAGGTTGGTTGGCTTCCATGACATATTAATCATTTTAATACACTATTATCAGGAGTTCCCATTTGTTCCTAATGCATTTTTGTCAAGTGAGCATTTGCCTTTTTGGAAATTATATGATGCCAAATTTGGCAAATCTATGGACTCAAACACCAAACAGTATAATTGTGCTTTATATGTGCTATCAAATTTTCTTTTTAAATAAAGGTCATCAACCAATGTGCCTCTAGTGCTACAATCAATATTTTAAATGACACTATAGCTGTGAGTCAGAACTGTTACAAGCAGTTATAAAATGGGTTGGTTTGATAAAATGGGCATGTAACATAAATAATTTGAATATAGAGAGATAATGAGACACATGATGGTATTATTTTATTAAAGGGTGTGAGGGATACATAAAGTTCATGGGCTGATATTAATGGGGTGGGGTATGATGAAGAATAACAAGACACATGATGGTACCATTTTATGAAAGGGTGTGAGGGGGACATAGAGTTCATGGACTGATATTAATGGGGAGAGATGGGGGGGAGTGCAATTTGGGGTAAATTACTGAGATTGGATTATGGGAGCTGAGTGCGTTGATGTGTAAAATGGTGTATTGGAGAGTGTAGAGACTACACTAAATTAAGAGATGTATCTTATTGAGAGTTGCACTTTCCTTTAATCCTACAAAATACATTGAGGAAGTCTCTCACTGGAACTGAATAGAAATCTTGACTGCATCCAAAGACCTTTACTGTTGAGTAATCAGTTAAGGGCCCAGTAAAGCAACATTGATTGTAATAGTTAAAAATTAAGAGGCCACTGTAGTCATCCAAACAGCTTATTACACACAGATAGAGCAGTTAAAATAAAATAAAGATAACTTCCAGTTATTTAAAATTATGCTGTTTTCATTGATATATATCTGTGCTTTTATGTGCTTCTAATGCTCTGTATAGCCATCATCTAGTGTCCTGCAGTAGTATTGTGCAGGGGTAGGTAGTAGTTGCAGCAAATATACTGTGCACCACAGCAATGAGTCTTTGGAGCTGGATGTGGCTGACAGCTCAGTCAGTTAGACCCTAACAGCATATTCAAAACAATTGTATTTGCCTCTCATTACCCTGAGACTGATTGGAGAAGGTATGCAGCTGAATCAATTAGAAGCTCTCAGCTTGCTCAGGGTCCTGTTACTGCTGAAGGCTGTCCTTGAGTCTCATTCCCCGGAGATTGATTAGAGAAGTATTTAGGATCACATGGTGCCATATATAATTAATATAACGCAATGTTTATGTATAATGGCTGACAGATCTATCTTTCTATCTATCTATCTATCTATCTATCTATCATGTTTATCAACTGGAAGGACTGGAAGCAATATAAACTTGAAATGTTCAAAATAAAAAAAAAACAGCTAAAAAGCTTAACTTTACAAAAATTCATAAACTATTATCTCATATTTTAATGAGATCTAAATAAAACAGAAAGCCAATTTGCACCAAATTTGTGTTCATTTTAAGGTGGTACAAGGCCATATTTAGGTATTATGCTGCCCTAGGCCAATTTAGATTTGTGCATCTCCTTTTCCACAGATCCAATGGCAATATGTCAGAAAGTGTCAGGTACACTTCCAAACAAAATATTACTGCATGAAGACAAATTATGTTTTGGCACCGCACCGGTAACTAAATTTGCCTTCTGCATTCTGAAAATGAGCTGCTCTATGCTTGTGCTTTGTTGGCATATACAAAAATACCGAACTGAGTTAGATGCAAATGAAAAATCGCCGGGAGACTCATTGATGTGCAACACCTCTTCAAAAGGGGTAGCAGTTTTTATTGACTTATATCCTCATGCTATCTATGCCAGGTAAATACAAGTTACATTAAACAAAATTATTCATAGACATCCTTTTATCTGCAATATATTTGCAAAACATTCAAAATGTCAAGACATTCTTGAGGCAAGGTGTGCAGTTGTCCACCCTTTAAGAATCACTGCAACGGGAAGTTACAACTAGTAAGGGCATACATAAAGTCTATGAAGAAAGAAACTTTCAGAAATAGAGAAATTCTTTTAAAAGTTGGTGGGTTGAAATTTCAGGGTGATTTGCACAAGTATTACTTTGATAGGTGTGGAAGATACTGTGTGTGGAAAAGTATAAAAAAGCTACTGCAGTATTGTGAGGGACAAAAACAAAAAAAAATCATTTTAGAAAATGCAATATATTAATGATGGTGTCTGAGCTCAGCTAACAGAAGCATACATGTGAATTGTGTCTGCAACTAAAATGTATTTCAGTTACTGACTACAGTATTGGCTCATGTTTTTGTTTATTCCTGTCTGCCTGGTTCTGTTTGCTTCTCATTTCATGCTGATAACCTTTCCTCACTATTAGCCTCATTCAATTGCTGCGATTTTGATAACCGGGGTCGCAAATAGAAGTCGCAAGCTACTTTGCTATTCAATTGCCTTCCGTTTGCTGGCTCCAATCGAGTTATGGGCTGCAAGCTGTGATTTCTTGGGATTTGTCAAATTCCAAGTTACCTCCCTCCAAGCCTTTGATATTTCACGTCCGGAAGAGTTGCGATCACTAAAATTGCAAATTGCTATTCAATTGCTCAGATTTTCCCAAACTAACCATTCCGTCAATCCCACAAATGGCTAAACTCGAACCACAGGTTACTGGTACCAAGGAGGTTTCGCAATGGGCTTACTTACAAATCGGAGCACCTTAAAAGCAAATCAAAAATCAAAACTGTACTTTTAATAAAAGTGAAAGTGATGATAGGTCTTAGAATTAATACCACAACATTATCAATCTTGCGCATCGCCATAATAAAATACTTTATTTCATGTATAATTTCCGTCCAAAGTCCTATGTGCTTCAGCCTCCAACCTCCATATTTCATTGAAGTCCTACGAGCTTGAATAACGAGTTATGGGCTTGGAGGTCATTCAAGCTGTAGGACTTTGGACAGAAATTAAACATGAAATAAAGTATTTTATTATGGTGATGTGCGAGCTTGATAATGTTGTGATTTTAATTCTAATGTCACCCATTGCGTTCCCAATCGTTTCCAGTGCTTTACAGTGCTTTATTGAATTTATATTTGCTTTTAAAGTTGAGTTACAATGAGGATATATGTCATGTCCACCATTCATATACTTTACAGTGACACAGCGGAGGTTCCAAATATAGGAAATAACAAGTGCTTCATCAATAAAATATTATTAAAAACATTTTTTTCATATAAACTAACTATGCCATTTTGAACTGTCAGTTAGCTTCTCTGATCCACCTATAAAATAAATTCTAATGTTTTGATAATGAAATATTTTTTTTTAATTGTTGATAAAAACTGCAAGGCATGGGATTCATTGCACACAAAAAAAGACTAGGCATGTTCTATATGAAGGCATCTGCACTGCCCACTGGGCCCAGTGGACCATGAGGTTATCAGTAATTAATGATAATTGCTCTTTTTAACAAAATATATATATATATTTTTAATAACATTCACTTGATACTTTTTATTATCTATAGTTTTAAATGATACTTTATTTGCAACTTTCACTGTGTCACTTTAAGAGTTTATTCTCTGAGCTCCACTCAATAAGATCTAATTTACACTTCCCACCACTGTTATGAGTATGGTGTCTCTTAATTCAGAAGTTATGGGACCTATTAAATTTGCCGATTTGTAGTTCCTGAAGCCTGTAAAGGAGCCTGCAAAAGTTACGGCTATTAAATTGGCCTCTTTTAGCTACCCGCAAACAATCTGCGGGTTACAGACTGAAAATCCCTAAGGCTATCAAAATCGGAACCAGTTAAGCCTTTGATTTTTCAAGACGGTAAATGTTACATTCTCAAGCCCGCAATTGTTTCCACACCAGTAAATGGCAAATGTAGCCCAAAATCCTATGGGTACTAGAGAGGACCAGCAATGGGGTTCAACTCCTGTCAGTAGCACTGTAAAAGCAAATATAAACACACTACTTTATTTAAGATTACAGGGAAAGCGATGAAAGGTATTAAAATAATAGCACAACAACAAAAAAAAATGTATGTTTAATTTCCATGTTATATTGATCCTGGCAATTAATGTGCTAAAACATGTAATTGGACTTGCATGGACTAGAATATTCTATTTATAGATTTTTTCACATTGCATCAGTACTGGAATGCGGGCCCGATCGCAACGGAGACTTCAAAACCGTAAGTGATTGAAATCTAACCTCCATGTTTTAGTGACGTAATGATGATGGTCTCTATTACTATTGTCTCCGTCTAAACCCTTAACTACAGGTTTGAATAATTGATCATGTTCACGCTCGGAAATGCTACGTGCCGAAGCATGGTTTACAAATTTGGATTTCGGCCATGTTGTTGTGGCCTTTTGGTCTCTTTGGCCTTTTCAAGGCTAATGAAGAGCAGGTTTTGACAATACTATTTTGTACCTTGTACTTAACCACTGTATAGCACTGTGAAATATGGTACAAATAAAGCATAATAATAATAATAGGTGATGCTTGCCCAACTGAACACCCCTCTGATAATGTATTTGTTTATATAAGTTAATGCGTGACAATAAAGTTATTGTTGGCAAGGATACAAGCCTCATGCTGAAGTCATTGTTATTCCTTGAAATCACTATAAATCTTATAATAAATGGTTTTATGCAGCACATTCTCTTTATATCTATGTTCTTTCTCACAACGGGAGAGATAATTATTTTGATCACAACAGAGACGTCAAACTGGTAAGGGCTGCAGTTACCGGTTGCAGCCCGACCTGTGTCATGAGAGACACAAGTTAATAAGGAGAGGAATAGGGGATCCATAGGCATTTACATTTCAAGTTGACATATAAATTGACAACATATCGATTACTATCCATGAAAAATTCAGTGCTGTGTGAAGGCAGCTCTGAATAGCCTAAAATGAACTGCATTGGCAAGTTACTGTTAGCTATCCTATTTATTTTTACTCAAAGTCTATCCACCCATAAAGGCTCAAAAAAGCTTTGCTGAAAAGCAGTTAAAGATACAGTTCTGTGAAAAGTCAAGACAATTTATTTAAGTGCACTATAACTATTACATTAAACATTCTCATGTGTTATATAACCACAATATAGACTAGTATGATATGTGAGTCTACATATATCTGTAAACATCAACTAAAGTCAATTACAACAGGCAATACACAAGCAATTAATACAAATCAGCAAAGCCACATGAGCTACAACAGGTACTGTGAGGAAATCCCTATAAAAAGGCCAGCCACACCCCAAGCACTATGTAAATAAATTCAGTCAGTTCCATACAGACCCTTAAAGAAGGCTGATGGCTAACTGATAAAAAATAACTCTATAATGAATTTAATGTAGCAACAAAATCGTGAATATTACTATAAAGTGAAAATAGTGATTAAAAAAATATTGACATATATACAGAATGACTACTGTAGGTACTAGAGAACTGCTTAATAATTAACCACAGAGAACGCCCCAAACGTTAGGAGGCGTAATAAAAATAGGAACACTCACTTCTAAGTGTAATACACACTAATTGTGATAACATACTGTATATCCATTTGAAAAAAAACATATATTCCACTGTGTTGCTGAGTATGATGATATAACCACAATCCCTTCACGTGTCCATATAGAATGTGATTATCATGTAGAGCCTATTTGGTAGAGGGATAGGGTATCAGATTTCCAACTAGCACACTGGGTACATGCAGTGGGACAGTAATGGTGGGCAAAATGCAACTACTAGCAACTACTAGCAAGCTATTCTGCATACAGGAGAGTTTGGCATCAAGCCCATGCAATAAATAAGTGTATTAACCTTGGGAAGCAGTCTCCTACCTGCTAGCAGTCCAGAGGTATGCCTGATGCATGTTTCCCCGCCTCTAACCTAAGCGGATTCTGCAGGGGAAAAAAGAAAAAAATTAAAGAAAGCCACCCTCTTCCTGGTTGGCGTGATAACATCGCAACATATCGACATTGCAAGGTCACTTGTGCTGCCTATCCAATGTGGTAAATGTGTCTCATTTAAGGAAATGGGTTTTACGCTTTGCTATAGGAATAGAAATACACAACTACTAGCGGAATTAATACCTTGATAACGGCATGAATCTAATTATTGCATTCTATATTTAAGGATGATATACATCAAGTATAGCATGTTGTATTGAAACAATATATGTATGTATATATATCATGTGTGCCCTTAGTCTGGCACCCAGTTATTTATCCTAACCAATGGCTTGATGAGCTAAACATTGTATTTACTACTGACAGCGTCATCTCAGTATCACAAACAGATTAAAAAACAATTTCTCATTTTTTTTTCCAATCACAAATCTATACAAACGCCAAGCTAGGGCATGGTGGGAAGTTAAGAGCTTACAACGGTATTTTGAAAAAAGCTTAATCCCATGTGGGTTAAGGGTAAATCTGAATCCTGCTTTAGACTTAATTAGTGAGACATTCCTTAATGAATGGGATACCATACTCAACACATGCTAAGCTTTGTTGATGGAATTAAGAATTAAGGAGTGGGAAAAATATTGGAAACAACTAAAATTGAGTTGGTTCTAAACTTAGGTAAATAGAAAAACTCGAAAATGATCTAGACAAATGTAAAAATTCTCTTAAACAACGTAAACACAAATACATATGCAATTTTAAGGATTGGGAAAATACAAGAATTTATAGACATCCACAATCAGTACGAATTCCTCCTCCGGAAATAAACTCGTCTTCAGACTACAATACATCAGATGCTGAGACTCCAATAGAAAGTCAACGTGAAAATCGGCACCCCAACAGAGGAGATATAAGATCTAGGAAAGATTGGAAAGATCTGCGCCTCCTTCTTTTTTAGACCACCGACGTCCGAACCCACAAGAAAGAAGATTGAGGGACAGGAGTCGTTGGTCAAATAATTACTAATTCTACTCAATATAGGTTATAAATCTAACTAATCTTACTGTAACCAAAACACATATTGATCTTCTCAAGAAAGGATTATCATTTTCTCCATCTCATCAATTCAATTTGTTTGAATGGACTAAGGACATTCACATGTTCGCTCGTAAATTGTTTTTAAGAATCATAAAAAAATGACCATCAGCGAATGTAAAACTTTACAACTTACTCCTGCAGAGCAGTATGCTCTCCAGCAGACAACAGAAATTACTAAAGCAAATCTGTCTAATGCTGGACAGCGAGAGGGTCCTTTTACTGACCATAAACCCAATAGTAGGTTTACACCGAACCTTGAACTTTCAAGAGAGATCAAAGTTTTTGTCAACTTGGTAACTCAGGAACTTGAGAAATTATAACTTAGTGGTAAAATCCTTTGATAAAGGGGGTAACACCGTACTATTAAAATGGGATAATTACCACATTGAGAACCAATGACTGATAAATGATGCGTCGACATATGTCAAGCTAAAATTGGATCCAACTTTAAAATTTAAATCGGAATTGGTGGATATTCTCAATGAGAGTTTGGCAAACATTTGTCATTTCTAGACAAGAATATAACTATTTATTAAACAAACATCCGACGATACCCACCTTTTATTTAATTCCGCAAGTTCATAAGACTCTAAGGACTCCTCCCCAGAAGACCTATAGTTTCCGGTAATAACAGCTTAAGCAAACACCCAAGCCAGTACATTGATATGATTCTGAGACTGTTTGTGATGGATTTGTCCTCCTATGTGCAGGATACAAAGTCCATGCTACAAAGATTACAAAACATACATTTGGAAACTGATTCACTTTTAGTAAGGCTTGATGTCGAAGAGCTTTAAACCTTGATACCACATCAGGTGGGGATCAATGCGGTCGAAACTTATCTTAACACACAAGGGACCCAATATGCTAAACATAACCAATTTGTGATAAACATGCTTAGTTTTGTTCTTACCAAAAACTACTTTCTATACGATAATGTATTCTAAAACCAAATCAGGGGTACTGAGATGAGGACTACCTGTGCCCATCCTATGTTAATCTCCATCTCGGCCTATGGGAAGAGCGAGTTGTGTTTGGTGAGGATTTCTCACAATTTGCGGACCAGATTGAAATCTGGATCCGCTTTATGGACGATATTTTCCTAGTTTGAAATGGCTCCCCCATCCAACTCAACACTTCATTAATATTCTGAACAAAAATGATATTGGATTGAAATTAACATACACATTCAATTATGAGAAAATAGAAATGCTCCAAAAGCTCCAAAAGAAATGCTAGAAGCAGCGATAATTAACATCCCAAAACCAAATAAAGATTCTAGATACTGTATGAATTACAGACCAATATCATTAATGAACACTGACATAAAATTATATGCAAAAGTACTTGCTACTAGACTGAATAAATGCCTGCCCAAATTGATAAATATGGATCAATCTGGATTCCTCCAAAATCGTCAGGGGGCAGATAATACTAGAAGACTGATTGATTTAATAACTTATAGTAAAGATAATCATAAACCCTGCACAATCATTACTTTAGATGCAGAAAAAGCCTTTGATAGGTTAAATTGGGATTATATGTACCAAGTTTTACTGAAATTTGGGTTTGAAGATTTTGGTGAAAAGTCAATCAGGGCCTTATATGACTGCCCAAGTGCCTTCATTTCTGGAATTGGTTCAGGATCATCCCCCATACCTATTAATAATGGATCTCGACAGGGTTGCCCATTATCTCCACTGATTTTTGTCTTAATGATGGAGCCTCTTGCAGAGGCGATCAGAGGAAACAGTAAAATCCATGGCATTAATATCGGTGAGACAAATTACAAAATTATGTTATATGCAGATGATGTGTTACTATTACTAAACCTAGCGAATCCCTAATTCATATTCAAGAGTTATATAGAAATTTGGGAATATTTCCTATAAAGTGAACTGGTCTAAAACAGAAGTGTTGTCTATCTATATAGATGGGAGAGAAAAAAAATTGTTGAATTCAATCTGGGACATCAACTGGGAAATGAATAAAATATCGTATTTAGGAATAGAATTTACTAGTTAAATGGAAGAAACAATTCAAATAAATTAAAAAAAACTTTATAACAAAATTAAAACCCAGTTAGATAACTGGAAATTAAATATGCTATCTTGGCTAGGTAGGATTGCAGCCATAAAAATGTCAATCTTGCCTCAAATTAGCTATCTTTTCAGATGCCTACCTTTGAACATTCCCATCTATATAATTAAAAAACATCAAACTTTAATTGACTCAATTATTTATAACGGGGAAAACCCCAGAATTAAACTAAAAACGGTCAGAAAAAGTTTCATAAAGGGAGGTATCGCAGCCCCATGTATTGAAGATTATTATAATGCTGTAAGACTTTCACACTGTGTAAATTGGTCATCTAAAATAAATAAGAGCAGATGGGTAAACATAGAACAAAATCTGTCCAATAATCTGGTTCTATCAGAATGGCTTTGGTATGACAAATCATCATGTAAAATTAATAAATTAGTCCCCACTGTAGTAAAATCTGGATTGGAATTCTGGTTTAAGTGGAATAAAAAAAGTAACCTTTCTTTATTTCCATCACCTGAAATGTCTTTGTTATGGCTGAGTAAGGTTCTTAACCTCCCATTTCTACAGGACTGGAATAGTTGGAATATTCATTCATTGGGGGACCTTTTTGACTCAGGTAAGATGAAATCCTTTGCTGTGTTTGGCAGAGAATTTGATCTCCCTTTGTCAAAATGGTTAGAATATGAAAGAGTTAAGACGACAATTGCACAATCTAAATTCTCTACTATGTACACCAGATATCTAACTAAATTTGAAAAACTAGCTCTATTTAATGATGGGAAGCACTTAATCTCCAAATGTTTTGATATGACAAGAAAACAGATTACAGTGGAAAAAACTTCAGCCATGCAGAAATGGGAGATAGATTGTTGTAATTCTATCACACTAGAAAAGTGGTCTAAGGCATTTAATCTCTCTCAGAGAATTATTAAATATCAATTTTATAGAGAAATTTATTTCAAAGTGGTGCAGAGATGGCATTTTGTCCCTTCAAAAATAGCCTTGATTTATAAAGACCCAGACCTCCGGATATGCTGGAGATTTTGTAATCAACAAGGCTCCTATAAACATATTTGGTGAGACTGTATACATATCAGGAACTTATGGAACTCCGTTTTTGATTATATTTCCAATTGTTGTGATAGGATTATTACTCCTTCATGTGAAATGGCATTGTTACATATTTTTGATGAGTGCTTTAAGTTGGAAGAAAAAGCCTTCTTCATTCAAGTATTTCTAGTGGTTAAATGGCTGATAGCTAAACGCTGGAAATCAGAGATACCTCCAACAATGAATGAAGTAATTTCAACGCTTGAAAAAAATAGAGAATTAGGAAAAAATATTTCTGCTTTGGGCATTAGTTTGTCTAAGTGCAATAGTTGGGCAGTTTGGGATAAATATCTCCATCCATCAACCTAAATAAATACAAACCTTTTTCAAGGGGAATATCATGTAAACAACCAAATCTGTATACCTTTATATGCAACCTGTACTTTTAACTTGACTGTTTTTGTTTTTTGTATATGTAAATCTTTGATATTTGTACAATTGTGTAATGGAATTTGTATTTCTATATATATAAAAAAAAAAGAAAATAGAATTTCTGGATCTGGTAATTCTCAAATCGGAGAGCAACAGACTTATTACATGCACACACAGAAAATAAACAGCTACAAACAGCCTGTTGTTTGCCACGAGTCACCATCCCCCACATCTCATAAGAAGCATACCATATGGCCAATATCTGAGGGTTCGTAGAAACTGTACTTTGGACTGTGATTTTTAACTCCAGGCAAAAGACCTATATTATTGATTCAAACAAAGAGGATACTCCAACAACTTACTCAAGAAGGCATATGACAAAGCAAAATTGAAACAGGAATACCGAGGTTACATCCCGATCCAACCAGAACCAAATTCGGTTGATTGGTACGTTCAACACACAGCATGAAAAAAATCAAACAAATTTTAACAACATTTTGGCATATATTATTATTTTTATTTTTTATTTTTTTTATTACTTTATTTTTTCTCGTTTTTCTTTAACAAACATCAAAGACATAACAAAACAAAACAATCATACATTCCAGAGGTATCAGTAATTCAACAGTTTAGCAATTGCATATGTATAAATACACTGTTAAAATCTCCTCCCTCCCATCTCTTCGAATACCAATTTTTATGTAATATATTGTACTCCTGATGGGAAGGCAGTTCCCTAATAGCAAGTTCACTTAACTTGATACCTCCACCAAGCATACAAAGGAACCGGCACTACTCTCAATATAGTTAATATAATTAATAGTTTAGCACAGAAATCATGTGCTTCTGGGGAGACTCGGGTGAAGAAGGAAAATAGAAAACAGTAAAACAAAATCTCTTTCCTCTTCCCTTCCCCTACCCCCTCCCTCCCCCTCCCCTCCCTCCCCCCACTCCAATAGGAGCAGAGAAGAGAAAAGAAAAGGAAGGGAGAAAGAGAGACGGAGAAAAGCAAAGGGAAAGAGAAAATCTGATTTAACAGCAAAAGCATATAACAACAATGGTAACCAATTATCAAACATAATTTCTCATATATTAACCTTTCAATTACAATAACTATCCCAAACAGACCATCTGTCTAGTCCTTTTCTTCCAGTTCGCTTGACTAAGCTCTCTCCTTGGACTTCAAACTTTCTATTTCTTATAACACAATTTATAATTTCTTGAAGAGATGGGGAGGACTCTGATTTCCAATATTTCACAATATACATTTTAATAACCAAAAGAATATGAGAGACCAGGAGGTAGACTTTTGGAAAAGTCTACCTTATGTTTATATGTAATAGGAGCAGCTCTGAACAAAAGGAACCTCTACCTCACATATATCCTCAATCAGATATGTACAAGCTCTCCAAAAAGGCTTTATTTTTGTACAGTTCCACCAAGCATGGAGTGAATCACTGTTTATACCACAGCCCTTCCAACATGTATTCCCTTTGTTCTGTGCAAATTTATTAATCGCATCTGGTGTCCAATACCATCTATTGATCAACTTGAAATATAATTCAATATAGTTACTAGAGCAGGAAGAGATTTTTACGATTTTTAGAGCCTCCTCCCATTTATCTCCGTCCATTAATATATGTAGATCTTTCTGCCACTCTAACATACCTTTCGTTGGATTTACTTTATCCTGTGGCGTTAGAATCTTATGACATCTTGAAATTCTATGCGGTAACGCCTTCTGATATAGCATACTTTCAAAGTCATGTAAACAACCAAATCTGTATACCTTTATATGCAACCTGTACTTTTAACTTGACTGTTTTTGTTTTTTGTATATGTAAATCTTTGATATTTGTACAATTGTGTAATGGAATTTGTATTTCTATATATATAAAAAAAAAAGAAAATAGAATTTCTGGATCTGGTAATTCTCAAATCGGAGAGCAACAGACTTATTACATGCACACACAGAAAATAAACAGCTACAAACAGCCTGTTGTTTGCCACGAGTCACAATCCGCCACATCTCATAAGAAGCATACCATATGGCCAATATCTGAGGGTTCGTAGAAACTGTACTTTGGACTGTGATTTTTAACTCCAGGCAAAAGACCTATATTATTGATTCAAACAAAGAGGATACTCCAACAACTTACTCAAGAAGGCATATGACAAAGCAAAATTGAAACAGGAATACCGAGGTTACATCCCGATCCAACCAGAACCAAATTCGGTTGATTGGTACGTTCAACACACAGCATGAAAAAAATCAAACAAATTTTAACAACATTTTGGCATATATTATTATTTTTTTTTTTTTTTTTTATTACTTTATTTTTTCTCGTTTTTCTTTAACAAACATCAAAGACATAACAAAACAAAACAATCATACATTCCAGAGGTATCAGTAATTCAACAGTTTAGCAATTGCATATGTATAAATACACTGTTAAAATCTCCTCCCTCCCATCTCTTCGAATACCAATTTTTATGTAATATATTGTACTCCTGATGGGAAGGCAGTTCCCTAATAGCAAGTTCACTTAACTTGATACCTCCACCAAGCATACAAAGGAACCGGCACTACTCTCAATATAGTTAATATAATTAATAGTTTAGCACAGAAATCATGTGCTTCTGGGGAGACTCGGGTGAAGAAGGAAAATAGAAAACAGTAAAACAAAATCTCTTTCCTCTTCCCTTCCCCTACCCCCTCCCTCCCCCTCCCCTCCCTCCCCCCACTCCAATAGGAGCAGAGAAGAGAAAAGAAAAGGAAGGGAGAAAGAGAGACGGAGAAAAGCAAAGGGAAAGAGAAAATCTGATTTAACAGCAAAAGCATATAACAACAATGGTAACCAATTATCAAACATAATTTCTCATATATTAACCTTTCAATTACAATAACTATCCCAAACAGACCATCTGTCTAGTCCTTTTCTTCCAGTTCGCTTGACTAAGCTCTCTCCTTGGACTTCAAACTTTCTATTTCTTATAACACAATTTATAATTTCTTGAAGAGATGGGGAGGACTCTGATTTCCAATATTTCACAATATACATTTTAATAACCAAAAGAATATGAGAGACCAGGAGGTAGACTTTTGGAAAAGTCTACCTTATGTTTATATGTAATAGGAGCAGCTCTGAACAAAAGGAACCTCTACCTCACATATATCCTCAATCAGATATGTACAAGCTCTCCAAAAAGGCTTTATTTTTGTACAGTTCCACCAAGCATGGAGTGAATCACTGTTTATACCACAGCCCTTCCAACATGTATTCCCTTTGTTCTGTGCAAATTTATTAATCGCATCTGGTGTCCAATACCATCTATTGATCAACTTGAAATATAATTCAATATAGTTACTAGAGCAGGAAGAGATTTTTACGATTTTTAGAGCCTCCTCCCATTTATCTCCGTCCATTAATATATGTAGATCTTTCTGCCACTCTAACATACCTTTTGTTGGATTTACTTTATCCTGTGGCGTTAGAATCTTATGACATCTTGAAATTCTATGCGGTAACGCCTTCTGATATAGCATACTTTCAAAGTCAGTAATCGAATAGCTAATCTTTTTACCATATCCCTTTGCTTTCACCAAGGATTGTAAGGATCTAAATGCCAACCATTGGTTGTTCTTAAGTTTATATTTTTGTTTCAAGTTAGACCAGGATAGTTGGACACCAGATGCGTAGAGATCATCTATAAGGGATATTCCCTGCAATTTCCATCCACCTATTAAGTCAACATTGAACGGTGATAAGAGACACTCTATAGGGGCACCTAACGAAGGATATCTCGAAAGGTTCAATTTATCTCTATTTGTCACCCAGAATTTTAACAATGTTCTTACTCCTCTGGGTAGCCGTTCACTCTTGACATCATTTAACCCATCAATCCACAGCAATGTATTAGGAGTGTCTATTTTTAATATATCGTATTCTAAGGACTTCCAATCTGGATTAATGGCAGGAGTACTCCATATCATAATTTGAGAGAGGGCAATAGCATTATATAAATCTCTTATAGAGGGTGATGCCAATCCACCCTTAAGCATGGGTCTTTTGGTAATTGAAAGAGGGATTCTAGTTCTTTTACCACCCAAAATAAATGCATCTATACCTCTTTGCAGTTTAACAATCCAATATTTTGGCGGAACTTCCGGAATTGTTCTAAGGATATAAGTGATTTTAGGGATCAATATCATCTTACTAATTGCGATTCTAGCTGACCATGAAAATTTTACATCTTTCCACTCTAAGAGGATTTTCTGAATCTGTTTCCATATCTTTTCTAGATTAGATTTCAAAATCTTATTAAAATTGAATGATAGGTCTATACCCAGATGACTTATTTTATTAGAGTTCCATTTAAAATTAAATGAGCTTTTTAAACTTGTAATTTCTTCAAAGGAGAGATCCCTCCATATAATATCTGATTTCTCATGGTTGACCTTATAATAAGATAGTCTTCCAAATTCTTTAAAGATGATATCAAGAGTTCCCAAAGATTGGATAGGGTTCTTCAAAATAACTATCAGATCATCTGCATATATAGCAATTTTATACTCTTTAAGACCTACTTTTACTCCCTCAATATCCTTTGCTTCCCTTATTTTCAATAGAAGAGGCTCCACATAAAGATTAAATAATATGGGAGACAAGGGACAGCCCTGCCTAGTTCCATTTTTTATGGGAAAGAAAGTTGTTTCATAATTAGGCCCACTAATCTTAGCTGTAGGGTTAATATAAAGAGCCATAATTGCTTTAGAAGCAAATTCCTCTAGTCCATAACATTCCAAGGCAATCTTAAGGAAGTCCCAGCTGACTCTGGGGCCCCCATGGGGCCCCCATCACTCCTCCCTATAGAGAGAATATCTATCAATGTTCTTATATTATCCCCTCCTTGTCGGGACTTAACAAATCCTGTCTGCTCTGGATTAATCAACTGCGGAATTAAAAGGATCAAATGATTAGTTAACACCTTAGAATATATTTTTAAATCATAATTAATAAGAGAGATAGGTCTATAGCTCTTCCTATCTTCCGGGTCTTTTCCTTCTTTTAGTATATTTATAATTTTTGCTTCAGTTAACTCCTCTCTAAAAACTAGGTTTCTGAAAATCTTTCTGCTTCTCAATATTATATAATTCTGAGTAGTATTGGAAAAATATGTTGCCAATTTTTTCTGGATGGTTATATAGCTGATTATCTTCTCCCCTGAGTCCCTGGATATGGTTTTGAATTTTTTGATTCTTTACTTTATTGGACAAATATTTCCCCATTTTTCCTCCCATGAGGTAATTGTTTTGTTGTGCTTTCCAAACCATTCTATCTTGAATTAACTGAAAGATCTTTTTAATTTGTAAATTGATATCTTTAATTTTTTCCATCTTTTGCATATATGGAAGATTTTTATTGCTATTCTGTAATATATCTAACTGAATATAAAGATTTCTTAGGGTTGTTGCCCTAGCTCTCTTCATTTGCGCTTCTTTTTCTATTAGAATGCCTCTAACAAATGCTTTTAATGTTCACCATATGAGTGAAGGAGATGATACTGAATCTATATTTAAGCGCATAAATTCTCTAATAGCTGTTCTTATTTCTTCTATATATATCTTATCTTTTAAAATCAGAGGTTCTATTCTCCACTTTCTTATTTTACCATAGGTTTCAACCCCTTTTCGTTCCAACATCAGTGGAAAGTGATCTGATAGTGCAGTAGATAAGATAGTTATTTTTTTTGTATCGTATACCACTGAAGGATCCCCCAAGAAATAATCTATTCTAGAGTATACATTATATTTCTTTGAGTGATATGTAAACTCTATCTTTTCTGGATTAAATGTTCTCCAAATATCAAAGAGGTCAAGCTCTATCATTAGTTTTTTAATTCTTAATCTTAAATAACTCAAAGTATTATTATTTTTCTTATATTTAGATTTTGATCTATCCTGAACTGTATCCATAGCTAGATTTAAGTCTCCACATATAATAACTTTTCCTTTTTTATATTTATGAACTAACTTCAATATTTTTATAAGAGATCTCTCTTGATTCTTATTTGGGGCACATATATTTACAATTGTGTAGATGCTTTTATTTATTTCTCCTACCCACAATATATATCATCCCTCTATATCAATCTTTTTAAACTCTTCCTCCACCACTAAGTTAGCTTTAAATAATATCGAGACACCCCTCGTTTTACTAGTATAATTAGCATCTACTCTCTTCAAAAAAGATTTATTATTTAATAGATGGTTATGCTTCATTTTCAGATGTGTTTCTTGTAGGCAGATTATTTCTGCACCTGATTTATTATATTCTGAAAATGCAATTTTTCTTTTAATGGGCATATTCAATCCATTGGTGTTATGTGATATTATCCTTAATGACATAGGGCCTCATTCTATTAGCGGCCGCAGCCGTTGCGGGGCCGCAAGGACCGGCCGCAAGCTATTCTGCTATTCTATTCCCTTACGGACAGAGGCTCCGGCAGGCTTGCGGCCGGTGCCTAGCTATCTCTTGCGGCCGCTCGCGCCAGAGGAAAGCCTTTGATCTAAAACGGCCGCAAGAGTTTCGGCCGTAAGAAATTCCTATTTGCAATTCAATTGCTCCGGGAAACCTCTCTGCAAGGCTAAAAACGAGCCGCTGCTTACTTGCAGGAAAGAGGTCCCGCTAGCACCAATTAAGCACATAAAATAGCTCAAATAAAGCCATCCTGCACTTTGAGAAGACTATAAAGGGATTTTAGGTGTTAGAAAAAATAGCACATAATTATCCTATACTCAAATCCGTAAAATATTTTATTTTTAATATCCGTAAAATATCCATGTAAAAAGTCCAGAGTGCTTGGAGCACCTCAGACATGCCCACGCCGCAGCCGGAAAATAAACAGTTAATTTGAACTTGGGTTTGGGCTGATGTGCAAGCTTGAGAGTGGGTTCCTTTTAATCCTCATGTCCCCCAATATGATCCCTAGCATTTACAGAGCTGTACAGTGTTTATTTTTGAGTTTTTATATTTCACAGCTTACGGCCGGTTCCAAGATATGCGGCCGGCCGTAAAAGGAGATCCTTGCGGGGCCGTATAATAGAATCGCGAGTTAACTGAACCCCCGCAAGGAATCGCAGCCTTACGGCCGATTTACGGCCGCTAATAGAATGAGGCCCCTAGTTTCTTTATTGACTTAATTCCTCTTAACCTATGTTTCCCCTTCCTATCCTCACTATTTAAATTTGTGCTTCTCTGTTCCTTTAAACATATATACTGACTACAAACATACCGAATATGACCCATCCTATCTCTCATGTTGGGTCGAATTCCTACGGGCTGATTAGCCAGTGTTTAGAAGTGGTAGGTGAACCTTTCTAATGGAGGCAGCTACCTCCCAGTCTCTCAAAAACCTATAAGCATCTATCTATGCAGGATTATTAAAGCATTTCTGACAAAATATTTAACTCAGAATTTGAGGGAACAAACATAAGAAAAAAAAAAAAGAAACACAAATCCACAAACGGAAAAGTGAAATGTATTAACAAGCCCTTCACATCCTATACACATACATACTTATATATATACATACATATATATACACATATATATATACATATATATACATATATATACATACACGGCCTCTATTGCCCAATTCCAACTCTGTGTAAATTTCTTATAGTCAGGTGTCAACACTTCATTTGTTGAGATTTCTTAAGTCATCCTTATAACTACATTTTTATCATTAAATATGACAGTGCCAAATCCTATCTATAAACATATCTGTGAAACTTTTAACCTCTTAATTAAAGTGACCGGTGCTAACATTGTATCTAAGCCCTTATATTATCCTCTATGTATATTTCCCTTCTTTAATAGAAGGCTATTTCTCTACCACCAATAAGGAAAAGAAAGAAGAAAAAAAAAAAAAAAAGGACAAATCCAATATATGCACATTTCCATCCCCTCTTTCACCCCTTCCTCAGTCTTCTCCCCCCCAACCAACCCATCCCCTATCCGCCCTCCATATGTCACTACTTAATGTCCTATGGATTCTAACCCCCTTCCTTTAAGGCTATATGTGACATTTTATGACCCCTACCTATTGTAAAGGCAGGAGATTTATTAAGACCTTTAGAGGTTAATTAATCTAAAAGTGCAAAAATGTTACCATTATTATAAATTTACCTAAGCTCTCATCCAAGAGATCTACTTCTCTTCCCTCCTTACATTTTTATAACACATAGGAGGGACGGAGGGGACGGATGTAGGGGGAGAGAACACCATATAAAGGAAAGATGAAAAGGAGTGATCTAAATAAAAAAAAAAAAAAAAAAAACATTTTAAAGTCCAATTATCAGAAGCTGCAATTATCCTCTGTCGTGAGGATCTGATGTCACTCTTCTAGATAGATCTTCAAATTCCTCAGGCAATCTATTCCCTCTTTGACTGAGTAAATTCTATACCATCTGGCGTCTTTAGTTATTGCAAGACCCTGTGGAAATATCCATTTATAGCAGATATTTTCTTTTCTCAGCGCCAGAGTTATTCTAGAATATTCTTTACGTTTATTTAGCGTGTATGCTGATATATCCCCAAATATTTGGATATTCTGGTATGGTGGTTTCAAGATCTTCTCTCTATAGTTTGCACGCATAATGTCTTCTTTGTAATTTAACAAATGCACTTTGACCATGACATCTCTAGGTCTTCCATTCTCTTTATTTCCTGATGTCTGAATTCTATGCAATAGATCAAATTTGTTTGGTACTGTCTCAAAATCTGGAACTAGCAAAGAGAGGAGCTTTATTATATATTTTGTCAAATCTGTGTCTTTAAGATCTTCCGAGATTCCTTTTATTCGTAAATTATTCCTTTTAGATCTATCTTCCAGGCTGGAAATTTTATTTGTTAAATCTTGTATTCTTTCTTCTAGTTTTTTATTCTGTGTCTGAAGCGTGTTATTTTCCATTATTTGTTTATCCATTACTATTTCTATGGCCGTGACTTTAGTGACGCAGTCCTTAATGGCCTTAGTATTAGAAATTATTTGTTTTTTAATTTCTGCCAGAAAATTAAGCTGGAACTCCTCTAATAAGGTTTTCATTCTAGTCACCATTAGTAGCTCTTCCACCTCTGGTGATATTTCTCTTATCTCAGTATTATCTTCTATACTGCCCAGACTTTGGTTCGGGGTCAAATCTGGAATTTGATCTGTCTCAGATAACTCCATTCCCCCTTTTCCTTTTCCATTTGATTCTAGTTTCAGCGAAAACATATTATCAATTTTTTGAAGTTTCTTCTCTTTCTTCTCTTTATTTTTAGAGTTCCTCATCCTGAGTTGTAGATGCAATGTATATTTATTCCAACACTTTGACACATATACCCTTGTATAAGCTTGCTTTTCCTTTCTTTTCTTTCCCTCTTCCGTTTTGTTTCCAGATAAGGCCAATAGCCGTGCTCAGTTACTATACTAACAGTAAAGAGAGATATACCAATATGCAAATGTCTCTAATAACATTGATTCTGATTCTTTGTATTACCGTCAGTAACTATACAAGACATATAGCATTGCTTTTTTTTTTTTTTTTTTATCTGGCTCTGTTCCTTTAAGAAAGCTGTTACCATATCATTCAGCATTTCAGTCCACCATGTGCAGTATCCCAAAAAATAAAAATCCATCCACTCACCATTATAGTCCTTTCCTTTTACAGTTTCTTGCTTATGTCTGGATATGTTTTTAGGATACAGGAGTTCCCTTTATGATATGTGTTCAGGCATAGAGTATCATATACAGCGTATTTTGTTATAATGGGAGTGCCCCAGGGACTAATATCAATCCCATTACTCACCCCCCGCTGCCTTCCTCAACCTGCCAGCCACCTGATGTCTCACAGTGTGAGTCCTGAGTCACAAGAGTTTGTTGCTCCACTTGATAGTGCTATTAAATGTTGCACACTGGAGATCCCAGCTCCTCTTTCTCCCGGACCTGCAGATTCACTGAGATGGTATCCTGGGCTATGTTAGCCCCCTTCGTTTGGTACTCCTGCTCCTGAGTGGTGAGTGGGGGCTATACAATTTCGCCTGAGGCTGAAAGTCCTCTCAAGTAACGTTGCTTTTTTTTCCGGCTCTGTTTCTTTAAGAAAGCTGTTACCAAATCAGTCAGCATTTCAATCAGCCAAGTGAAGTATCCCAGAAAATGAGAAGCCACTCTCACCATTATAGTCCTTTCCTTCTACAGTTTCTTGCTTTTGTCTGAATATATTTTTTAAGATACAGGAGTTTCCTTTATAATATGTGTTCAGGCATAAAATAAATACAGCGTATTTTGTTATAATGGGAGTGCCCCAGGGACTAATATCAATCCCATCACTCACCCCCCACTGCTTTCCTCAACCTTGTCAGCCATCTGATGTCTCACAGTGTGAGTTCTGAGTCTCCAGAGTTTGTTCTTTCTCCCAGACCTGCAGATTCACTGTGATGGTATTCTGGGCTATATTAGCCCCCTTCGTTTGGTGCTCCTGCTCCTGAGTGGTGAGTGGGGACTATGCAATTTCACCTGAGGCTGAAAGGGCTAAGGGGATTTTATAATTCCACTCTCTCAGGTGCCTGTTACCTCAGGCAGGAGAGTAGCTGCCTCCATTCACCTCCAGCTGCTTTTCGCAGCAAACTACATCACTTCCGGTCTCCGCCTATATTATTATCTGACAATGACCTGAAACAGGTTTTGAGCGACCATGGCATTGTCACCGTTAGGTGTGCTCCAAGCATACTCGACAAACTGGTACACAACCACTATATTGGATCGAGGAAAGAGGGATGTGATTGGCTGTTGAAAGGACCAACTGGATCAAGACCCTGTGGAGGCTGCAAAGCCTGTACGCACATGAAAACCACCACCAAAATAGTGAGTACTAATGACAACCAAGAATATTGCATCAAGGAGTCGATTCACTGTCAAACTACAGCAGTAGAATATTTAATAACATGTCGCTGCAGCCTACAATACGTTGGGAAAACAACACGACAGTAACCCCGGCGCATTCTCGAACATATTAACTCCATCAATAATGAACTTGATGTGTCGGTGACCAGACATGTAAATGATCAACATGAAGGCGACATCATGGCTCTACAATTTAATGACATTGAAAAAATGAATATAACCAACCGCAGAGGGAACATAGAAACCAAGCTTCTTCAGTGTGAAGCTTGGTGAATTTTTCATCTTAAGACCATGGCACCAAGTGGCTTAAATGAGGGTTTTAAGCATTTTGGGGTCGTGTAGCCTCGTTTTCATTTTTTTGTCCGCCATTTTTTTTCTTGCTTAGCTGATTTTCAACTTCCAAAACTCCTTAAATTCGACTTTAATTAGCATGCATCCTCACTGGCATATGTTGTGACTGTCCCCCCAAGCTGTGTGTGATTTTTTTAATGTTTTGTTTGTCTTTTGTAGTGTTTTTGTTGTTTTTGTTGTTTTTGGACCTACGAGTTTCTGCCGTTAACTTCGTATATTTGCGACCTCGTATTTTCTTTTTATAAGCTCCATGGTTTTTTTCGTCTGACATTTTTTTTCTCGCTTAGCCGATTTTCAAGTGACGAAACTCCTTATATTCAACTTTAATTCACATGCAACCTCACCCCCAGACGTCCTGGCTGCTGTGTGTGATTTTTTTGTATGTTTTTTTTTCATTGCAGCCGACGTTGGAGCCTCCGCAAATGCGGCCCTCATTTTGCGAGGTCCGCATTTGCGTCCAGAACTGCGTTTCTCGCAAAGCGTTACGAGGACTCGCAGTTTGACAACTATTATATGTGATTCACGATTTTGTTGCTACATTAAATTCATTATAGAGTTCTTTTTTAGCAGTTAGCCATCAGCCTTCTTTTAGGTCTGTATGGAACTGACTGAATTGATTTACATAGTGATTTATTTACTTTGTTTTATTTAGGGTTGTTTTTGATTAGTCTCTTACATAATTTATACCCCAAGCACTAATCATTTCCGGAATGGAGCCAGAGCACATCCAAGCATTGAGAGCATGACTATGCAATTGTTGGGAAGGCATATATTGAAGACTGTTGCATACCACTCGGGTAGACACTCAGGTGCGAGACGTGTGATAAGGGAAATCCTGAGGAGTGAAAGAGCTGAGTGGATAGCACTGAATGTGGATGAATGGGGGCCTGTGATCCATGCTGTAGGTGAACCACAACAGGCAAATAACAATATAGCACAGGCTATGCACATGATTATGGTATGGGAGCAAATAATGGAAAGAGCACAGTGTCATAAGGATATAGAGGTGTATGTTGATAGAGAGGATTGCCTTGATGTGGTTATAGATTATGAGGAGGGACAGCAGCAGCTACAGAGGGCCCAGACAGCTTGAGCAAGGAGGGGGCAGCTGCAGGGCTAGGAAGCTATGGAGAAACAGCACCAGGAGGCAGAGGAAGGCCAGCAGAAGGGCCCAGAAGGGGTTATGGTGGTAGGCCATCAGCAGCTGCCCTGAGAGAAAGTCACATTAGAGGGTTTAACTGATGGGGAAGTGTATAAGCATTTTAGACACCAGGGTCATTCTGGAAATGGAACAGATAATATCTGCCAAACACTTCCTACCTACAGAGTGCGTTGTCTGGGAAATGGACCAATCAACATTCTAGTGTGCTAGGCAAATTCCTCATAGCAATGCTGATGAATGCAAGCAGATGCATCAGTTTCATCACCACCAAGGAAAGATTTGGAAGATGAAAGGTGATTTCTACAATGTACGAGTTCTGCCAAATGTGGCTGGTGCTATTGGCTGTATCCTTGTGGGACTAACACCTCCGTAATATCAGGAGGCACAGTTCAGAAATCGTTATAATTCCATCAATGTACAAGCTGTTTGTGATGCAAAAATGCACATGCAAAGTGTGAATACAGGCTTCCCATGTTGTAGGTCACTTAGATGTCTATCAGATATTCAAGGCTGTGCAGTTCCCATCTGGTTGGCTTCTTGGTGAGTAACTCTACAGACTTTGCACAACCAATCACTCAATGTGTCATTCATCACTGTTCACTTTTATTTATTTTTATCTAAATGACAGATCCAAAATAAATTTTCATGGCAGTATATGTTGAAAACAAAGCAGTCAGGAAATGACACATAAATGTTAGCTACACAAGAAAAATAAGCATGTGTTCAACAAATGTAAACTCATGTCACTTCATAAATAAAACCATGCTGCCAAAATAAATTGTGGACAATTTCAATATATCACAGCTGTTAAGATGTTAATTCTTCAAAGTCCAAAAAAGCAAAAACAAAAAATGCAACTGTACCCCCACAGGCCATAAAGAGGTAACAGCTCTATTGTAACATGTTTGCTGCTGTCCCATGGGCCCCAACAAGTAACAGTGCCAGTGTATGAGCCATGGTAGCAATCACTATAGTATCCCCATTCTGCATACACAACTGCGTCATATTGTCATTGAAAACAATTGCTTAAATCTTAGCAGAAATAATTAGCCTATTCAACACGTTCATCTGTGTAACATATTATAATTTTTAGTATTAAGGCATGACAATAGAATAAGTTGAACATATCAAAGATAATGAATGTAAACATGACATAAAATATAGGAATTAAAGTTTCAGGCAGGGATATCAAGTATAATCCTACCACAACAGAAAAGTGTGTTTGATCAGTTGAGAAATGTATGATAATGATTGGTCTTTAACTTGTGTTCTCAGCTGTGTATTCATGGTTGGTAATGACATGTCCATGAGCAGTTCAGACTATCTAGATATTTACTTTGTGCTACACATCCAAATGTATCACATGGAGATCTATATCATATGAGAGATACAATTGTGGCGATCTGCTTTCTTCAGTCGGGCTTGATAAGGCTGTTATGGCCAGACCTTCCCAGCAGATCCACCAGGTTCTTTTATTTCCCTTTATCAAGGCAGCAGATGTCTCTTTGGTCCCTTACTCAGATGCAGCATTTACCCTTGCTCGCATAACTACACGAAGATGACACCCTTGCCCCCATAACTACACGCAGACGCCCTCAATCTCACCCACAACCATGGCACACTACACACACACGTTATATTCAGACTGCTGAACGTCTATGGAGGAAATCACACTCCACAGCAGATTTCTTTCACTACAAGTTTATGCTACTTCCTACTCCTCTGCCCTCAACCTGGCCAAACAGCATTACTTCACATCACTTATATCAACTCTGTCCTCCAACCCCAAATGTCTGTTTGCCACCTTCAATACTCTCCTGTGCCCATCACCTCCCCCCATCCCTTCCTGTTTCACAGCTGAAGACTTTGCCAACCATTTTACACATAAAATTCAATCTATCCGCAATGAACTCTCCTCTCATCGTTGCTCACACACTCCACCCTCTCAACTAACCAACAACACCCAATCTACTCCCCTTCCCATTCCCACAGCCACTTTGAACTACTTTACCCCTGCAGCAAAGGATGAAGTTTCCATCCTAATATCATCCTCTCACCTCACTTCCTGTCCTTTGGATCGTATTCCATCTCAGCTCATCCCTCCGCTCTCTACTACACTAATCCCAGCTCTCACATACATCTTCAACCTTTCTCTAAATACTGGCACATTTTCATAATCTCTAAAACATGCCATAATTACACCCACTCTCAAGAAACCCTCATGCGATTCTGACGTTGCATCTAACTATCGCCCTATCTCTCTACTTCCCCTGGCTTCCAAACTGCTGGAGTGGCTTGTCTTTAATCGCCTTACCAGTTTCATCTCCTCTAACTCTCTTCTGGACACCTTCCAATCTGGCTTTCGGCCCCAACACTCCACTGAGACAGCCCTCATAAAAGTAATCAATGACCTGCTCACCACCAAGTCTAAAGGCAACTTTTCCATTTTGCTTCTTCTGGATCTCTCTGCCGCCTTTGACACAGTTGACCATCCGCTTCTACTCCACATTCTCTCCTCCCTCGGCATTCGAGACACTGCTCTCTTGTGGTTCTCATCATACCTCCAAGAATGATCATTAAGCGTGTCCTTCTCCAGCACATCTTCTTCTCCTCACCCCCTGTCTATTGGCGTATCCGAAGGATCAGTCCTTGGCCCCCTCCTCTTCTCCATCTACACATCCTCACTCAGCACCCTAATAAACTCCTTTGGGTTCCAGTACCATCTCTATGCAGATTACACCCCCCTGTCTTCTAGCACATGTCTCCGACTGCCTCTCTAGTATATCCTCTTGGATGTCCGCCCACCATCTGAAACTCAACATGTCTAAGACTGAACTCTTAATCTTCCCACCCTCAACAACAACTTCAATTCCTCAAATCTCTCTCTCTGTCAACAATGCCATTATCACTCCCACCTCTCAAGCCCATTTAGCTCTGGGTTCTACTGGACCCTGCCCTCTCTTTCATCCCACACATACAGTCTCTCACCAAATCCTGTATTTTCCATCTAATAAACATATCCAAAATACGCCATTACCTTACACAAGACACTACTAATATTCTAATACAATCTCATCATTTCTCGTCTTGACTATTGCAACTCGCTCCTTGTTTGCCTGCCCATCACTCGCCTCTCCCCACTTCAATTCATAATGAATGCCTCTGCCAGACTCATCTTCCGTACACATTGTTCAGTGTCGGCAGCTCCTCTTTGTCAATCACTTCACTGGCTTCCCTTAGCCTCCAGAATAAAATGTAAAATCTTGACCCTAACTTATAAAGCCCTCAAAAACAGCGCACCCCCATACATCTCTGCTCTCATCTCCAAATACTCCCCCACCCGCCCCCTTCATTCTGCTAACAACCTTCTTCTTTCTGCCACTCTTGTCACCTCCTCTCACTCCCGCCTCCAGGACTTTTCTCGTGCTGCCCCTATTCTCTGGAACTCTTTCCTCGCTTCACCAGACTATCCACATACAAACTTCAACCTTTAGATTGTAAGTCTGCAAGTTTCAATCCTGCAAGGTGCTTTAGGGAAAGCGCTATGGACACCGGATTTCAAGCTCAAAGACAGGGCCCTCCATTCATTGCAATGTGTGAATCTTGAACCTGTAACTTAACTTATGTATAGCGCTACGGAATATGTTGGCGCGTTACAAATAAACGATAATAATAATAATAATAATGCTGCAAAATTAAATCAATATGTAAGTCCTGGTCTGGGGTGGGGCAATCAATAGTCCAAATATGTCCTTAGTCTAAGAACAAATGGTTGCTTAGGGATGCAACTCCAAGGGAAGAATGCAGGGATTTAAAATAACCCTTCCCAACCAAACCAGTTCCAACATCAGTCTTGTTATATCTAAGTACAGTCCATGGGCCTATGGGACCAAAAGTGGATGATACATCCCTTGTGACACAAACATATGATGACCTCAGTAGTTGTACTTGTCAGCTGGCATCAGAAATTTTGACCGCTTCTGCTACAATACACCAGTGCCAGCTTTTCAAACTCCTGAACCCATTCACTGCGTCACAAAGTTGATGAAACAGACACATTTGAGAAGAGTTTCTGCAAGACACCCAGCATCTCAGTATTTGTTGCATGTACAAGCTAGTCACTTTCCTTTCTGGTCTTGTTCACTCTCTCTTATAGCATTTTTCAGTTAACGACAATGCCTCCAATGTAGATTTCATAGATTCCAGCTCACTGTGTAATACATTTGTCCTTCTCTGCAAGCACTTTTAACAATTCTTCACTTGGGATCGCTGATGAGATCCACTGTACCTGTTCTTTATGCTTCTGATGCCATTCCTGGTCCTGAACCTTCAACATTTCCTTTTCATTATGTATGTGCTGTAGTTCCTGAGCTTTGTGAGCAAGGTCTTGCTCCCACTCGCCGAGTGTAGCTGTTAGGCTCTTCTTCTTGCTGCTTCAGCATATGTTGAAGTCCCTCCAGCTGTGTTGATCTGGAGATTTGCTCTTTGCAGCTGATGTTGGGCCCCTTTTATTTGAAGCTTCAGCACACTGACTTCCTGCTTCAGTTCCTGGATTTATGTATCTTTGTTTTTCAGTTCATTCTGTAGCTCCTGTACTTATGCTATAATAGGCACCTGTTTTGCCTTTTGGAGCTGGTTATTTGCTAACTCTTCCTCTAGGGCATCAATTTCATTATTCAGTGCCTGGACCATTTTCTCTTGCATGCCCGATTGAAGGATTTCAGCCTGTAGGTGATCTTCTACATACTTTATCTTCCCTTTGTTCTCGTGGATCACATTCTTCAGTTCCTCAACAGCTGAGGTAAGTGACATTTGTTCTGTCTTTTGAGTCTGCAGATTTTGAATACCCATTCTTAATGATGAATTTTCTTCTTTTAATATTCTTAACTCTTCTTGCTTGTTTGCCGCCTCTTTGAGTCTGGCCACTAAAAGTTCATAAAATGTTTTGATTTTTTCATATTTTTCTTGATTACTCTTCTCCATCTGCTCTCATAAATCTTTATTAGCCTGTAATACCTCAATCTGTAATTGCAACTCCTTGTGATTATGCAGAGCTTTGTACTCCACAACTTTGTTGGACATTTTTGGCAGCTCATTCTGAAGTTACTCATAGAGAGAACTTATTTTCTCATCTCTTTCAATGATACTTCCTTGTAGCGGTTCCTGTATGAGAGAGGCAGCAACCTGCTCATTCTTCAAACCCTGGAACATATTGATTTCTGCTTTTCCCTCGGTGGAGCCTTGAGCTTGTAGAAGAAAAATATCCACAAGCAACACTCTACTCTCCAAAAAACAAGGAATGTTATAAAAATTATACAAAACACAGATGTCTCTGAGTATGTTTGATTTATTGACAAGCAGCTCGGGAAGGCAACAGCAAACTATAGAGTATGAACAATGTCTGCTGAGTTCAACAAATACATAAACATCATATCTTTTTATAGTAGTCCTACATACAGAAATCCATTACTACCCTCTAAAAAATGATACAGTCCACCAACACCCATTCTACGCCAATAAACAATTAATTATATTAGTAGGCCAATTAATAATCAGACAGGTACCTAGGCTAAATCTTTGTGCACATCACCTTTATGTTTTGCACTTCTGCGCAGATAACAACTTGTTTTTTTAGCCTTGACTCTGACCTTGGAATGCTCACACAGAACATGTTATTATGGGTATAGGGATTGTTTTCAGTTACAGTGAAAAACACTGAATTAGGGAAAAGCATAATTAACTGTTTAATAGCTAACATCTTGCAATATAAAAGTACTACCAATATAGGTATATAATATATATATACAGTCAGGTCCATAAATATTGGGACATTGACACAATTCTAAACTTTTTGGCTCTATACACCACCACAATGGATTTGAAATGAAACTAACAAGATGTGCTTTAACTGCAGACTTTCAGCTTTAATTTGAGGGTATTTACATCCAAATCAGGTGAACGGTGTAGGAATTACAACAGTTTGTATATGTGCCTTCCACTTTTTAAGGGACCAAAAGTAATGGGACAGATTAACCGTCATAAAACAAACTTTCCCTTTTTAATACTTGGTTGCAAATCCTTTGCAGTCAATTACAGCCTGAAGTCTGGAACGCATAGACATCACCAGACGCTGGGTTTCATCCCTGGTGATGCTCTGCCAGACCTCTATTGCAACTGTCTTCAGTTCCTGCTTGTTCTTGGGGCATTTTCCTTTCAGTTTTGTCTTCAGCAAGTGAAATGCATGCTCAATCGGATTCAGATCAGGTGATTGACTTGGCCATTGCATAACATTCCACTTCTTTCCCTTAAAAAACTATTTGGTTGCTTTTGCAGTATGCTTCGGGTCATTGTCCATCTGCACTGTGAAGTGCGTCCAATGAGTACTGAAGCATTTGGCTGAATATGAGCAGATAATATTGCCCGAAACACTTCAGAATTCATCCTGCTGCCTTTGTCAGCAGTCACATCATCAATAAATACAAGAGAACGAGTTCCATTGGCAGCCATACATGCCCACGCCATGACACTACCACTGATGAGGTGGTATGCTTTGGATCATGAGCAGTTCCTTTCCGTCTCCATACTCTTCTCTTCCCATCACTCTGGTACAAGTTGATCTTAGTCTCATCTGTCCATAGGATCTTGTTCCAGAACTGTGAAGGCTTTTTTAGGTGTTGTTTGGAAAACTCTAATCTGGCCTTCCTGTTTTTGAGGCTCACCAATGGTTTACATCTTGTGGTGAACCCTCTGTATTTACTCTGGTGAAGTCTTCTCTTGATAAAGTATATCACTGTAAAAAAGTTCCTTGGTGCCTAACACCTTAACAATGGTAATAATAGTAGAAAAAATATATATAGGAACTATAGGGTTTGGAATGGATGATTCCTTTAAATGAGCTACTAGCTGGTATATTCTTAAGTTCCTACAGTCTTCCCTCATATGGCAAAATGAATTTGCTAATCCTTGGGAGGACAAAAGTATGAAAAAATATATAAATAGTGTTTAGCTCAAAAAAGTGTGGTTAAAACCAATGTAGAAAAAAGCACATGGAAGTACTTTACTGGTTATGAAAAAAGGTTGAGGAGGGTTTATAGAAAATATGTACAAATAATGTGTTATAGCATACAATAGTGATGCAACTCCTGTTTGCCTGAGACTACTATATGTCATTAATGCTGACTGGCAATTCACAGTAGTCACAAGGAGTAAAGTAACACAGGCAAAAAAATATAGCTCAAACATATATAAACCTCTCTTTTGTAATCAATAAACCAAATAACCAGAGTACTTGCGCTTAGATGATAGTCCCTGAAGCATTTGGCTGAATATGAGCAGATAATATTGCCCGAAACACTTCAGAATTCATCCTGCTGCTTTTGTCAGCAGTCACATCATCAATAAATACAAGAGAACGAGTTCCATTGGCAGCCATACATGCCCATGCCATGACACTACCACTGATGAGGTGGTATGCTTTGGATCATGAGCAGTTCCTTTCCGTCTCCATACTCTTCTCTTCCCATCACTCTGGTACAAGTTGATCTTAGTCTCATCTGTCCATAGGATCTTGTTCCAGAACTGTGAAGGCTTTTTTAGGTGTTGTTTGGAAAACTCTAATCTGGCCTTCCTGTTTTTGAGGCTTACCAATGGTTTACATCTTGTGGTGAACCCTCTGTATTTACTCTGGTGAAGTCTTCTCTTGATTGTTGACTTTGACACACATACACCTACCTCCTGGAGAGTGTTCTTGATCTGGCCAACTGTTGTGAAGGGTGTTTTGTTCACCAGGGAAACAATTCTTCGGTCATCACCACGGTTATTTTCCGTGGTCTTCCGGGTCTTTTGGTGTTGCTGAGCTCAGTGGTGCGTTCTTTCTTTTTAAGTATGTTCCAAACAGTTGATTTGGCCACACCTTATGTTTTTGCTATCTCTCTGATGTTTTTTTTTTTTTTTTTTCAGCCTAATGATGGCTTGCTTCACTGATAGTGACAGCTCTTTGGATCTCATATTCAGAGTTAATAGCAACAAATGCAAATAGCACACTTGAAATGAACGCTGGAGCTTGTATCTGCTCTTTGTAAATGGGATAATGAGGGAATAACACACACCTGGCCATGGAACAGCTGAGCAGCCAATTGTACCATTACTTTTGGGAGGCACATATACAAACTGTTGTAATTCCTACACTGTTAACCTGATTTGGATGTAAATAAAGTTTAGAATTGTGTCGATGTCCCAATATTTATGGACCTGACTGTATATATATATATATATATATATATATATATTTACTTTATATATATATATATATATATATATATATATACTTAGAGGGTAGCAATATTTGTATTTAGCTCCAACAAGCTACTCTTCGCTATTTGCAAAATTAACATGTGCCAGAGCCAAAAATCTTCCTTCTGTTGAGCTGTCTCACTGGTCATCTCCCTTAGCTGTTCTAGGGTTAAGCTCTCTGGATCTACACCCGCTTCTAACTGTTCCAGGCTTAGGCCTTGAAAGATGGGAACAGGCTCTTCCTCCTCTGGATCAAACCACTGCATTATAGCAGTCTTGCTAATTTTTAAGCCCCCCCAGAGCCAGAGTTTTCCCACCAGTCCATAATATTCCCTCCCCAGACTCCTTGACACTTTATGGGGCATTCTGAGGGCAAGACCTTGGTACAGTCTTGCAAACCCTCAATTCCCTCCCCCTCAGTGACAAGTTTCCATACAATACAGGGTGAGCTGGGGCAGGCCCGCTCCAACAGGGCTGATTAGGACAGTCCCTCTTCAAATGACGCAGCTTCTAGCAATCATAGCACTGTGGTCCCAATCTTGCTTTCTGCCCTGCCGATCGACTGCTGGTTCCTTTTGTAGGTTTAGGGGATACATGAACCCCAGGGCGGGAGGATGCAGATTTTCCAGCGGCAGTAGTAGAGCTCCTAGATGGCAGCTGGAAGGGCTGGCCAGAGTACCTGTGATCTAACTGGCTGCACTGAGCTGCTCTGGTGAGTTATCCTCCATTCTTCCGTGGTTTCTTCATATTGGTACAACTCCTCTACTATCCAGTCTCTAGTACAGGATCGGAAAAATGACAAAACCCCTTGAGGAAGCTGCATATCTTAGCAATGGGAAGGTCGGCATAAGAAGCCATATGGTCAATGTCTTGGCTAGCTGAAGGGATCCCACTTCTGACACCAGTTGTGGCAATCTGCTTTCTTCAGTCGGGCTTGATAAGGCTGTTATGGTCAAACCTACACAGCAGATCCACCAGGTACTTTTATTTCCCTTCACCAAGGCAGACGATGTCTCTTTGGACCCTTTCTCATATGCAGCATTTAAAAATATGAAGGCAGGCTCAGCATTATAAAAATCAGGAACTGCTTTTATTGCTGTGGTAACTTCATAAGAGGTCTAATAGATGTAAATTAAAACTTGATACTAAACTGATAAAATTATGCAACAGTTTGTGTGTCTTCTGGATTTTGTATAAATTGCTATTGACAATGTTTCATCTGCAAAGTATCATAACATCAATTTCAATATATCTTCTCTAGGAATCCTGACATATACATACATCTTCTATATAGATTTCCTCCCCTTTTATAAGGAGCATAAACACACTTCAGTTTTCTCACCTTTGATTAGAAGCATATACATACTGTACTTCATTAATTGTACTGGATCAGGGCAGCTATAATCTCTGGCACATATACAGTATATATCTTCCAGATATCTTATTCAATATATATATATTAATCCAGTCAGACAGTGATAGCTCTTATCATCTTCTATAGAGATTCCGATATATTTATATATATATATATATATATTTTTTTTTTTTATTAAAGTTTACAAAGTTTACAATCAAACAAGCAATCAAAATAATCATTGACTGTATCAGTACAATCTTGAAATAAAAATAGACAATACCATCAGTATTGGACCAAATGTCAATTATATGGGCAAGATATAAATATACTTCAAGTAGCAAGATAAGCTTTAAAGTACTATATACCTTAATACAAAAAATAATGCTTACGTTTTTCAGCTTTCCATCAAGCTAGCTCTCTGATTCTCCTTCAGTTCATAAATCAAATTTTAACCAAAAATATCACTCGTAATTTATTAGTATTATTAATATCATGTCCTTTTTTCAATTTTATGGGATTTTCAATAATATGATCTTGTTTTAAAACAAAGGTTATCCGATTTCCACTCTTCACAGAATCATGTCTAAGCAGTTGGAAGGTTGAATCCGTAAAGAATGAAAACGGACATCCCCCATTATGGTTGTCATGGCCATTTCTCTACAAATGTATTTTTGTTTTCCATATTAATCTTTCCTTTTGAATACATTTCAAGATGTTATTTAAAAAAGGCATACACTATTCTTCACGATTTATTAGCCTTGTTTTAGCATCCCACTTGTATATTAGATATATTATTTATATAGAGCCACATTCAATTGAGGCTTTCGTGAGATCCGGGCTCGGAAATGGAGCCTGTAAGTTATTTTGCTATTCAAGTGGTGTCTTTTTGTGGCCTCGAATTGAGTTAAACGCTAAAATCCCAAATCACTATTCAATTGCTCCGATTCCCCCTCGCTAACCAATCCATCAAGCCCGCAAATGGCAAAAGTCGAACCACAAGTTACTGGTGCCAGGGAGGTCTCGCAAAGGGATTAATTACATGTCCGGAGCACTTTAAAAGCAAATAAAAAATCAGTACTGTACTTTTATTACAAGTTAAAGTGATGTTAGGTCTTAGAATTAATAGCACAACATTCTCAAGCAAATCGGCCCAACATAATACTTGATTTCATGTTTAATTTCCGTGTTATATCGATCTTGGCAATCAATGTGTTTATACACATAATGGAAATCACATGTAATAGAATATCATATTTACGGCTTTATCAATATTGCATCATATCTGGAATGTGGGTCCGATGGTAACTCATAATTCAAGCCCGTAGGATTTCAAAGTCCTTGAACCACGAGTCAAGATTGGACCCAGATTCCATTGCCTGTTTCTAAATGGGAGTTAGGGCCTTGCATCATCGATCATGTTTAAGCTTGCAAATGCTACTTTTGATAGCATGGTTTGCAATGTGCGCTATCAGGTCGGACTTGTGGGCCTGGCCAATTGAATAGCACCATAGGTTGCAGCCGCTGCGGGCCCTAAGGAGGCCTGCAGACTTAATTCCTATACCTCCATAACTTGTGCCTGTGAATTGAATGAGGCTCTATTTGACATTTCAGATACATAAGGCAACATGACATCCTCACAACAAAACATAGATCTGTCAGATCGGTCTATGGCCAGGATTGAAAAAAAACTTCAAACTCACTTAATCCAGACTGTTGAAGTCCTCAAAAAGGACATAAGTGATCTTGAAAAGAACTCATCTCCTGGAAGAAACCGCAGATCAAATAGTGGAAGCTCAAGATAAAGACAGAGTGGAGATTATGCAAAATATCTCCCCTATCGCTAGTCCTGAGGATAAACTAGAAGATCTGGAGAATTGTTCGAGAAGATATAAACTTAGGATCCGCTGTATACCAAAAGCTGTGCAAGATCTATCTCGCTACCTGAAAGTCACAATAGACAGCATTCTGACCGACCAACCTGAAAGCACCTGGGAGATCAAAAGGGCTCATAGAGCACTGGGACCGGAGAGGAACCAAGAGCTCCCAAAAGATGTCATAATCAGATTTCTAAGGCAAAATACCAGGTCCTGGCAGCCTCCAGGACGATAAAGACAATCAGTGGACCGGATAACGTCTTACTTCAAATATATGCGGATCTAGCATCAAGTACACTTGCTAAATGCAAATCAATGAAGCCAGCCCTGGCGATCCTGATGGGACACAACATACAATATTGATGGAACTTTCTGTTTGCCCTATCGTTCCAATTCAAAGGGTCCCTCTACTCATCTACTTCTCTGGAAAACGGCCTTCATCTGTTAGAGCTTCTAGACCTCTTACCTGAGGGAGAATCTGCGGGTACACAAGAACTACCCAGTGTTCTTTTTCTTAGCAAATAATGGACAGCGGCTCCTAATTAGAAGAGATTGAGGAAACCCTCCTTCTCTAAAGTTATACTACCAACTAGCCCTTGATCTGTATCCCTGCCCTCTCAAGAACTCACCCGCATCATGGACCCTGCCTGAGACTCTGCACATATAACAGTTGTTCCTGTTAATTTTGAAGTTAAGCCTGTGAATGTATATGCTGTTTCATACCATATATAATAGTAGAATATACTTTTAAAATATTCAACTTCTCAAATGCACAGTTTACTTTATTTTTTTCACTAACTAAATTGAGACTTTGCATATAATTAATCAGCTTAGTTGCTTTTTGCATGCATAGCCACCTTTGGCATTTACTCATAAACACAATATTTCTTTGAATGTTTAGCCTACCTTGGACAATTTCATTATTACAATAAGTGTCAATCCTAATCAACCTTCCTCAGTTATAATTCACTATATTTTAAAATAGATTCACAGTGCTCTGCATTTATATTACCAGAATATGATACCCATATAATCAGTTTTCAAGCATAAGTTCCCTATTACGCACTCTACAAAATCACATGATTATGGCACTTAGATTATTATGGGCATAGTCTATGGTACAATACATACCAATAAAAATAGACTTTAGAACAGCTGACTTTTATTAAGGTACTTCTACCTCATATATACTAAAATGTGACACTACCCCTACTCCCCCCCCCCCCACACACACACACACACTCACACACACACGGATTACACACTCCAATAAGGGAAAGGATATTTATACCACTATAGGTTAATCACCTCCTTGGGGGATTATAGTTTTGTTGGCTGGAATTCCCACTCAGCCGATTGACATTGTATTGCCTAGGGATAAACCCCATACAATTCACAATGTTAATTAATTAATGTTAATTCCCCTATCAGGGGATCTTGCAGGGAATGGTAAACTAGATTACCCCCCCCCCCCAACTTTACCAGTGCCATGGCAAGGTATGTGAGGTTTTGTTTTTCAAATGGTTTTATTCACTGTTATGTTAATGTACTTCTAACCCCTCATTGCTTCTTGTTCCCTCCCTTTTTCTCCCTTGGCGAATTGGCTCCTCTGAACTGGTATCCACTTACTCCTTATTGGCGCTTCTTGGGAACCCGGGCCACACTCTATCTCCTTTCCCTGTCAAACCTCTTTGCGCTGGTGTAATGGAAAGACCCTCATTCTTACCTTCAATCTATAAAATGATGACAACAGACTATATTTTTGACCCATAATGTGAAGGGCTTCAATTCTCCCTTCAAGAGGGGGAAAACATTTATTCTCTATAAAAGCATAAAATCTTCCCTAATATTCCTCCAGGAAACACACTTCTCACACAATAAGATTCCTTCATATTTACACAAAGATTATACCACATTTTTCTCCACAAGTCATTTCTCTTACATAGGAATTTCCCCTTCAAACTTGGCTCCAAAAAAAATGACAAAGGGGGTAGTTATATCCTACTGACGGGAACAATTCTTGGAATGAAAATTTCCTTAGTCTCGATTTATTCCCCATCCTCCTTTCCCCATAAATCTCTAATTAAAATACTAAGATAACTTGAGGACCAAGATTTGGGAAAACTAATAATTGGAGGAGATATTAACTTACCCTATTCTTGGAAGCGAAATAAGCTACTCTCATACCCCCTTATTCTTAGATCAACTAATTAAAGACTTATTTTTTTAATCCAATTTTACACAAGATGCAAAGCCAGGGTGGATTTGGGTGGCTCATAAAGCCTTCATTAGAGGCACCTGCATCAAATTGGCAGCTACCTACAAAAAAAAAAATACTTGACAAAAAGAACTAGACCTAACTAAAGAATTGGAGATACTAGAGAAACAGAACCAGCAAAAGGCCTCAATCCCATATTCGCCATCGAATAGAAAAAGTTAGACGAGCTAAACAGCATTTTTTCAGATAGAACAGAAAAGGCACTTACACGAACTAGACATTTGTTTTACTCCAAGGCAAATACGCCAGATATACCATTGGCTAATAGACTCAAATCCAAATATTCACAAACAAAGATCTACCAAATAAAAACACCCTCAGGTTCGACTACAGTTAGTCAAAACGAAATTCAAAATACTTTTAAGGACTTTTATCAGCATATTTACACCTCTTGCACAAACAAATTAGCTTTACAATCTTACTTAAATGCATATGACCTTCCTTCCCTATGAGACCAAGACTTTGAAAACCTTAATAAGGATATTACATATGAGTAAATTCAAGACACTATTAAAAAGCTTAATTCAGGCAAATCCCCAGGACCAGATGAATATACAAACCTTTAGATTGTAAGTCTGCGAGTTTTAATCCTGCGCAGTGCTTTAGGGAAAGTGCTATGGACACTGGATTCCAAGCTCAAAGACAGGGCCCTCCACTCTTTGCAATGTATGAATCTTTAACTTGTCATTGCCTGTAACTTAACTTATGTATAGCGCTACAGAATATGTTGGCGCGTTACAAATAAACGATAATAATAATAATATTATCAGAAGTTCCTTGACATTCTCACCCCACATCTCTGTGCTTTATTTAATTCAATCCTAAAAGGTGATTCAATGCTCCCAGAACTTAATCAGGTCGACCTAGTTCTGTTTCCCCAAAGAAGGCAGGGACCCCATGGAAGCTAAAAACTGCCGCCCATTTACACTTATGAATGGAGATGTAAAGATCCTAGCCAAAATTATCACCAAAAGAATTTCCAAATTTCTACCAGACCTTATCCATAAGGACCAGGCAGGTTTCATACCACATAGACAGGCTGGTTACAATGTACGGTGAACCTTGAACATTCTGCACTTGTCCCAGAGCTCTAAAACTCAGTTGTGCATTCTAGCAATTGATATTGGAAAAGCCTTCTACTCAGCCGAATGGCATTATCTTTATGGGACTTTGGCCAAGTTCGAGTTCAAGACATGTTTCATCAACCTACTAAAAATTACTATAAATCCCCTACTGCTAATTTTAAACTGTCTGGTTCTAACAAAGCTAACATTAATATCCAGAAGGGAACCAGGCTGGGCTGCCACTTATCTCCACTCTTATTTGCTCTAACCATTCAGTCTAACCCAGAAAAAGCATGTCTTAAAGTAGGTCTTCAACATTTTAAATGTTTATTATTCGCTGATGATCTCTTATGCTCTCTCACAGATCTAGTACTCCATAGCCACTCTGATGTCCACTATTAAATAATTTAGTAACCTTACAGGCCTCAAACTTAACCTTGAAAAAACAGAAGCCTTAAATGTGTGATAATCTCAGGCAACTCTGGAAAAGTTTGAATGCCACTGATAAGTTTTTATGCCCAAAGGCACATATTAAATATCTCAGGGTCAATATTACTAGTAAAATATCGGAGCTCTGTAAGGCAAATTATCCCCCCTATTCCAAAAATGAATTGTAGAAATTAATAACTGGTCCAAATTTAATATATCCTGGACAGGCCGTATCACTTCGGTTAAAATGAATGTCCTCCTGAGAGTCCTTTATCTGTTTAGAGCTTTACCTATACAAATCAATGATAAGGAACTAAATAGATTCCAAAACCAGATATTCCGATTCATCTGGCAAAATAGTCCACCTAGAATTGCAAAATAAACTATGTTTAGACATAGAACTAGAGGAGGCCTCTCCTGCCCCAAATTAGGGCTTTACTTTAGAGCTGCCCAACTAGCGTTTCTCCCAATTGCCCACAACTAAACATTTGCCAATATGGATATTTATAGAACATTTTTAAATGATACCCCAAACCTGGGACACAATAATTTGGAAACCACAAACAGACCCCTTTTCCACAAAATATTCTAATCCAATGATTTCATTTACTTTAACTATTTGGAAACGGGCCAACTTTGGACGTCAATTAGCCTATACTATTGAATCCCTCTCTTCTGTTTTATCCCATCCTAGTATATACAGAGACTGTACAGAGTTGAGACACTGGTGAATCTCTCACACATTAGACAGGATAGGCTCTTAATTCACTGGGCGATTACTATAACTTGAACACATGGCCCCTCTAAACCATCCTGGTTCTCCTCAATATGTCAAAACCTCTCCCTAGCCAAGGGGATCCTAGGCTCCCTGTATGACATCTTCAATTCTCCCAATAAAGACCACAACTTACCTTCCTTGTTAATGGGAGTCTGATTTAGATCAAGAATGGGAGGCCAAAAAAGGATTGCATCTTGTACCAATCTTTCAAATGGCTCTTTAAGCTATAATTTATTGGAAACCTCTATAAAAGTCCTACATCATTCAATCCATCAAGACTTCATATGATTAAATCCCAAAATAGTAGTAATTGTTTCAGAGGCTGCCAAATCATGGGTGACTTCATACTCACTTGGTGGAAGTCCCCAATAGTTCAGGATATCTGGAAAAAAAAAACTCAATTAACCTCTAAAATATTGAAAATCCCAATCTTTCCTACAATCGAATCTTGCCTCCTAGGCATTCACATTGGTAACTTAAATGCATTTCGTAATTACTTCATTTTATAGCTTTAGCAGCTAAAAACAATATAGCTAACAACTGGAAAGCCCAATCTCTTCACTTCTGTGATATCATTCTTAAAGATAATTTTATATTGCTTAACAAAAGGATGACGCACATCTTGACAGACTCCTACCCCTTGTTCTTACAAATATGGGAAACTTGGATAACATCTCCAAATTGCATATCTCTACACTAACTCCATTCCCAATTCTCAAACCCTCGGTCTTGGTGGGGAGCAAGGGGAGCCTGGACCTCAGTGCTGAGACAGGAGATGGAGATTATGGTAAACCAAGCAATTCTAACTGACCCTTTATAAGGATTCCCGTATCGTCATCTTGTCCACCTTATTCCTTTCCCCCTTTCCTTTTCTACTTTTTCTTTTCATATTTAATTTTATTATTTGCTATTTGAATTCAGCAATCTCCCCGCCCCCAACTGTATTAATTTAAAGGGTGTCCTAGACATGACTGAATTCATCAATTAAATAAAAACATACCATCTAATCTGATCTACCATTGCTTATACCAGGCAACTTTGGTATAGGCAGACTGTATAACTTAAGAATTGAATTGAGAGGGGGAATTGAACGTTAAAAGGATAATAAGTTAATCAACTTAATAATTGTTTTTTTGTAAATTCAAATATGAATAACATAAAAAAAAGACAAACATATTATTTATCTTTCCTTAAGTAATCAGCGAAATGTATACACAATAATATTACCAAACTAGCGACTTGCCCGTCAAAAAATGACGGCAATAGAATTGTAAGGCAGGTAATGCTTTTTGGTACACAAAGTAAGTATTTTGGTTGTGTGAGTACCGTCGGCGCTGATTGCGAGCCTGGCTCTGAGCACCTTTGGTGCCCATCGCGTGTCTCTCAATGTGAGCCTTCAGCACTCATTGCGAGCCTCTTGGTTGGTGTATGTTTGGTTATGAGAGCTCCTTTGGCACTGATTGTAAGGTTTGCGCTGATGGCCTTTTGGCTGGCATTGTGAGCCTCTCCCCTGGTGTAGTTGTGGTTCTGTAAACACTGTTGGCGCTGCTTGTGAGGTTCACGCTGAACGCCTTTATCGTTTATTGTGATTCTGTAATTTTTGTATTTTGTTTTCTCTGTGTATGTATTTTTTTATGTCAGTGAATTAATTATTAAAGTTATAAATTAATATACTTTACCTATTTGTAATTTATATATGCAGGAAGCAATATGCTGAAGAGCTAACAATCTGTTTTGATGTTCCTGCAGCATACAATGTAGATTTGCAGTGTTAGTGAGCTGAGGTGTAAGTGTCAGCAATGTCTGCAGTGTAAATAGGCTGTGTGCGGAAGGGTAAATCGTTTGTTTAGCTGTGTATGTCCGCATTTTGTAATGTTAATGTTATTTGTTTGCAGTTAGTGTTGTTAAATGGCTGCGATTGTGTATGTGTTAGGCGGGTGTGGAGCATTGAGCGTGCTTCCTAATAGTGTATTTAGTAGGTCGTACGGGTCTGTGTAAAAGTGGTATGTGCTTGGCGGTGTTTTGCGGGCTTAGGGGTCGTGTAGCCTCGTTTTCATTTTTTCGGGGGCCATTTTTTTTCTCTCTTAGGGGATTTACGAGTGGCAAAAATCTTTAAATTCTGTTGAAATCGGCGTGTAACCTCATTCCCAGACGTCCTGGCTGTCCCCCTGGCTCTGTGTGCATTTTGTTTTTTATTTTATTTTGTATTTAGTCTGTATTTCGTGTTTTTCGCTGTGCGTGTTGCGGCCATATTTTTTGCGGCTCATATTTTTTTTCCCTCAGTGGCGGTTTTATTTTGTAAGTGTTACGGATCGTAATTTTTATAGGCAATTTTTGAAAAGTGATACTGGTCTCGCACTTTGAATTGAGTTTTTGAGTTGTGTGTTGATGTGTAGTCCAGCGGGTTGTAGGTATGATGCGCAAGTCATGCAGGATCGTAGGGATGAGCGCCTACGGCGCTCATCTCCACCAGCGCAGTGAGCACCTTCGGCTCTCCCTTCTTGTCATACGGGTTCGTAGGGATGGGTGCCTGCGGTGCTTATCTCCACCACCACAAGGAGCGCCTTGCCTGGCCACAACTGAGATGGCCGCTATGCGAGCCCGCAATTTTAACATTGCGTTACCAACGTTTTTTGGCAAGCCCAGCTGCTGAGAACTATATATGTGATTGTCTTCAATAAAATATTGTAAAATATAGTTAGGATCATTTCCGGCTTCTTCTTTTTTTTTACCCCTTTTCCCTTTTTTTCTTTTCTTTTTCTTTCCTTCTCTCTTCTTTCTCCAAACAATTGACAGAATTCTTAATAACTCTTTGTAAATTTAAAAAAGAAAAAAATGCTGTATAAATAGAACAAGGATTTCCATACTTAGTTATGAGACAATTGTCTATTTCTTCTTTGGCCATTTTAAAAGTTAATCTAATTGTATTGACTTTAATCGCTCCTATAATAATAATAATAATAAAAAAAATATTTTACTTCAGTAAATTTTACATTAGAATCTCATGATTTCTTTATGTGTTCTTTCTTTATTTATGAAATTAATCAGTAATATCTCATCTAAGAACTACTATAATAATCTCCCAAAATAAACCACTGGTGTCTTTGTGTCTGTGATTATTATTTTTAGATTCTTCCCGTTTCTCCTATAAGTGATTCAAGAGTTCTAAATCTTTCAGTAAAACTTTACAAAATATACAATTCCAAACCTTATTCTCCTTTGATCTAAAACGGCCGCAAGAGATTTGCAATTCAATTGCTCCGGGAAACCTCTCTGCAAGGCTAAAAGCGAGCCGCAGTTACTTGCAGGAAAAAGGTCTCGCTAGCACCAATTAAGCACATAAAATAGCTCAAATAAAGCCATCCTGCACTTTGAGAAGACTATAAAGGGATTTTAGGTGTTAGAAAAAATAGCACATAATTATCCTGTACTCAAATCCGTAAAATATTTCATTTTTAATATCCGTAAAATATCCATGTAAAAAGTCCAGAGTGCTTGGAGCACTTCAGACACGCCCACGCCGCAGCCGGAAAATAAACAGTTAATTTGAACTCGGGTTTGGGCAGATGTGCAAGCTTGAGAGTGGGTTCCTTTTAATCCTCATGTCCCCCAATATGATCCCTAGCATTTACAGAGCTGTACAGTGCAGGCTTGAATTTATTTTTGCGTTTTTATATTTCACAGATTACGGCCGGTTCCAAGATATGCGGCCGGCCGTAAAAGGAGATCCTTGCGGGGCCGTATAATAGAATCGCGAGTTAACTGAACCCTCGCAAGGAATCGCAGCCTTACGGCCGATTTACGGCCGATAATAGAATGAGGCCCTATATGCGCAGATTTAATTTCAACCACTAATAGTATGTGATCAAACAAAACTTTATTTCCAATCTGTACGTATTCAATCCTATTTAAAAAAAATAATGTGATAGAGATTAATACATTTTCAAGTAACACATGTTATCGTTCTTAAAAAATAAAGTGAATTTATAAATTTTTAAGAAAATATTACAACTCCTCATTTCCTTTTCAGCTCAATGTCTGTGACTATCTTTTTACATTTCATGAGATTATTCTGTACATATATTATTCACTTAATTTTCAAAGCTTGCTTTATAAACTGAATGCATATAGTATAATTTTTTGATATAACACAGAAATTAAACGTAAAAAAAATATTTTTGTTTGCAGATTTGCGAGCTTGAGACTATTGTGCAATGAATTCTAATGACTTTCATCGCTTTCTCTGTGTACTAAAGTGCAGTATTGATTTTTTATTTGCATTTACAGTGTTAGGATCAGGTGTTTAACCCCGTTGCGAGTCCTATCTGGTACTCGTAGGATTTTGTCTACATTTGCCATTTACAGGTGTGAAAACAAATGGGGGCTTGAGGAATTGTAGCAATTGAATAGCGATTTGCGAGTGCAACATTTACGTGCTAGAAAGAGCAAAGGCTTACACGGGCCGGAGTTACTATTTTGACAACCACAGGGATTTTCAGCCTGTAATCCGCAAATCACTTGTGGGTAGCTAAAAGACGCCAATTGAATAGCAAATTAGTTTACGGGCTACATTACGGGCTCCAGTAACTAATAATTGCTCAATTGAATAGGGGCATCTGTTCTTTAACTCCATCTAGCATAAACCTGTGTACACCTGTCCTGTTAAGTCCCTGTTATTGCTGTTTTGCATGTGATAATATGTGAACATATAATAAATATGTATAATTCAATCTAATGTTAGTGTATTAATATCTTATGATAATAACATGCGATTGTCAAAAACCTCTTCTATGGAATAGTGATTCAAAACAGTGTTATATTATTATTTTGTAGTATTGCCACCACATATAAATATCACTGGTGTTCATATATAATGTAGAAATCTGTGCTAACAACGTATAAAATAATCGATGCTCTCTCTTTTATCACATTAATGCAGGTGACATCTTAACAACTACACCTGTGTTATTGTTATTATCATTATAATTATTATTAATGATTTTTATAATGCACCAACATATTCCATAGCACTACACATGGTGAAAAAGGGAGGGCCCCGACTTTGAATTTTAAGTCTAACAAATATGGGGCTTTTTTTCAAAGTACCTTTCAAGAATGAAAACTCACTAACTTACAATCTAAAGGGATTAATGAAAAAAGAGGAGATGTAATTAAAAGAAAGAAACAAGGACTTAGCAAATAACTGAGAGCAGAGGGTTAATAACCTATTACATTTGTGGGTTTATCAGCTGTGAAAAATGTAGGTGATAGTGCTAAACATGCACTATAAATTAACACAAATCATAAGTGGGTGGGTGTGGACAGAGTAGGTTGGAGGGAATGTTATATGAGTTCAGAGATAGAAGAGTGGCAGAGTGCGAGGTTCTAGGACTACAGCCAAATAACATAAGGTTAATAGAACTGGGAAAATGTCAGTGATTGCTCAGTCCTGATGGTAGATAAAAATGTTGTAGAGTGATTCTGATGAGTGGCTGGTATGAGGCCCAATGACATTGGTTGAGCTCCTACAAAAGTGACTGCTCAGTCCTGATGATGCATGAAACAAGCAATTGTTTTGGCCTGTACTGATTATGTGAACATGTTTTTGAAACACAAGCTAAGTATTTCATTATAAAGAGACACTTAATGCATATTTCAGTTGTTGTTTCCACCAATATGTTATCTAATATTAAATGATGTTGATGTTGACATCATACTTAACATGGAAAGTGCAATCACTTGGCCATAACAATATTAATTTTTAATTAACATAAAATTATTGCCATGAAAACATAAGATTACAGAAATCAAATACATGAAGACATGATTCTAGACATATTTTACCTTCATCCGTATTTGATATATTCATATTATACGTTATACAAATTATATTCATGCAGATGATTTTTCAATATATGAATTATACACATCTACTAATCCTTGGCTCAGGATGGGTATACTGAAATATGCTATGGATACAAATAACGGATCATTAACAAAATGTGATGCATGTCAGTGTCTCAAAGCAGTAACTATTAGAAACCATTAGAAACCATTATTATATCTACAGAGCACAGACCATGCATATATATAATTGGTGTGGTGCAAATGCTATCCAGGAGGAGAGGAGGCTGTATAAAGATGTGATTGTATGTTGAATTAAAGATAACATTGTATAGTTTAGCAAGATCTGTATGTACAGTACAGAGTTTCATAATGTTACTATAAGAATAAACTGACTTACCTGATGCTCATCTACAAGCAGTGCAAACCATGCTGTATATGTCATGAGAAATCAGTTGTCATGACCAACTGCAGATATTTAGCAATGATGTAGGAATGCCTAGGAAGGCCAGGCATAATATTACTATCTTTAAATGATATTGTTTTGCCACACTAATATGACATTGTCAAGATCCAATGGATGGGGGTTGTATTTAGCTGCAGATTTTCCTGCCTTCAGCTATAGGAACCCACCAGGAACACAAGATCAGCATAACCATCATGATCTACTCTTCAGTGGGCTTGAAAAGGCAAAAGAGACCAATCTTATCTTCAGATCCAATCTGGTTCTTCTTCAAGAGTATGAGCAGAAGTCCTAGGAACAACGTGATTATAGCCTATTCCCTCAAAAAAGCACACCAGTACTGTGTAGCCCAGAGGAAGCATAATATTTATTTATTGTGTCTCCATTTACAAAGACCAGCCCTGAACCAATCAGCAAGGGGATTAGTGAGTGCTGATTGGTGAGAATTTCAAGTATAGGAGAGGGGAAGCAGGAGTCCAGGATGTTTTCTTCCCCAGCCAGGTGTTAGCTTAATTCACACCAAAAGGTTAGATCTGGGCTCTACAGGGGACTGAGGCAGTATCTCCACTGGGTAAGTTGGCTGTCTGGTAAGCTAGGAAGGGAGGCTAAGGGGTTACACTTCTAGCTGACCAAGGCTTCCATAGAGTGCATAGGGCCCTGGAGCAGTCTGACACTTACAAGCACATACAATTTAGTGGTTAACCAGAAGACCATGAATTAAAAGGATATCACTTGACACCTTTTTGACCTTTGTCAATTGTTATCTCACAACCTAGTTAAGTATGTTTGATGTTCCCAGCCCCAATGAAATCAATGGAGCCAATGTATCAAACAAACCTCAAAAAACATTATACATATAACACTTAGGGAATAGTCTTTACAGAAATCTGGAGACAAGTAGGACCACCGCTGGTGAGTTTCAAGTCCACGTTTTAAACACTTCATCCAGGGGAATCAGAACCAGTGATTTTAGCTCAGATTGTTATTAAAAAACAACCAGGGAAAAAAAAATAGTCTGTGGCTGAAGAAAAGTTTTCTGATCTTCACAAACACTCACCCATTTCTAAATGCAGCACAAGGTGATAATCTCCACTGGATAATCAGTGCCACGCTACATACTTAGTTCTTGATAAGTATTTGACTTTGGGATTAAAAAAGAGAGTCCGACAGGGTCCAGCATGTAGATTGCTGCTTGACAAGGATTAATAGCAACACCCAGCCCATACAATCTCCAGGCACAGTAGTGTATCAAGGGCATCATCTAGGGATTGCTGTGTACAGTGTTCCTGTATGACCACATTTGTAATCTTAGGGCTGTGTGGTAGCAGCACCGGTTGGAACCATAGAGGATCAACTGCCAGCACAACCTCCCATGGAAAAGGCAGTAGAACACACTGCCCTGCTGAGCCCAGAAACATGATTGTACTTTGGGGGAAAATGGATACAAATGAAGGTTCTCAGGTCCTTGGCCATCCCCTGATTGTTGGTCTGTCTAGTTTGTTCCAGGCAGGCTAGGGACATTAACCTGCTCAGTGGAATCCACGATGGGAAACAGCTCCCATGGTGACGCTAGAGAATCGGATACCTGCACAATCTTCAAAGGCAGGGGCAGTGAAACAATATGTCCTACTGGATTAAACTTCTTTGGGTAAAATGTGGAAAACAGCTTCAGTTGGGAACCTGTAGGCTTCGCCACCTGTCTAGTATTAGAAAACTGGACCCCAGTGCCCAGTCAGGAATTACTCAGGGTCTTGGGGTTGGTGCCCTCCCCTGTGTTCCCGATGGTTCTGCTGATGATCCTGATATGACCACCGGGCACCTAGAAGCCCATTCATTCCAAGGCTCTGAGAAAGAATTCCTGTAGCTGAAGGCAAAAAATTCTGGAGCTGCATAGTTACAGAGTTCCATTGTAATGGAGGTTGAAAAAATATTTTTAGTTCATCATGTTCAACCTTTTTAAATCGCCTCTGATCTTTGTAATATGAAGATTAATTGTTAGTTGATCCAGAGAAAGACAAACAGAAAAACACATTGAAACATTTTCTCAAAAGGGGAAAAAATGTAATTCATTCCTGACCCCAGATGACAATCAGATTCCTCATTGGATCAATACTCTCTAATTATTCAGGATAACCCTGAATTCCCTTTTATTCAAAAATATATCCAATTCCTTTTTAAAGTTATCTATCAAATCCATTGTCATCACGTTTAACCACCCTTTCTGTGAAGAACCCTTTTTTTCTTTAAGGTTTTTCTTCTAACCTCAAGAGATGTCCTCTTGTCAGTTGAAAACCTCTTGGTACATAAAGTTCACTTGACAAAGCCTTATATTGACTCTATATCACATAAATAGTTGTGGATCTTGCGGCATTGGAAACGTTTGCAATGTTGGTCACGCAAAGCGAGGTGAGCCGTTGACACACGCACGCCAAAAGCGCTTATTGCACTGTGAGCCTCACGAAGCGAGGTGTGCAGTCGAGGCACGCGGGACTTAGGCTGCAATGAGCGCCAAAGACGCTCATTGTACTACAAGCCTCGCAAAGCGAGGCGTGCCGTTGAAGCACGCAAGACTTAGGCTTCAATGAGCACATTGCACTGCGAGCCTTGCGAGGTGAGCAGTTGAAGGACGCGGGACGCCACCTAAAAATTTAACACTTTGCCGCTGACCATGAGGACTGCAGTTTGCTAATTTAACGGCCAAAATTAGTTCAAGCGCGTAACTCTAAAAGCCTGAAAAACAAGCAAAATAAGAAAAAATGTATAAAAACACATTCACACACAGCACAGGAGAGAGCCAGGAATCCTGGGAGTGAGGGTGCAAACAAATTTCAGCCATATTTGCATTTTTTTGTCAATCAAGCGAGGAAAACAATGGCGGCTGAAGGCACTCATCGTGGAGCTTGCGATGAGCGCCGAAGGTGATCATTGCAAACCAGGAAAGTTGAAGTACACGGGGGAAAGGCCAAAGGCACTCAGTGCAGGGTTTGCAATGAGCACCAAAGGTGCTCAGAGGAGGAAAGGTCTCACATTGTGTTGCAAACAGCATTGCCAGCCTTACATTTGTATTCCCGTCATTTTTCAAGGGCAAGTTCCTAGTGTATTTATATAAGGCAATAATATCGAATTTTAGATGCCTTTTTTCTAGAGAAAACACGTTTTATTTGGTTACTTTTTCTTCATAGCTTAACTCCTCCATACTACTGATTTTTATAGTGGCAGATTTAAATTTGCTTCTATACCCTTCTTAATACATCTACACTCTTCTTAATATATACTCAATACAAGCATTTTCAGATGCTGATTGGGATTGAGCACTCTTACCTAGGGGACTGTCCACAAGTACTCCCAAATCCCTTTCAATATCTGATACATCGAGATTTACTCCATTAAGATGATATATTGCATGACTATTTTTTTCCCAAATGCATAACTTTACATTTATTTTTATTAAATCTCATCTGCCATTTTTTGCTTATTTCATTAATTTACGCAAATCCCTTTGGAGGGAAAGTAAACCATTTTCTGTTTTAATTACCTTGCACAACTTAGTGTCATCTTGCATATACCTAAAGTCAGTAATAAATATGTTAAAAGGGAGGGGACCTAATACTGAACCCTGAGGAAGCTCAATTACCACATTAGTCCAATCTGATTATTTTCCATATACAACTACCCTTTGCTTCCTGTCTTTTGGCAAATGTAATTCCCGTATCCCTTCATTTGCACAATAGTCTTCCATAAGGCACTGTATCAAAAGCCTTAGCAAAATCCAAAACGACTACATCAACTGAGTTGTCCTAGTCCAAATTGTTACTAACCTTCTTATAGAAACAAATTTGATTTGTTTGACATGACCTATGACTTATAAATCTGTTTGCCGCCTACATTAAATTCTTGTTCAAATAGACATATTCTTGTATATTATCTCTTATTAACCCATCTAAAAGCTTTTTGACTGCAGAAGTGAAGCTTATAATTTTACAATTCCCTGATTTGCTCTTGCTCCCTTCTTAAATATAGGTATATATGAGTCTTGAAAAATCAGATATAATGGTTTGGCTATTACAGAACTCAATTCCCTCAGTACCCTTGGATGTATTCCATCATGACCTGTGTCTTTATTAAAATGTACTTTTTCCACCCTATTTTGGATTACATTTACGGTTACCAACCACTGATACCTCCCTTGTGTATACATAAAAAAATAACTTATTTAGCTCATATGCCATTTCCTGGTCACAAGGCTGCATAGACCCCCTCTCTTGGATCTTGACACATATACATTAAAGAGGTACCAGTTGTCATGACCCAGAGATGAGGGGCCACATGCTCTAACTCTTGGTTGTAATTTTTGTGTTCAATCCCTAAACGCCCAGCAATTCAATTCAGATCAGGACATCATTCATGGAGAGGCAGGGAAAATCAGACCCCTTTAGTTAGGATACAAGAAATACACATGCACCTTTCCTTAGTGCAGACAAATATTTTTTTTCCCAGACACATCTTTTAAAACCAAACAATAACACCCACACGGCCCCCCTTAGGCCAACAGCCTTTTAGCCAATTAACCATAGCTTCTTTGATCCTAACCCCCTTGATGAGACAGAAATATTCCACAAGCCTTGCATCCTGTTTTCCCATATGGACTTATCAGGAAAATTGTAAATGACCCTGGTATACACACCAAAGAGGCCACATATCCTAGTATATTCAACACAGGGTTAAGGACTAAAGCTATCCTTCCCTTCATCATCTCTCGGTCCTGTTGCCCCCCCCCCCCCCCCCTCATGTCCACTCAAACATCTGCCTAAGAGGGTGTCAAATTAACAGGTCATTGCAGTTAAGACACTGTTAAAATATGTTGCTTTACTTATACATGCTGCTAGCTCATTTATGAGATACATCCCTTCAACCAGTAATATTAAGCAAGTCACTAGCAAAGAGCACATTCTGAACACACATACTTTCTTTAAATATTACTCACACAAATAATTTGTCACATTCCTTAACAAGTCTAATCTAATGTCCATTGAAAAATGTAGGAATCACACAGGTTGGAGTTACAAATAACAGAGTCCATGATTCAGGTATAAAGTTCCTTCATGACACCAGTGTTATCATATGATAACTGGGTTTGTTATGATATCATGACATCTAAACATGTAGCCATGATTATTGCTGACATTGGCTATAATGTCTTTTCATAAGATCAGAAAAGCCAATCTGGTCTGATATAGTTAAGAATGATGGCATGCTTAGCTCACACATGCATAACTGCTAGTTTTGATTAATACATTATTGTATGACTATGCCATTCCAAAGCCAGATATGCATGGGTACATATTAAAGTAGCTTAAACCATGATTTATCTATTTATTTATGGTGTGTGAGATCAAGTAATCAATATAATTGGTTATATGATAGCCTCTGTATATAGTGTCATTACATTATTTGGTAGCACTGTTTGCAGACAAACAAATTGCAGCAATTGCCTCAAGTTATAGGTTTAATCATCACAATTTTTTCATGTCTGTAACTCGTAACCCATTTAAAGCCCATAAAAATACGCCAATTGAATAGCAAATTAACTTGCAACCTCGCTTACGGGCTACCAAATCGAGCGAGAGCTCAATTGAATCGAGCTCTATGTGTTTACTCCCCATAATCAAACAAATAGTACATATTATATACCTAGTTAACTCCAGAAACCGACTTTATCAATCTGAGCTCCTAGGGGGTAGTTTTCTTTTAAGGGGGTTAGGGTTAGGTGCTTTCAGCTGCACTTTAACTGCTTAATTGGGTTGAATATAAAGAATCAATAAATATATCCGACTTAGTTGAGGGGTCATGGTGTTTTCAGCATCAGATCTGATGCTTGATTCATTTTCAGATGCATTTCTCTTCCTTTACAGGTATGTCTGTGTGTATGTAACTTTTTGTTGTGAAAAAGGTCTCACGCATGGTAAGTAAATTGCAACATAAAAAGCAATTTTGATTGCTTGGCTGGGGGATTTGAATGAGACAAGGGAACTGTAACTTAGTAAAATTAAGCATTTTCCCCTAATCAGTGTGGCTTTTGCATATCTCTGAAAAAGGTTCAGTTTGATTGGGACCTTATTAAGTTTCAGTGCTACAAGATTTAAATAGGGCCTTAAGGCTTTTTGACCACTCTTGCATTATATACTATTATTATGGTTTTTAATTGGCTCAAATATGTTGTCATGATCCCCCTGATCACGCTTTGGGCTCAGTAATTTTATAGTATGTTGTATAGTTATGTAATATGTTATGTTATTTTGAATGCCCTATGTATGTTAATTAATGTATATTATGTTGCATGTTTGGTTCATGAACAGTTACATTATTTAGATTGTTGTGATGTCAGTAACTGCCAGAGCGAGTCAGTTATGTATCCTGCTGTGAGGGTCTGCTCTGAATGAAGACATATAAAGTATGTGTATGCTCCTAAAGAAAAGGAAAGTAAAATATATTGAAGATATATGTATGTGTCAGCATTCCTAGAGAAGATACTACTGAAGTGGATGTTAAGAAGTTATGCTTCAGACTTCATAAAATGAGGGGAGCAGATATCACAGTTTCAAGTTAATGGAGAGTCTTGATAAAATAGGCCTAAACAACCCTAAACCCCCTTGAAACCTTTGAATACCTATTAAATAGCTACTACTAACTAAAGTAATTTAAAGTAAAAAAAAAAAAGCAGACATTTTTTTTATAACAAAAAAATATGCTGGTTGTGCCGGATAAGTGCTGGATAATCAAGAGTTTTTGTCAAACGGGGAATAAAGAGGCAGGTGCCATTTGCTTGAGAGTCCCGGTTGCTTGAGTGTCCAAAAATAGAGAGTTTACTGTATATATATATATATATATATATATTACGATCCTTAAAGAAGATGAGAGCTATCGCTTTCAGACGGGATTGAATCTTATGATGCCTTGCATATGAGACATTGTTAGTGTCTGTAATAGCAATTTACGCAAAACCCAGAAGACTCACAGACTGTTACAGAATGTGATCAGTTCAAGTGTAAACATTCACCCATGGAACTTGTTATGAAGTTTCCACAGCAATAACAGCAGTTCCTGATTTTATTTTATAATGCTGAGACTGCGTTCATATTACTAAATACTGCATCTAAATAAGGGGCATTTAAGAGACATCAGCTGTCTTGGTGAAGGGATCAAAAGAGCATGAAAGGTCTGCTGGGTAGGTTTGGCCACAACCGCCTTATCAAGTCCGAATGAAGAAAGCAGATCTTCACATATGTATCAATCATCCTTCAGCCAATCAGAATGGAGTATTTGAATTACTCCGGCATTATTTGTGAAAAGTCCAACCAATCATGCATGGATTGAAATCTGCACATTCTATTTGGTTAGCCTTTAACCAATCATCGGACTCTATTTTCCCTATCCTGGTATATATATATACCGTATATACTCGAGTATAAGCCGAGTTTTTCAGCCCATTTTTTAAGGCAAAAAAGGGGCCCCTCGGCTTATACTTGAGTTACTTTGACCCCCCCGTGTCTCTCTAACGCCCCTGTGTCTCTCTAACCCCCCTGTGTGTCTCTAACCCCCCATGTGTCTCTAACCCCCTGTGTGTCCCTCTACCCCCCGTGTCTCTTTCTCTCCCCCCTCCTCAACCTAAACCCCCCTCAACCCCCCTCCTCCACCTAAACCCCCCTAAATACCTCCCCCCTCTCCCCTCACTTACCTGCTTGTGCTCCAGCCTCTGCTCCTTGACCCGGGCTGGAGCGCATGTGACGTCACATGCGCGCCGTGTCATTAGCATATACCGGGTGAACAGTTCCAAATACCAGTCAATATTGGCACAAAACCTTCAGGCTTCTGCTAGAAAGCTGAACATGAAGGGGAACTTCATCTTTCAGCATGACAATGACCCAAAGCATACATCCGAATCAACAAAGGAATGGCTTCACCAGAAGAAGATTAAAGTTTTGGAATGGCCCAGCCAGAGCCTAGACCTGAATCCGATTGAAAATCTGTGGGCTGATCTGAAGAGGGCTGTGCACAGGATATGCCCTCGCAATCTGACAGATTTGGAGTGTTTTTGCAAAGAAGAGTGGGCAAATCTTACCAAGGCAAAATGTGCCATGCTGATAGACTCATACCCAAAAAGACTGAGTGCTGTAATAAAATCAAAAGGTGCTTCAACAAAGTATTAGTTTAAGGGTGTGCATACTTATGCAACCATATTATTTTATTTTTATATTTTTTTTCCCCCATTACCTAAAAGATTTCAGTTTGTTTTTCAATTGAGTTGTACAGTTTATATGTCACATTAAAGGTGGAAAAAGTTCTGAAATGATTTATCTTTGTCTCATTTTTTTACAGCACAGAAACCTGACATTTTAACAGGGGTGTGTAGACTTTTTATATCCACTGTATCTCTTTGTAGTGATCTTTGTCAAAAGTAATTTTTTGGTCAAAAAGTAATAAAAAAAATTCTTCTATGTTTTTACTTTCCATGTTCAAATGTGAAATTATTTTTGATACATTTGTCTGTATTGACTAATTAATATGTTTTTCTTAAAAGAAAATTGGGTTCTCTGAATTAAATTCCATTGATGATCTCTATCTTTCCCATGGACCTGCTGTAAAACAGCCCCATTCAATTTCCTTGATTTTCAAATTTAAAGAGAAAAAATCAACAAACCCTATTATTACACAATGCATCTTACTGTCAGAGCTCTTAGGATATATTTTAACTTGTGATGTCTAAAACTTTTATCAGTGCTTTTAAAGTAAACTATAAGGTTTTTAACATTCAGTTGACTTTCTTTGAATGCATAAATTATCAATGAAAACTAGAAACAAGAGTTACAGAGCTATTAAAATAGACCATGGCGCTAGTTACAGGCTTGAGATCAAAGCCCGTAAATCCTTTCCACGCCTGCAAGCTGTAAAGGGGACAGACGAGCCACGATCAGCCATAACTATCCAATTGCAGTATAAGGTAGTGTGACACAGACCTCTCAGACAATCAAAAGCGGTCTGGATGAATATGATTGACAGTGGGAGCTTATTTAACAAGTAATATTTATTAGGCAATGGTAAATCACATTTCAAAGAGTAAGCATTCATATCCGGTAGATACATCTTTCACATATATAACTTCATCTTGTACCTTTTATCCGCAAACTGGGCTCATAATCTTGGAGTATCATATTGTTAGATTATTCATTTCATAGTACCCGCCCCGGAGAGCCATTTGCCAAAGCCTATTTTTTCTTATTTTATTTAACGTATTTTATTTTCGCAAATTTATAACCTTAATACAGTCCCCTTCCCAACTGGGGAGATAGAAAGAAGAAAACAAAAAAAAGTGTGTGTGTGTGGGTTGGGGGTGGGGTGGGTGCAATAATAGAACAGTTCTTTCACAAATTAACCAAGCTGAAAAGATAATGTCAAGTAATTCTTACCTCCGTCAATCTCCTCCAGGGCCACTCACTCCCCCAAATCTCACCCATTGCTTAACAGCTTGTGCTGGACTGCAGTGAGATGCTATCTGGTTCCATTAACCATGGAGCCCAAATATCCCTAAACTTAGCAACTGAGTCCTCCAAGAGATGGGTTATTCGCTCATTAATCAAAATAAAATGTAACTTTTTCTTAACTGCCTGCAGGCTCAAGTTTGGGGACTTCCACTGCCGAGCAATGTGGCTTTTTGTGGCCAGCATCAAAAACTGCAGTAGCTGATTCTGATGAGATGTTAGCAGCGAGCTGGAAAGGCCCAGGAGGCCGACCTCAATGGACTTGTGCATTTTGATTTTAAAGATTTTCAAGGACAACTCAAAAACTTCTTGTAAAAATGTACCTGAATCTCTATAGCCTCTGAAGCACCTAGCGTCTTGGATCAAACCCCACTTAAAGAGTTTAACTTGTGTGTGATAAATTCTATGTAGGACCTTTATCGATGTCTCCAACACGCTATAGTTTAATGATCCTCTGGAAAGACTGCTCCAGCTCTGTTCCCAAATCGATTGGTCTAGAGTGTATCCCAGATCCTCTTCCCATAATTGCATTTATTTAGTTTTTTGTGACCGTGGAGTCTCATTAAATGTATTCTATAATAAGCTTATAATATTGCTCGACAATGGAAGATCCCTACAAAGTCCAGCTAACCAATTGGTTTCCTAAAGAATCTATAATGGAACATAGAAAGTGTCGTAATCTGCAGTAGGTGTAGTGCTCTAATAAGGGTAAGTTATATTTGTCTCTCATATATTCAAAGGTAACCACTGCCCCCTCTTGGTACCAGGCCCCAAAAGTCAATAACCTCCTGGAGTTCCACCAATGTTTAGATGTTGGGGTTAGCTGAATATTTGGTAGTGGGTTAGGTATAATAGGGGATATGCTGACTAAATTTGGGGCCAAATGATAATTGTGGGTCGCCCATTCCCATAACCCCAATGACTGCTTGATCATTGGATTCTCTATTTTCCCTAGGATATTACTTGGCCTGGGAAGCCATATAATGGTGTCCAATGAGTCTGGGAGCATTTGCAAGATTTCCATAAAAACCCACAGATGGTGGTGTTGAGAGGAGTGCACTAGGGGGATAAATGAGAGCTGTGCCGCTTTATAATACAGTTTAAAGTTGGGACAAAAAAGCCCCCCCCCCTTGGTTTTATTTTTGTACATGATAGATTTGGGAATCCTCGAGGATTTGTAGTTCCATATGAATTTAAAGATTTGATTTTGAAACCTCTCGAGATCCCTATAAACAATTGGGATCGGAAGTGTGCGAAATAAGTATAAAAGCCTGGGAAGAATATTTGTTTTAACCGCATTTATCCTGCCTAACCATGGAATTCCACCTTTCGTCCATCTCTGTAAATCTAACATAAACTCCTTGTACAAGGGTAAATAGTTAGTTTTATATAAATCTGCTAATTTGCTGGTGATGGACACCCCTAAATACTTGATATGTGATTTAGGCCAGGAAACATCATTGAATCTCTGGCTGAGAGACTGCAATACCTAATGCTTCCGTCTTAGCCACATTTATTTTGAGTCCCGAGAGGTTTCCAAAATGAGTGAGAATTCGTAGTAGCTCAGGGATAGAGGTGGCAGGTTTTGTGAGTGAGCCTAAAAAATCATCCATAAAGAGGCTGCATTTGAAATGGGGGTGACCCATCTGGATCTCCTGGATATCTGGATTAGATCATATAGATTGCGTTAGCGGCTCAATTGCTAAGGCAAAGAGCAAGGGTGAGAGGGGACATCCCTGTCTGGTTCCCCTTTGTACCTCAATTTGCGACGTGGAATCGCCTGGTAATTTCAACCTTGCTTTGGAAGATCTATAGTATGTCTCAATCAGGTCCATGAATTTCCCCCCAAAGACAAATTTGAGTAACACCGCTTTGAGGTAAGACCATTCTATGGTGTCAAAATCTTTTTCAATATCTAGGGCCAATAGACAGGTTGGGGTGCGGTTTTGGGATGCCCATGAATCCAAATTTAAAGTGCGCCTAATGTTATCCCCTGTTTGTCTGTAAGGAACAAAGCCCACTTGGTCTTTATGAATGAGTTTGGGGAGAAATTGTGAGATTCTATTGGCCATCAGTTTTGCTAGAATTTTGATATCTCCATTTAGGAGCGATATTGGGCGATAATTTTTTACTTCTAGGGGGTCTCGACCTTCCTTGGGGAAAAATATCATATCCACCTGGTTTAATTCCTGGGGCATTTGATGGCTTTCTAGAATTTGGTTAAAAAGATTTGTTAAATGGGTGACGAGAGTGTCGATATATTTCTTATAATATCAATTGGTGAATCCATCCGGGCCCAGGGCCTTCCCATCTTTCAGGTCGATAATAGTCTTTCTAAACTCCCTTCCTCCCGAGACAGAGTGGGCAAATCACAGGAATTCAGGAAGGCAAGTTTCTGCTGCTCTTGCTGATGCTGGTGCGGACAGGATGAATATCTTCTGGAAAAATTGTAGGAAGGTTTTTTATATAAGATTAGGACTGGCCGTGACATTCTAACTCTAAAAATTGTTGTCTGAGAAATCTTGCTTCTGAGATTTTTGGCTAGTAAACTATTCGGCTTATTAGCTTTGGCATAAAACCTGTGATTTGTCCATCTAATCGCTTTTTCATGTGCTTAGATAGTAATAGATCTAGCTCCAATCTAATTTTATCTATTTTTTATGTCACCCAGGTCCATCCCATGTCTGACTCCGGGGTGATATTGGTCGAGAAAAATAGCTCAAGGTCATCAGCTATTTGTCGTCCCACAGTTAGGTTTGACAAAAAAAATCATTAGTCTCCAGCTATAGGGAGGTCTGCTTTTCTGGCACATATCTACGGAAACGCTAACCTGGGAGTGGTCAGACCAAGGGCAAGGATGGATCTCTGCCTTATCTACACTATCTGAAAATGATGAGTCTATCAAGATGGTGTCTATTCGGGAATACGTGCCATGTACTGATGAATAAAAGGTGTACCCCCTCTCACCCAGGTGCGGCAACCGACATGCGTCCAAAAGGTGCAGGTCATTAAGTAATGCGTCAATCTGCTTCAATTTGTTTGCGTATTTGCCACATCCATCCTGGCCTGATCAATCTAGATTAGGATCTAGAACCAGATAGGGATCTCCCCCAGCACAATACTCCCCAGATCCGCTGAATTTAGGTATTTCTGCGAGAAAAATGAAACCAGAGATAGTTTTGTACCCATCACTGTACCTGTCAACACCACAAAATTGCCCCGTGAATCTATTTTCCTATGCTCAATGATAAATGGAAAATGTTTATGAAGCAAAATAGCTACTCCCGCTTTTTTAGTAGGTTGGGTGGTAGCGACAAAGAACGGGTATTCATTATGTAAAAATTTGGAAAGTCTATTACGCTTGAAATGTGTTTCCTGTAGGAAAATCACATCTGGATGCAGGGGTTTATAAGACAAAAAAGCCTTGCGCCTCTTAAACTGGGAGTTAAAACCCCATACATTATGTGAAACAAAGACAAAAGAGGTGTCTGTCATGGTACCTCCTTGGATATGAAGATGTTTTCCCAAGCCCAGTTAAAATCTCTGTCGCCCCCTACCGCCTCATATACTTGAGATGTGACGGCGGGTGGAGTTGGCACTGCAGAAGGCGGAGGAATTTCCTCATGTAGCCTGGTATCTGGAACTAAAAAAAAGAGGGAGAAAATCTTTAAACCCTGTTTATACTATCAGGGTCCCAGAGCTGCAGCACAAAACTTCTGCTCCCTTCAGTGTCAGGACACGCCCCCAGGGAGCTTATAAATTTGAGTTCCACACGACCATGTGTTGACTGTGTTGTATTTTTCATTAGAAGGAGCCTGCAGGTCATGGAGTTGGAGGTTAGAGTCTTTTGGATTTAGAGTAGGAGCTAGTTGAGACGTAGTTTGTGTTTTTGATTGATTTATATTCTATTCCATACGGATTTACACTTAATACTTACACATATTTGCAGATTACAAATATTTGCAATACAAATAGGTTAAAGAACACACATAGAAACATATATAGCTAGGTCTCCCCCATCCATCCCCCACACTCTATCCCCAACAGTTATTAATAACACATAGCACATATACAGAAAAACTTCTGTTTATTTTTTATTTTTTTTGTGATATGATGGAGGGAGGAGATAGGAGGGGAGAGTAGTGGAGAGTTGGGGAGGAGGAGAGGAGAGTGGAGTGGGAGACAGAGGAGTGGCTGATGGTCATGGAGAGTAGAGGTGGGAAGGAGGCAGAGGTGAGGAGTGAGGTGGAGAAGAGAGAGGAGGTGGGGGAGGGTGAGGAGGTGGAGTAGGGAGAGTAGGGCGAGGAGGTGGAGAAGGGAGAGGAGGCCAAGGGGGTGGAGGCATGAGAGGAGGATGAGGAGGTGGAGGAGGGCAAGAAGGGAGAAAAGGGCGAGGAGGGAGAGGAGGGTGAGGATGAGGAGTAGGGAGAGGAGGGTGAGGAGGTGGAGGAAGAGGTTGAGGAGGGAGAAAAGGAGGTAGGGAGAGAGTAGGAGAGTGCAGAGGTGGGTGGTGGAAGGGGGGGCGGAGCATCAGACACATGTAGAAGATGGACAGAGGGGAAGAGGCCTGATCCCATGGGGGTGGTGGTAGTTCGTGGAAGGGTCAGGCCTCAGGGACAGGTCAGGGAGGCAAGGGTCCCCGTCCATAGTCAAGAGGGCAAGAGGCTAGGGGCAAGCACAATTATACGCACTGGGAGAATGTGGTCCTCCTCTGTGCTATCAGTGGCTGCCCCGTCATTCTTGCAGGATGAGTGAAGTGAAGCCAGGGCCTAGGGATCAGGCTGGGAAGGAGGTAGCGGCAGAAGTTACTTTGGTAGGCACAGCGAGCAGGATGTGAGGTCTCTCAAGCACAGATTTGATCACATTGGGGCCAAGGTGAGGAGGAAGATGGCTAAGGAGGACAGAGACTGGGCCTGAATCTCCGCCGCTGGAGATTCAGGCCCAGTGGCCCAGCAGGACCCAGCCTCCATGTAAGGTGAATATCACATACACCAACATGCCACCACATGTTCATCACACACACATGTACATGATGACCAACAAGGACACTTATATGTCAGCTCCATGAAATTAACAAGGGATAGATGGATGCATCCTTAAATCCCTCAGGGATAATCTCCTTTGCGCCCATCCTGGAAGGTCCCACGCTATAGCTGGTGGCGATATGCCAAGATGTATACCCATTATCATTTGGTGACATCCCATTATGTTCTGCTATTCATACATTTGCATTAGTGTGGATTGCTAAGTGGAGGTTGTCACAACCTACTATAATGATGGGATCTAGAGTATCCTAGTACTCTTATTCCCAGTAGGTTTTAGACCTAAGATTTGGGTGACTCAGACCAATGGACAGTCCTTGCGGATGCAAGAGCATAAGTCCCAGCTCATTGGTAGCATGCCTGGGAAATCTGGAAGGGAGTCAGAACGATCTCCTCTACCAGCATATGCCCCTGGGTCAATAATGCATCTGTACTCAAAGTTATGATGAAATTAAGAACAAATTCTTTATTTTTACACAAGTATTTAAACAACTCACAAAACCAGTACACGGAGTGGCTACCCCCTTTTCCAACCCTCATCTTCCTCTTGGCCAATGGGGTAATCTCCAGAGTAACTTGATTACCTCTGGCCAATGGACTAGAGGTAAGCTCTGGGAACTTCCAGACACCTCCCCTGGGCCGCCCACTAGGTGTGGCTACCTAATTTACTTGGTCTCTGGCTCTCAAGGGAGAAACATCTATGTGCTACTGTACTATGACCCTGATATTGGTCTGAAGACCCCATGGGGTTAAGGTGCCTCAATGTCTGTACAGACCCCTTTGTTCTGGCCTTGCTATCACTTCAAGTGTTTACTTTAGGTAATAGCTGGAAGGCAGCTGGGTGATCTACTCAGGTTACTATCTGTATCAGACCCAATATGGCTGACTGCACACAACATGGCTCCCACATTACAATACAATATATTTACAGATAATACCACTACAACATTTTATAACCCACATGTTATGAGTTGAGGCAGTACTTCCCACGTCAGTCCACTTAATGCGTTACGACGACTTTATTAGTGGTGACGTGCCTCTTCTCTGAATGCATAACAATAACAGTGGGACTCTGCCCTGAATATATAACATTATAACAGTGGCTCTGGGAGCCCAAAACCTTCTGTTCAATAACATGTGGCAGATAACAGTTCCAAATCCGAGATGGCCCCTGGCTGATTCATGACAACACCTCCCGCAAGCGTGGCAGGGAACATCCCTGATTTTCCCAGCAACGCTGATAGTCATGAATCTGCTGGTTTGGCCAGGCCCTCTGTATGCTATGCCAGTTCCAGTCCGCTCGCACACAGTCCCAAGGTGTAGCGTCAAAGCCTCCCCCAGTGCGTGGTCTTGCCATGACTGTACAGAGGAAATTGCTCTTCCCATGCAACCCCCACCCAAATAGTCCAGGATCCCTTCTCTCTCTTCTTGGCAGCAGCATGGAAGTCACTGGGGACACAGTGGGTTGCACTCATACACCCTTCTGAGGCAAAGTAGTACGTTTGGGAGACCCATAAAACAAACCCTGTCCCATAGCAACCCCCTTCCCTCCAGCCAGTCCCCACAGCTGGGCTGGGGTCTCTAACACAGTCTCTGGGCCTATGGGACCACAAGGGGACAGTCCAGTAACCCCCTCAGACATCATATTACTGTTGGGAGGCCAACAACACACCCACTGCAGAAAAGTGCATACCGGGCTGTGCTGACCTCCAGCATCCATGATGAGGCTCAGACCTGGATGCTCCTTTCCTGCTGCCTCCTGCACATCTGTAGCTTTGGACAGCTCCTCCTTGTTGTCCTCTATTGCCCTTGGTGGAGCAACTGTGCTCTGGCTCTCTGATGCAGGCTGGGGAATCTCGCAATTCCCACCCAGCCAGTTCTTTGGGGCCCTCAGCTGACCCTCTTCTTCTATGGCCATTTTGCTTGGTACCCTTATCCCAGTCCTCCAGGTTTAACTGGGCCTTTGGAGCGGTGTCTGTTCCAGTGGGCCTCTGGACATTGGCTATCCAGGGTATCTCCCCACTTGGTTCACCCTCTACTATGGTGCCACACTGCACCCACGGCTCCTTTGCCGAGGCTGGCAAGCTTGCTGCCCCTGTCTGGCTGTTGGAGCCCCTGGCACTCTCTTGGTGCCCCTGGCACTCTTGGTGCCCCTGGCTCACTTGGTGCCCCTGGCACTCTTGGTGCCTCTGACTCTCTTGGTGCCCCTGGCACTCTTGCTGTGTGAGGCCTGGTTCCCTGTAGCTAAGAACCAGTTCCTTTCCCTCCCCACAGTCCATTACATAGCCCTCCTGGGCTCTGTGCTTCACTAGCACCTTTTGTAGCAACTCTCCTGGGGTGTCAGGGTACAGATTTTGGTTATCTGTTGTAGGCTGGGGAATCTTATCCTTCCCACCCAACCTGACCTCTACGGCCTTCTCCCCAGAGTGCATTACATAGCCCTCCCCACAGTCTCTTGGGTGGCTATCCTGAGTCCCTGGCTCCATTAGCAGTTCTGGCCCATCCACTATGCCTAGAACTTTGGAGGGCAGACTTAATTCATCTGGCCCTATCTTGTGAGTAGTTAGCCCTTCCTTTGGGATTACGTCTCTTGGGCTATCAGGGTGCAGACATTTATTATCTGACCCCACCCAGGGAACATTCCTCTGAGTCTCTGGCGCTTGTAGCTGGTGAATAGGCCCTGACACAGTCTCTATATTTTTTAAAGCAACGCATTCTCCATCACTATGTTCTCCCCAGACGCCTTGCACACAATCACTTCGGTACATACCATCTGTGTTGTAAAGATCTGGCGACCAGTCCTCTTGACTGGGTTGTTCCCCTCTTGATGGGCAAAATGTCTCCCCATAGATCTCGTCCCACAACTCAAAATACTCCTCCTCCAGCTGCAGTTCCTGCTCAATCAGGTGTACCATTAAATTAGCCTCCATGGACCATGGTTCCAGTCCCAGACCACAACAGCATTCCACAAAAAAGTTGTTGTGCCTTTTAAATGTTCCTATGCCTCCTTCAGGATCACCATACACAATGTCTTGGAGGCCAGAATCTATCTCCAAGCAGAAATCAAACTCCTCTCCAAGGCCACCAACTATTCTGGCGTGAAAAACGTGATATTGGTTCTCCAAGGCAACCTCTTTTCTTACTAGTACTTCCAGCCAGCCCATTAGCTCGTCGTCCTGCCACAGGTTCAGAATCGCCATTCATTTCTCTAGACGCAGTTTCTCTCTGTAGCCAAGTCTTTGCTGAGCTGGGGCTCTCGCTCCATTGCGCTTCTGCCAGATCCTCTGGCAATGCTGGTCTAGTAAGTTGGACACCTCTTGTGCGGTCATCTTACTGGGGGTATAAGTGCCTGGCTGCTTCATACCGCCTTGTTGCCTCTGTTATGATGTCCGTCTGTTCCATTCCTGGTCCTTGTAGAGTCGTCCCACCACTGCCAGCCAATTGTCAAAACCTACTATAATGATGGGATCTAGAGTATCCTAGTACTCTTATTCCCAGTAGGTTTTAGACCTAAGATTTGGGTGACTCAGACCAATGGACAGTCCTTGTGGATGAAAGAGCATAAGTCCCAGCTCATTGGTAGCGTGCCTGGGAAATCTGGAAGGCAGTCAGAACGATCTCCTCTACCAGCATATGCCCCTGGGTCAATAATGCATCTGTACTCAAAGTTATGATGAAATTAAGAACAACTTCTTTATTTTTACACAAGTATTTAAACAACTCACAAAACCAGTACACGGAGTGGCTACCCCCTTTTCCAACCCTCATCTTCCTCTTGGCCAATGGGGTAATCTCCAGAGTAACTTGATTACCTCTGGCCAATGGACTAGAGGTAAGCTCTGGGAACTTCCAGACACCTCCCCTGGGCCGCCCACTAGGTGTGGCTACCTAATTTACTTGGTCTCTGGCTTTCAAGGGAGAAACATCTATGTGCTACTGTACTATGACCCTGATATTGGTCTGAAGACCCCATGGGGTTAAGGTGCCTCAATGTCTGTACAGACCCCTTTGTTCTGGCCTTGCTATCACTTCAAGTGTTTACTTTAGGTGATAGCTGGAAGGCAGCTGGGTGATCTACTCAGGTTACTATCTGTATCAGACCCAATATGGCTGACTGCACACAACATGGCTCCCACATTACAATACAATATATTTACAGATAATACCACTACAACATTTTATAACCCACATGTTATGAGTTGAGGCAGTACTTCCCACGTCAGTCCACTTAATGAGCTATGACGACTTTATTAGTGGTAACGTGGTAAACTGCCTCTTCTCTGAATGCATAACAATAACAGTGGGACTCTGCCCTGAATATATAACATTATAACAGTGGCTCTGGGAGCCCAAGACCTTCTGTTCAATATCATGTGGCAGATAACAGTTCCAAATCCTAGATGGCCCCTGGCTTATTCATGACAGAGGTGGTGAAGGGGCTTGTGTACCGGAATGAAGCTGTGAGCTATACCATGTAGGGCCAGTGTAAGTGGGCAGGTGATAGCAGAGAGATCAGACAAATCCCAGTCCCCTAGAGAAGGAACTGGCAACCTACTCCAGTATCTTTGGCATGCAAACCTTGTAGAACAGCACAGGCAGAGACCTGTGCTGCAGTCCATTGGGTCACAGAGAGTTGGACACGACTGAAGGACTGAACAACAAATCATAACATATTCCGCCTGATATTTAATCTAAGTCATGTAGTCATATGGTGGTATAATTTGGCCACTATTTGTTTTCCCAAATGTAGATGTGATGAGCAGGATTGATATGCAACTATATTTATATTTCAGAGTCCACATTAAAGCCTCTGTGAGTGAGCAGGGGTTAATATGGAATGAGTTTTATGTTTTTGTGTTGCTATTTAATCAGGTAGTGTGTCTTCAATTGTTTTGTGCATGTTGCAGCTTGTCTTTTTCATATTGTCATGTGCCTGACCATTCCAACATATTGTAAAAAAAATGGCTTGAATGCCATTGCGTCTTTGGAAATGTGTTGCAATTTAGTAGCAAAATTGAAGCGTAGCAGTTTCTGGCTTCACAGAACAAAGGATTTACAACCGCGAAGTTCCACGTCCTGTAGGCTTTTTTCGGCCTTAAGCCACAAGTCGTGCGCGGCTTGCTTTACAGGTCTAATTTAATAGCAATACGTCTTACTGGCTACGTTACAGGCTACGGTTTTACACATTAGGGGAATTTAATCGGCCTGTAGGTCATGTGTTTTGAGATATCTTCATGTCAGTAGTTAAAGGCATACAGAAGTTTCATAGATTATGAGGACAATCAGTACTGTATGAACTTGTTTGTGCATGAAAAAAATAAACATTACTACACTTACCCTAAAGTTTGCAAAACATCTTCAGTTTACTGGCATTTAATTTTGATCGTGAACAGTCCTGAAAATCCAAGGTAACTTAGCATAAAATGAATATTTAGTTTTAGCCAATAAGAGGCACTTACAACTTTGTAACAGTCTGCATCTCGTGGCTTCTGACATGCTCAGTACAACAACTGAGGTCAGAAGGGCAGACTTTTGACATCACTTCCTTTCTTCTTCCTGCTGTCTCAGAGATAGACATTCTTATTTCACATACTTCACATTTTGGATGTAACTGTATTTATTGTTGATTGTGTGTGGGTATATTAAATCTCTCTAAACAACTTCACCAGTGGAGTGGTCCTATGTGATTGCTAAATACATATATGAATAAATAATAGAGAGGCTCCTTGCAGCTGTAATGTGGGAGGAAAGTGCTTACAATAATATCTGGTACCAATACTAAGAGAAATCATTGTTAGTATTTATTTATTTGTTCCCATGTATAGAGCTATAGCCAATAAGATGAAAATCTCCCAAATAAACAGGAAAAAGCTGCAAAGAATAACACAGAATACAAACTTACTGCTATACTAAACTCAGGCAGCCTTGGTTTATTCTCTGTATTACTCTATGCCAAACAGAACCCAAATAGAACACAAAAAAAAACTTCATTATCATCCAACATCATCCTATTGAAAGTTTTTTCCTTATTTAAATTGCCCTGCAGTGTTTTTGGAGGGGCTGGTTTTGTTTAACACATCTCACAAAGCGAGGTGAGCAGAATTAGCTCTTGCTACAGATCTCTACCCGAGCACTCCTGTTGGAAATAAATTCTATATATCAACTACTGCAGCTTGCTGCAGTAGTTTTATTTTTATTTGAATTGCCTTGCAGTGTTTTGAGAGGGATTGATAGTGTTTGGCAGAACTTATCAGCCCAGTTGAGCACAGTTAGCTCTCCACTCTTGCTGGGAATCTCTCCTCTACCATACTTCTGAAACAAATGGGTAGAGATGTCGCGGACAGTTCGCCCGCGGACTATTCACGGCGATTTTGGCTTGTTCGCGCTCGCATCGTATGGTGGACACATGCCATTTTCTGATTGCTCCCTATTCTTTATCATTGAGGAAACTTTGACCCTGCATCTCACAGTCAGCAGACACATTCCAGCCAATCAGCAGCATACACTCCCTTCCAGAGCCTTCCATCTGAAGGACAGCATACATTTTAGAATCATTCTGAAGCTGCATTCGTTGTGAGAGGACAGATAGTGTAGCTGCTGGAGATTTAATAGGGAAATAGATAGCCAGGCTGTGTATTTAGCTTCCCTTACAGACCTGAAGGACTCATCTGATATCTGCTGCAAGGACAGCAACCCAAAAAGCCCTTTTTAGGGCTAGAACATCATTTATTTTATTTTATAATTTTTTTCTGTGTAATCAAATTGCATATGCCTGCCTGCCAGAGTGTGTGTGTGACAGGCTGTGTATTTAGCTTCCCTTACAGACCTGAAGGACTCATCTGATATCTGCTGCAAGGACAGCAACCCAAAAAGCCCTTTTTAGGGCTAGAACATCATTTATTTTATTTTATAATTTTTTTCTGTGTAATCAAATTGCATATGCCTGCCTGCCAGAGTGTGTGTGTGACAGGCTAACAGCTAACAGCTTATATTGTGCTTATTTTCCCTACTCATACCTGGTGGTGTACCATACATTGAAAACAACCATTTTTTTCCTGTAATCTAATTTTAGTTGCCTGCCTGTGTCAGGCTCACAGCTAATATTCTGCTCTGTTTCACCAGTTATAGTTGGTGTACCATACATTGAAAAAAAACAACCCTTTTTTTCTTTAATCTAATTTCAGTTGCCTGCCTGTGTCAGGCTCACAGCTTATATTGTGCTCAGTGAAATAAAACAACACTTTTTTGACTGTAATAGATTGAATAGCAATTGCCTGCCTACAGGCGTGTGTGTGAAGCCTAATGCATCTACTCTGCCAACTTTTGCCAGTGCACAGTGATACATCATATCTGGTGCAACCGTAGTGTACAGTGACATAAAACAACACTTTTTTGACTGTGATCGATTGAATATCAGTTGCCTGCCTACTGGCGTGTGTGTGAGGCCTACAGCGCCTACTCTGCCAACTTTTGCCAGTGCACAGTGACACTCATATATGGTGGCACCTTAGATTGCACACGCAGTGCCCCAAATTTGAAGTAGGAGGTCCGACCAAGCATCTTTTTCCATCTCCCTGTTCCAAAAATCAATGCCATATACACATCCCCTAATAGTGGACCTAACAAGGATTAAACCGATAGGAATAGTACTACTTAACAGTACACACCTTATAATAACGCAGACAGAGGCAACGCAGAGAGAGGAGTCTGAAGAAGAGGAGTCAGAGGAGGAAGGTGGCTTTGAGGAGGTGGAAGACCAAACACAGCAGGCGTCCCAGGGAGCTGGTTGTCACCTTTCGGGGACCCTTGGTGGCTGGGTGGATGAAGAGACCTTCAATGGCATCAGTGAGGACAAGGAACGGGACATGGCTGGCTTGGTATCCAACCTTGTGCAAATGGGGAGTTTGCGGTTGTGCAAAGGGACTGTTTGCAGTGGTTTGCGGTGCATTAAACAGGGAGATTGGTCTGTTACTGTGAAGTGGGTGTAACCCTTACACTACCTGATTGATACAACATGATACCTGATGTTTTAAAGCATGTTATTCCAAACAATTTAGGAATGTTAGGGGATTTATGCCCTTTATGGCTTAAAACCAGACTCTACATCAACTATGTAATTTTCCGTGGGAGTTTTGCCATGGATCCCCCTCTGGCATGCCACAGTCCAGGTGTTAGTCCCCTTGAAACAACTTTCCCATCACTATTGTGGCCAGAAAGAGTCCCTGTGGGTTTTGAAATTCGCCTGCCCATTGAAGTCTATGGCGGTTCGCCCAGTTCGCCCGTTCGCGAACATTTGATGAAGTTTGCATCCGCGGGTCACGAACCGAAAATTTGATGTTTGCGACATCACTACAAATGGGTTAAAATCCATACTTGAATGCTCTGTTTCTATAGGCTAGTACAGGTTGCCGACAAAGGGCCATATTAAATTAAAGCCCTGTAAGTCCAACGTGAAGCATGTGATGGCTGTGGGCTTGAAATTTGGCCGAGTTACGTTGCTATTAAATTGGAAGGGGCTGCAAGCTACGGGTCTGAGATGAAAATCGCAGCTTGTTCGTAGAACGTTGCGGACAATCAATTAGGGTAGACCGTAGTTATGGGTTTAGACAGAGACAATGGAAAAAGAGATTAACAATTACATCACTGTAAAAGGAGAGGGTAGATTTCATAGTGCTACAGGCTTCAATTACAGTTGGCGATCGGACCCACATTCCAGAATAATGCAATATTAATAAAGCAGTAAATATGATATTCTATTACAGTTACTGCGAGTTACAGTATATGTCTTAACACATTGATTGCCGGGATCAATATAACACTGAATATAAACATGAAATAAAGTATTTTTCGGGGCCAATTTGCAGGCTTGAGAATGTTGTGCTATTAATTTTAAGACCTATCATTACTTTCCCTTTTAATAAATGTACAGTAGTCTGTTTTTATTTGCATCACAAGTGCTACGTATTGGACTTAATCCCCCTTGCAAGTCCTCTTGAGCACACGTTGGGCTTTGGGCTCCTATTGCGTGTTACGGGCTTGCTCGCGTGTGATTTCTTAGCAATTTAATAGCTATAATGAACAAGTAGCGATTATGGGCTTGATAGATCAAAGGATTTACGGGCGCAAAGTTCAACGTAGGCTTTTCTCTTCCTTACTGCATTTTAACCCGCTGGTTGTTTGTGGGCTGCGTTACAGGGCTAATTTAATAGCCGTAACCTGTAAAATTGGAGTTACGGGCTATGTTTTAAAATGTAGCCCAAATTTAATGGGGCTGATGGACAGCTTTTGGGGTGTGGAAATCCAGATTCAGTTTACTGCAAATAAATCTGTAAGTTTATTCAAGTTTTCAGTGGAATGCATATTTTTCTGTTAATCAGTGTCTGCTCTGTCACATAAGAAACATTTAAAATCAGGGAAACTTCCATATACCTTTAAAGGTACATGAAAATCATTATTTTTTCTTTCTTGCATCTGAGAGTACTTAAAATGTTTCATATCATTTTAGTTTTTTAATTAAGTGTTGAAGCAAAATTATTTGGACTGTACATTTACCCCTGTTGTTCATATCAGGTATATACCGGTATGAGTTATACTTGTTTGCCTTCCAATGAAGTTTAATTTTAAAACATGTTTTTTAAATGTATAGTAGAAAATACATTGAGTTATATACCTCTTTAAATAATTCAAAATGCTTGGTCTATTTATTAAAGCACTCATATAGTATACCCTGAAGATGTGGCCTCGATACAACCTCTGAAGACTAACACTGGACCGTCCTTAGCCTAGATAATCAACTGAAAACAAGTTTATGTGGATGGTTTTCAAAAAAATGGAAACACTTCTTAATTCAGCTGTCTTGAAAAGAAAAGTTGGAATTTAAAGCTTTCCAAACTACGTACATATGTGCCATCTACAAAAGTTAAATAATATCTGTTGTTCAATATGTGTGATATTTCAAACATTCAGGTTGTGTTACACTCACTGGTGAACCATACAAGGCTAATAATATGAGTGGATCTGGACTAGACTGAATGTCACTCAGGATTCTGTTCATACAGAGCTGAATTTGTAGATGCTGTCATAAGATCTGAAATGTGCTCTTGTCAGAACATGCATTAAACTCAATGTCACCAGACAATATCTAGACATACAACTTGCAAATGCAAGTTATCATGACTTCTCGTAGAGGCTTTTTTGCTACTCTGAGTGTTCACACAATTAATGAGGATAGGAAGCATGCTGTACCTACAAATGAATAATGACTGCTTGTCACATGAATTCAATTCTAGTGCCGTTTACTTGAGAGTGTCAATGTTCTCTGAAATGTGTTTGATGGTAAGAGTGAAACTAGTTTCCTTACAAATATAGTGATAGGTTTCATGATAACAAGATCATAAAAGTAAGATAGGGATGAGCATTGTCTTTTTTTTCATTTACTATATAATTCTTTTTTTTGTAGTTTATTAAAAATGACTGCACCTTCTGATAATTTAATGTATGTTTAGTGACGCAGTTGCACTTCGTTGCAGCCGACTTTACAGTATTCCCCAATGATAATGTATTCAAATATGCAGCAATCTGTGTGCAGAATAATGATACAGGGTTATTCACTTATTTCATCAATTTCATACAGTGGTGTATATGGTATATATTGGGAAAATGTAATTACTAGTGTGCTTTGGTAGTTATTTCATTATTTCACTAAGATTGTCTTTCTATTGATTTTATTTCATATCTCACACCAGATTTACATATCTGGTGCCACCAGTCACACACTCATTAGCCACCCCTGGGTAACCAAGCTCATTTGCATCTCTGATCCCCTCCCACCATGTTGCTCCATAAGCAGATGCTCATAGATATCATACTATTGGTAGAAGTATATTCTATTCTACACATCATATTATTTCCTTTTTAAGAGCTTTATCAGTTCTTTTAAATGATATTTTTCTACAAGATATATTTTTGTTAATTTTAAGGGAAGTAGTGTAATATACTTTAGTACAGGTACATATGTAAAGAACTCTGTAGACATGTCGTCTCTCTGATGGAAATTAAATGGTCTGGAAAGGGGAGAATGAGGATATTCAAGTAGACACAGGGACAAACAAAACATCATTATATATAAAAACTTAGACTTGTTTATTCAGTTTGCAATACAAAGTATAATTCTTCTTACAAAACCACCTATGAGAAGATTGAACAAAATCAAATTTGTTAGAATGTAAATAAGTAAATTAAATCCTTCACTTTTATCGCCATCTCCATGAATAATGTATTTATTTTTAACTGCCGTATTAAATTGCGATTCGGCCAATTGAAAAGAGCTCTATATAAGCACATAGCATTTTTTTTTTACAGATTTTTTTAGTTAGTGAACTTCTATCCAAAAGCAAGGTCTTCACTAACTAAAACCTTCTGTAAAAAAAAATATGCTGTGTGCTTATATAGAGCCCTTTTCAATTGGCCGAATCTCAATTTAATAAGGTTGTAAATGTGCAGAACTATATCCAATCCAGCTTTCCCTACATTTTAATGCTGAAAGATGACAGTTTCTGTTGTTGTTCTATTACCTGTTCATATTTAAGGCCTGTTAACTAAACAAAAAACAATTCCTAGAAAGTGTTAAAATGCCTCATTTAAATCCTCTTTCAATTTTAAGTGTGAAAAGCAGCTTTCCAGGTATTTCATTGTAAAAAATCTTATTTTCAGAAATCTGGTATTAGGTGACCAGCTGTACATAAATGATGAAGAAATATGTGAAAATATTATAGTGCAAAACATTCTGCTTCATATTTAAAGGATTTCAATTAGTGATGTAATAAATAAGTAAAACTGAGTCATTTTTTAACAAAATTTAAAAAAAGTAAAGAGAAATGTTGGAAAACTTTAGAAAAGTGTGGCATAATTTGCAAACAGACATAGTAAATGGGTATATGCAGGGATAAGTGGAGTTAAAATATAAAATATCTCGAATTTATATGTTTTCTATGGAACTATTTATCAAGTAGGGATAAACTTCTTTATTGATAAAAAAAACATAAGAAGTGAGTATATTTCAAAGGAAATGGACCCCAATTGTTTTTATTTTTCTGCATTTAAAAGAACATGCTTTAAACAATATTAAGTAGAACCTTTTTAAAGTTCTTCGAAACCAACAGGAAATGCACAGAGATATCATTGGTAGAAAGATATGACCAAGCCCCAGATTAGTTAAATATCTGAATCAGTTTGTTTCTGTTTTGAGAGTTAAATTATCAAATATCCTTTTTCAGATGTATCTTTCAGTCTCCCTTCAACACATTTGTATTCCTATTTATACACACGATGATAAATCTACCCCAGTGAGTTTAAAATTATTATTTGCATAAAAAATGCTTTAAAATTACAGCTCAACATCTTGGAGTATGATTAAAAGTAATTAGTAAATAAAAGTAAGTAAGAAAGGGTAAATTTCATACTGGGTTAAAGTATGTTCCCATTTAATAAATGTTTATTAATTAATACGCTCCATAGAAAAATATAATTATTGAGTATTTACTTATGTATCAGGAAAGAAGCACTGTTAGAGCTCTATTCCATAGTTCCAGTAAGAAAACTACTGAACTATCATATCACAAATGTAAATCTAACCCTTGAGAAATTCCATCCGAGTGCTTAAAATGTCCATAATATCTTATGACTTGAGTGCTTGTCCAATAACTATTTTCCAAATCAATATCACTTGTCCTCCAGAATAATATTTGATCTCACTGAATTTCACTTAAAAGTCTCTGAGTGCCTGAAATGTAAAAAAAAAACTTCAACACAGGCACAAAAATGCCACTGAGAAGGCTGAATGCCTAAAGTCTGACACTATGAAAAAGCTAACACCTTAACTTTGTTAGATTTGAGGCTTAATTGCTCAAATATGACACAGTCAAGAAGCTACTACCGCTTATGACCCACTCTACACTTTATAAGTGTCAACTCCTTGATCACTGTGCCATATTGAATTCAGCAATACTGTTTCTCCTTCAGGGTCGAATTGCCTGGTAATTCAGAGCTGATCACTCTATTGGGTGGGACCTGACTGATATACTACAGGATATTTCTACCTGTGAAGGGCACAATTGAGGTAAAACCCTGCTCTCAGAGTGGATTATTCTATGCATAGAATTAACCTATTAAGGTTAGTTTGTTCTCTGATTGAGCACCTCTATTTTTGTTGTCGCTTATGCAAATGACCCTTAGGAGGTGATTGGGGGCTACAGACATGGACTCATTGATCACCGTGTCTTATTCAGTTCATCTATACCCAATAAAGAGGCCCAGCTAAGGCTATTTTGGGGCTGGATACTGTAATGAGTGAGACCAAGTACTACAGGATATTTCTCCCTGTAATGAGTTCAAGTGACCTGAGAGAGTCACATATATAGTTGTCAGCAATACGGGTTGATGCGAACGCTTGCCGGCTCGCGGGGCTGCATTTGCGGTGGTGGAGGCTCCTGCTTCGGCTGCAATGAGCCACAGGCTCATTTGCGAGGGGCCACATTTGCGGAGGTGGAGGGTCAACGGCGCCTCACAACCCCTTACAAACGACAACACAAGCGGGAGTTTAAAAAAAAAACAAAAAAAAACACAATGACTAAGTACGGACTTACACAAAAAAATACGAGCCGCGGGACTTAGAAAAAAATAAAATGAGGACTTACACAAAAACAATTACGACCCGTGGGACTTAGAAAAAATCGATTACAAACTCACAAAAATAGGTGACACCTAGAACCTCTGCAACACTGCTTAACCGTCAAATTTACAAAGTTTAGACTCTCAAAAATCTCCTAAGCAAGAGTAAAAATGGCCGCTGAAAAAAACAAGGCTACACGACCCCAAAGCAAATACAGCTTTTACAAAAACCTGTATGACCTACAACATACACCATTAGCAAGGACGTTTCATCATACAAACCCGCCTACCACATACACATTCGCCACCATTTTACAACACTAACTTACAGAATGCAGATGTACCCAGCTACACTAACGGCTTCCCCTCGCGCACGCAGCCTGACACTTACACCTCAACTCCACAACAGTGCAAACCTACATTGTATGCTGCAGGAACATCAAAACAGATTTTCAGCTCTTCAGCACAATGCTTCCTGCATATATTACTTACAAATAGGTAAAGAATATTAATTTATTAATTATTTACTTATTTAATTAGCATAAAAAAATACATATACACAAAAAATAAAAAAACAACACTATCGCAATAAACGCAAAAGCCATTCACTACGCGCCTCACAACGAGCGCCAATGCTGCTCATAGCACACAAACTACACCAGGGGACAGCCTTGCAATAAGCGCAAAAAGCAGATCAGCGACGACCTTACAATGACAGCAAAAGCGCTAATGGGGAAAAAAAATACAACAACCAAGGCGCTCATTGCGAGCCACGCGATGAGCGCTGAAGGCCCTCAGTGCAAGGCTCACAATGAGCGCCTAAGGATCTCAGACCACCAAAAAATGTTATGTCTGTGGCAAACAGCATCGCCTGCCTTACAATTTTATTGCCCCGTCATTTTTGACAGGCAAGTCGTTAGTGTATTATAATGTCCATAGAACTAACCTGTTAAGGTTAGTTTGTTCTCCGATTGAGCACCTCTATTTTTTTTGTTGTGTTCCATTGTGTTTCTATGGAGACTGTTGAAATTTTGACTCTGGGTCTCCGAAGATTATACTTTAGGCATGCTGCGAGCACACTTTAGAGCTAGAGAGCTGTGGCCAAATCCCCCTAGAATGAGTCAGAACATTTTACAGGATTCTTTTTTGCGGTATCCATGGAGTCAGCCTTATGGGAGTTTTTTATTGGAGCCATGGAATAGAGGCCTTAATTATCAATGAATCACGAAGAACTATCAAATCACACACATTTCCTATTTAATGAATGTGTTAGAATGCTTTATTCTAAAAATATATTTAATTCTTCTGATTAGAAAAAGATCCCTTTAAAGGTCACACCTGAAATTACTGGATCTAAAAAAAAAATTGTTTTTCAGTCCTGAACCCTGCAGTCTAGCGAAGTAAGATTCCCCTCTATTAGATAGGAAGGCTCTGCTTTATTGTTTGTATATAGTGTGGTTGCACCAGTCATTTGTTTCTGCAGGTATTTGTAGAATAGGTACAAAATTTGTAAATTATTTTTTCAATGTGCAAATCTTTTGGTATTTTTGTTGACTGTGCTTCTATAACACAATTTGTAAGTACCATATGTAAAAAACGAGTAGAAGATATTCTTCAAAAGTCTTCAAAGTATTAAGGGAAATAAAAAGTGTTTGGGAAAGAAAAGGGCACCAAATAGTTATAAAAATGCCAGGTAAGGGTAATGGTGGTGCAAGAGTATTCAGGAAAGCTACACCTCAATTTCTCCTTCAACTTCCTACTGTATCATATAAATGATTGTTCATAATCCCATAGAGTTGGTTCACAAACCTCTAGAGGATATACATCTGTCCTGGCTGCAGACACCTTTTGTGACAAATACTGAAATGAAAAATAGTAAACTTGAGTGTTTATGTATCACTCAATGCCCAGTGCTCAACCCATAGATTCTAGACCTTTTGAAACCTTTGCATAGTGTTATTAAATGTGACCGCAAATTTTTCCATGAGCCGAGTATTCTTCAATTAACCATTCGCATAGAGGGGTTGAGATATTGCTTTCAGGAGGCAAATACTGTAATATAATGTTTATTTGGGATTATAGAATTTAGAGATGAGCAACTTCACAGAAGACAAGAAATCTGAAATAGCTGTCCAGACCCAACTAGGTGCAATATAGTCCTATTTCAGTCACAGTAACTCCAGCACCTTTATGTGACAGTTAAGAATTGAGAATAACTGGAGCACAATTCAGTTGAGCTTTCGCATGTTACTGTAGCCCGTAAGTGAGGTTGCAAGTTAATTTGTTATTCAACGTCTTTTTGCAGGCTCCAAATGCGTTACGAGTTTCAGGCCTTGACAAAAATGTTGATGGTTAAACTAGTAACTTTTAGCCTCCCGAAGCCTTTGGATCTTTCACTTTTGCAAGATTTCCATAAAATCGCAAATCGCTATTCAATTGCTCAGTTTCCCCAAGCCCGCAGTTGTTTTCACACCAGTAAATGGCAAAAGAAGGAGAAAATCCTATGAGTGCTAGTGAGGACCCTCAAGGGGGTTAAACACCTATTCGTAGCATGGTAAATGCAAATAAAAAATCAATACTGCACTGTAAATAATGGGAAAAGCGATGACAGACATTAGAATTAATTGCACAACAGTCTCAAGCTCGCAAATCGGCAGTATATAAGATTTATTTTTATGTTTCATTTCGGGGTTAAATCAATCCTGGGTATCAATAAGTTAATACATATCAGACCACCCATATGGACTAAATAAATATTGGCATTCATTTTCATATTTCTTTATTTTGCGGGTTTGCGAGTCTGATCACATCTTGGACCACCAAACCTAATTGATTGCCATGTAACCTCCATGTTTTACTGCCGTAATAATGACAGTCTCATTTTCTATTGGCTGATTCGAAATGGGAGGTTACGGGCTTGGTTAATTGATCATGTATGTTCCGTCCCTGAACTGCTATGAACCAGTGCATGGTTTACTGAGTCAGCCTTGGTTTAGTAGTAACTTGCAGCCTTGAGCAATTGAATAGCTCCGCAATCAGAGACGAACGGGAGCCCGCAGCACACCCGCAGACATACGGACTACTATGATTGAGTTGCGGGCTTGCTATTGAATCGGGACCCTTATTTTTTACCTCCTTTTATATCCATCATTTCGCATATTTTATAATTTGGCAACATTGGTACTTGAAAAAAAAAAACTAATTATTTGTATTGGGTAATAACTTTTAGAGAACCAGTTGACCCAGGTACATAGCTTTTGAAATTCTCAAGTTCTTCAACTAAAGAAAAGATATTTGTGGTTTGGGAAGATCTCTACCCAATCAATGGGTGTAATCTAATACAAGTGACATTTTGGTTTATTTATCAAATGGAGTAAAAGGTTGGCATATGTTGTTTTACATTTTGTTAAGTAAAATTAACTGGGATTTCACAGCATTTTGCTGAGGCAGCGTTCTACAACAGAGGACTATAAAAAAAGCTGGCAAATAGCTGCTGGTTCAAACAAAAAACAATTATTTGAGAATTAATCCTGTTTTACCTAACCCCAAACACCTTTAAATCCTATATGTGCTTTTAGTGCAATATATGTTGTGTGCTCATAGGGTTAACTGCCCATAAACAGAACCCCTAAAAGGGTCACTATTCAACATATATTTGTCCCAGATTTCATACTATAACCATTAATTGATTGTCTGTTACACTCAGCTTTACCCCAATTCTAAAATAGACATTGGAGATCTGTTGCACTTTTAGAGCAATTGCTGCAGAAGAAGCATTTATCAATTGATTGAATTCACTATAACCCATAATGGAAAGACAAATATCCCTATACATATTATTTTAATGTGGCTTTAAATTATTTATTCGCAGTTGTTCTTGTATGAAATAAAAATGTGTTTTATGTTAATATTCCCATTCCAATATTTGCTTTGCTCAATTAAACAGATGCATCCAGACTGTCGCATCCATACCAGTTTCACACATACAGTGTGTTCCTAACATAAAAAAAAAATGAAAAAAAAGTAGTGGGAAAAAAAAGGATAAAAAAAATAACACAAAAAACATACATGTACAGTACAGTGCTAAATATTGTAACTGTAACAATAAACCAACTTACCTGATGCCCATAGCACGCATTACTGACCATTAGCTAGTTCTCAGGATAACTCACTGGCCATGACCATAAATAATGATGTTTCATCTCACAATAAATGCTTAGCTGTGACCAGCGTCAGTGGTCAAGGTGTACTATCACCTTCTCCATCTGATATTGTTAATCAACATTGATATCACATCCATCAGCTATACAGCTGTTAGCACATGTTAAAGGATACTCATGATATCGGCAATAGGGCAAAATACCCAATAATACGGAGAGGACACAAAGGTCAGCAGCCAGATTCAATTTTACTTACATCAGACACAAGTACCTGTTCTCAGACTGATATTGAGGTCAGGATCACATGCTTCACTAGTGCATATATCAATGCTGGCTGTCATTAACATGCCATTGTGAGACTTTGCAAGTCCACCGCCATATCGGTATTAGTCTACATTTAAGCAAACAACAAGCATGTCTTATATATCTGGCTATATGATAGCTTTAATATTGGGGGAGCTACATGTTGAGGGGGGCTGTCATTGAAGGAATGTCTACCTGAGAGGCACTGGGAATATCTTACAATTACTTTTTTTTTTTTAAATGCTTGCAGATGCAGAAGATGCCTCCATGTCCTGAATTTTGCCTAAAAAAAAGAAAAAAAAACACCTGCAAAATAAGACCTTAAAAAAAGTCAAGGACTGCAGCATCTCTTCTCAACAGCATTCCTCAGTGACCATCAATTGGTGACATGTTAAACCAAACCCTACGTGTCCACAGAGAAGAGGGTCATGGACCATGTGATGGGAGGTAGCCATCTGGGTACAAAATATCACCATCACATAGACACCTCTTTCTCCTCTCTCTCCTCCTCACCTCTCCTCCTCCTCTCCACCTCTCCACTCCTCTGTCCCCTCTCTCCTCCCTCCATAATAATCCCAAAAATAAAATAAGGATACATCAAAGTAAGTACAGCATTTATTTGTTTCTATGTGTGTTATTTACTACTCTATGTGTATTTGTATTATGTGTAATCAGTAAATATGTGTAATCAAATATTAAGTGTAAAATAGTTGTTAGAATATATAATTATAATATAAATGAATAAAACCATAACTTCCTGCTTTGATAATTTGCCTGCTCTCTCTATCACCAACCACCAACTCCTGGACCTGCGTGCTACTTTGTGAGAATCTACAACACGGCGGGTGAAATGCAACTTTATAATCTCTCTCTGTCAATCATTTTCCACTAGCCCACTTTCTATTGGCTCTGAGGCCTGTGTCGCACTCTGTAATTACGAGATTGGATTGTATAGATAACTTCTATTCCAGCCCACTAACAGCTTGCAGGTTTACGTTCTTGAAGCTTTGGGCCTGTAGTTACGGCCTTGATTAATTGAATTGCTCTGTAACTGTAGCCTTCATGCCGGCGGTAGGTCTGTGGGCTTGAAATTTGCTACAGTTATTGAATAAGACCCCTGGTCTTCCAAGCTCACAATGTAGAGATGATGGAAGTATGGGGGGAACACAAGGTCAGGGTGAGCATTAAGAGACAAATGTATAGAAGGTCATATGTGGATGGGATATTAGTTCTAATGAAATAGTGCCCATGGGTGTAGGAGCCAAAGAAAATCTGGGGGGATACCGCATATAGTAGAAATATACCACACAACTGCTTCTCTACGCATAAACACACGCATTGAAAAATCTGGGAGCAATTTGTCCCCCTCATCCCCCATTTCCTACATCCATACCTGCACTACAGGGTGTAACAATTGTGATGCTGGAAAGTCCTCATGTCTTACACTTGTAAAGAACATTGGATTTTAGCACAAATAAATAAGGTTTAATTGTTCCATCTGATCGGACTAGAACAAACAACTACTGACTAGGATTTTGTATACAGTGATACGACTATACTATCACTTTGTTTGTAATACATGTCATTCATTAAAGCACAATATTACAAAATCCATAATTATATATAAGCATGTATTTTCTACCTTCTGCTTCAGTGATTTGTAATGTTAGTGTAATCAGCAAACAAGCTTCATATTTATAAATATAAGGATTTTCAAAAAAAGAAATATTTATACGAGACAGCAAAACATTTTATTTGTGATTTTTAATTAATTTTGCATCAAAGGTCTAATCAACATTTTTTTTTATTTTCCTTTTGTTGCTTTTCATACAAATCATTAAATCAATGTTGACTTTTTAATTCAATTTTTTAAATTAAATGAATTTCAATTTGTATGCCTAATATTATGTTGTAAAAACAACATTGTTAATAAACGCTTAATGAAACCTTGAATATAGAAGAATTAAGTTTCTATTTTTTTTAGCCTGCAGACAATCAACTCCATATTCCCATTTTAGCAAATGTGAAATTCAGTGACGCATAATACATTTAAGCAGTGGGATTGAAATGTTCTATTTTAAACAAATGGCATAATATCATTCAATTCCCTGAATACTCATTACGTCTCTTTTTAGTTAAATATTTGGTTTATATACGTGTATTTATTCCTTAGGTAAGCCTTTAAAAATTGCCAATATTCTGAAAATGAGTACTGTTTTAAATCAGCAGAGCAGTCTTTAATTCTGGTAGAAAATATAATTCAGCCAACTAATAAAAAAGAGTAAAGATACTTATAACTTGTTCTACAATCCACTGTGTGCTGTATAATCTTAACAACATTAGCTTAATCTTTTCTAATGTCCTTTTAGTAAGTTCTCCTATTACATTCCAGACTCATAAACCTGGCTTCTATACAATCCTCAAAGCTGGCAAAGTCATTTTTTAAGACAGCATGTTTAAATAATCTTTATTGAACTGATATTTGTCACACATTTTATTATTAAGCTACGTTTCTTTGCTCAGTACAGATTGTTTAGTATAAGATGCTGATCACCATGTGTGAACATTAGTGCCTTGTACCATTACACTCTTGTGTATTGCAAGAAGGTCTGTGTAATTTTATATTGTAAGCTGCAGTTACCTTGCCTTCTTCTTTTGGGTCGGCCTGACCGAAATGTAAATCAACTGTAGAATAAAAGAATTAATCGTATTTGGAGCATTGCAAATAGCAAGATGCTGTAGCAATTTTACAGTTCATTTGGTTTCATAGGATGAGCGCGGATATATTTAACCATTCAGAAGAGAAGAGGCATCATAGGGACAGCATGAGCAGTGACACAGACATTGCTTTTCTTGAGTCTCAAGAGGTGTTAAATATAGTCAGGTCAAAGCTTTCTGAGACATAAAGAGAAGATGGTTGGTAAGGCACTAGCAAGAGAGTCTTGTTATTTTAATTTTGCATATATCATTTCTATGTAATAATTTATAGTAGCAATATTAAATATTAATAGCCTTATTAAATTGCGATTCAGTATATTTAAAAGGGCTCTATGTAAGCACATAGCATATTTTTTTAACAGAAGTTTTTAGTTAGTAAACTTCTATCCAAAAGCAAGGTTTTCACTAACTAAAAACTTCTGTAAATAAAATATGCTGTGTGCTTAAATAGAGCCCTTTTAAATTTACCGAATCGCAATTTAATAAGGCTGTAAATTAATATCCAAAGACTAGAGAATCTGCCAAGAAGAACCTCTTTAGTAAGACATGCTACTGTAGACCATTTTGCTATACCTCCTAGACAAAGCCACACTCCAACATTCACCTTAAAGTAAGTAAATATCAGCAGCAGCTGAGTCTAAGCATTGTAACTACTTTTAATTGAGAATGTTTTTTTTTAATCATTGAACGTGAATTTTATTAATAACAAATGCCTAATTAAAACATCCAGTAGTTAGGCCCTTATAGTGGGACAAGAAAAACTATCTTTAATATACCTTGCTTTTTCAAAGCCATGAAACTGAATGGCCTTTGGTCAAATTCATAGAAACATAGAAGATCCTTTAAGAATAGTCAAACGATCAACTGCTTTTCATTGCAGCCTCCTTGACACTATCCACTAAGATTAATTTATTCAAGTTAGGTCATCAATGCTCATACTAAATCCCCACCTACTTATTTATTTTACCTCTGCAGTGATTACAGTATCACATGCACCACCATATGAATTGAAAAGCAGTTACTGAGGCACATCCACTAGATAAACGGGCACAGGAAATGTTTTTGCTATTGCAGAAATTAATAGTACTCACATATAAATGAATATCATTATAAATGAATGTTATTAAAAAAATTGGAGTGGAAGTAAAACATATTTGAGCTCAAAAGTTGTATATTTTAAGCATAAAAGATCCTCCCTCACTACTAATGAAAATGTAATATTAGTTATTGATACTGTAGATACAGTTATTCACAGTAATACATTATTATGGATATTTATTACTTTATTATAGTCGCTATTTACCACCTGGTAATTTGTGATTTTTTCTAAACTTTTTATGTTTTATATATTTTGGGTACTAGTTCTATGACCCACATAATCTAAGCATATCATAGGGATGTTTTAGTATTCTACAGGGTTGAGTCACATTATTATGACCACCTCCTACTTTTGACGTCAGCAACGCATAGCCAATTAAATATAGCATGTATTGTGAGCTGGTTTGGTAGGTATATACTGTATGGTGGCATGTACGTATTGTGCAAACATATCAACTATCACTATCATTGGTAAAACGCCCATTTTATCCAACTTTGAAAAAGGGAATGGTCATTGGCTTTATAGTCAAGGGTGCCAGTATCTGAAACAGAGCAGTTTGTAAACTGTTCGCATGCTACTGTTGTTAAAGTGTACCGTGACTGGACAAAAGTAACCATTGCAAATAAATGGCGTGGAAACTGCGGAGCACCATTTGCCTTTCATGTCAGAGGTGAATGTCGGCTGCGAAGATGTGTGAGGGCCAACCAACATGCTACAGTTGAGCACCTCAAAATCCAAACAAGCCAGGGGGCTACCAGACTTGTGTCTAAAATTACAGTACAGCCAATAATATTGCGTATGGAGCTACCAAGTAGACGGCTGGTCACTGCACCCATGCTGTCGAGGGTTTATTGTCAGAAAAGGTTTTAATTTGCACAACAGTACTGGAATTGGGGTTGCCTTCTCTAATGAGTCACGTTTTTTGCTCCATCGACTGGATGGACATTGCCGTGTCAGGCGGGAAACCTCCGATAACAAACACTCTGCAACCATTGTTGGAAGAACATAAGCTGGTGGCGGTAGCATTATGGTCTGGAGAATGTTTTCTTGGCATTATCTGGGTCTACTCATACCTCTGGAAGGCACTCTCAACTGATTGGTTTATCCATCCATCCTTGTAGATCAAGTACACCCATACATGTTGACTGTCTGCAACGGAGAGGATGGTCTCTTCCAGCAGGACAATGCAACATGTCATATGGCCAGAATTGTCCGGGAGTGGTTGGATCAGCACGATAAAGACTCCCAAGTATTTCCCTGGCCTCCAAATTCCCGGACATGAACCCCATCGAGCACCTGTGGGCCCACCTTGATTACCATGTCCGACATATGTATCCTCCACCACGGACTCTTTAGCAGCTGTTGGATACACTGCAGTCTGCCTGGCTCCAGACTCCCTTGCCAACCGTCTAGCATTGTATTGATGTTTCAGAAGTTATACGCCATTCAAGTCCGTGGTTGTAGTCACAATAATGTGACTGGTCAGTGTATTATCTATGCAGTATTTCTGCTAATTTTACTTTCTTGGTTTTTCTAAACTATTAATAATATATTCCTATATTTGAATCTTTCTATCACTATAAATTGTATTATTTAGATTATGTCCCATATAAGATATTAACTTTCTTCTCAGATAAACATGTAAATTGATTCTCAGATTTAAGATGTCAATTAATTGACCACTGTGGTCAGGTATTTCCATATGGACTTTTGCACAACTAAACTTTATAAACCTTTTTAAAAAGTATAAAATAAACACAGCCTTTGCATTTTTTCTTTTATACCAAATATTTTTTACACACATAAATTTTTTTTGGCAGCTCATTCTGAGAGCTAATTTCTCAGCTGGATGTGTCCCTGGAAACAAATGAACTTTACATCCCAGCTACTGAATGCTTTGGCGGTTATATATATCACGTTCCCATTGTGCAGTCACAGTGCAATCAAAGTCATCTTTATCAGGAAGCTAATCAGCAGAAACAAAAATGAAAGACTCTAATTCAGCATAATTGAGCCTAAAGTATAATATATTAGAGGCTGTGCTATTGGTCCATTCTAACATACAATTGTGCAAGTTTTTTGGTGTAGTTCTTTAAAACAGTAAATTTAAAGTACTGTAACACAATGCTCCATTAACTTATAAAAAAATATATGCATCCTATTTCAGTCATGGATGTTGGTGTGTGACAATTAAAGATAATAATAATAATAATAATAATAATAATAATGGATTATGTCAGCTCTTTGCAGCTCCCTCTGCTGGTTAGTAGGACACATTACAGTGAATCTAGTAGTTTTTTGCTTGCACCTGGAGGCACTATATATATGGAGGAGATGTTAAGGGAATCTGTTGTGTGCAGATATTAGGAAAAAAACACACAGGCTCAATACTGAACAGCTGGTATATTTTTGAGCTCTGGGATTTTTGAAGAAGATAGTTTCAGGCAGATCAATAATTCTTGCCTGGCAGATTTGTATGTCAAGAAAAAGCTTTACACGTTAAACAATACACAGAAACAATAGATAGGATACTTACAGAGACAAATAATATTTGTAGCATTGCACACTTACTTGTGTGTTCAGAAAAAATGGTTATTTTTTGACAGTTAAGTAAGTGAATATTAAAAAACAGTGAAGCTTATCTATAAATTGTTTTTAGAAATAATGAAGATATTTTTATGTGTCATTAATTCATTCATTTTATGGTTTTCAAAACTGTTCATAATAACCATACAACAGTAAATATGTAAATCTATAATATTGTTTTGTGTTATTTTGAACATAATGGGATTAAATACATGGTCAAAATATGAGTACTTTATTTAAAAACATTCTCTCTATTAAAGTGTATATGAAATAGTCTTGTGAGTAGCAGTTACTGGATTTTATAAAGCTTATACTTATATTTTGATGATGATAATGGAGTCAGTTATAGAAAATTTCAATAACTTCCTGCAGATATCAAACAAGCTGGAGATAGACTTATAGGCAAGGTGGACAAAAATATGTAATGCTTCAGAGCCAAGTAGAAATTCTTGAATTCAAACATTATACTTCTAGGAACCAGAATATAAGCCCATTCATAGATATGCATTGAAATTGTAGGGGCTTGCAAGGCTGGTAGCGAAAAAGTATATTAGAACCATAGCTGCTGGAGAGAATGCGGTCTCAAAGGAACGTTTGTACACGCTTGGTGGAAGGGCACAAAAATTCAGGATTTTTTTATTACTAATCAAAAATCTGATGCTAAGACACTGGAAACAGAGTAGTTTACCTTCATGGAAAGAAATTAGGAACTAGATTCACAATTTATAGAAATACCTAAAAAAAGGAGGAGTAGTCAAAAATGGCATTTATGGGATAGGTATGTTAACAATAATTAATGTAATAATGTATTACTTTGAATTGGTCTAGTGTATATTTAGATTGTTTTATGAATGTTAATTCAGATGATTGTGAATGCTGTGCATATTGACAAAGTATAATTGATTGTATTTGGGGGGGTGGAACCATAAAGTTCTAACAATAACATTGAGATATACTTTGTACTATGTGCATGCATTCTCACACTCTTGGAAACAAGCTCACCTAACTCATTTCATTAATGACTGGTGGGTATAATATTATTGTGTTTTTCAGTATTTCAAGAATGGGACAAAGTAATATCTATTTATTCAGAAGAAAGAAAATAAATATGATATGAGTACAAGAAGATATTGAACATAATATAGAAACTAAAGAGAGGCATATTTTAGACCATATATAGGTCTCCATGGGCATGGGAAATGTAATATACTCATTTGAATTATATCAGGTGATTTAAAAGTAGGCAAGCAAAATGAAACAAAAGATGCAAGAAAAGTAAGATGTTTTGAAGAGGAACTAGATACAAAAAAAGATAGTTACTAATGCCAGTCTATAGTTCACTAGTTAGATCACACCTTAAATACCATCAGCCTTATTAAATTGCGATTCGGCCAATTGAATAGGGCTCTATATAAGCACAGAGCATATTTTTTTACAGAAGTGTTTAGTTAGTGAACTTCTATCCAAAAGCAAGGTCTTCACTAACTAAAAACTTCTGTAAAAAAATATGTTCTGTGCTTATATAGAGCCCTATTCAATTGACCGAATCACAATTTAATAAGGTTGCATGTCCAGCTCTGGAGACATAAATATGATTGTTTAATGAAGGTTTGATAAATGTATTGGAGCTGTAGTAAAGTGCCAGTAGGTGTAATTCTCATAACAAAATGGCAGACTCTCGTGAAAAGGTTTAGTGGTTAATGAACTAAATTGTGCACGCTGTACTATGCCAGAGGGTGCAATAATGTGTCCTACTGTAGCTTGGAGGCATTGTTCCCTTATCACTCGTTCGCATTCCTGAGACTTTATTAGACAATGTCTCGGCTCATTGATACTACTCTCCTCAATTTATAAAAGCATTGGCTTTCAAGGTAAAAGCATGGTCTAATGAAAAAGCATGCTTCTAATCACTGCAGCAAATTTACCCCAAAAAGCTGGATTGTACTTTATTGTTATATGCAATAGATACAAAGAAAACCTAAGACTTTGTTTCCACGACATTCAATATCTTTTTTTCCATGCTATACAGACTGTAATTGCTTCTGCCTGATCTATATTTAGGTGACAAAAGGTTCACAGGTGCCTTATGGAATATACCAATTGTCTCCGGCTGCTGGTTGCTTGATTTCACTAAGCAACAAAGGTTTTGCATATATTAACTGGATTCCCATATGCACACATTCCAGTTTACAGATCTGTATCTTTGGCCAGCAGCCGTCTGTCTCTGTATTCAAAATTCACTAGATTCCTCAAAACTTAAATATCAACGGCTAAGATAAATCACTTTGGGGAAAAAAATCTTGCCATTGACCTTTGGAGGTGTTTGTTAGCAGCCCGTTTCTTGATTACATTTAACAGATATTGCATGGGATAGAGGAAACTGCATACTAACAACCAGAGGCTGCTGTGTCTGTGGGGACATGAATTGCTATTCAACACGTGTCACAGTGTAGGAATAATACCATGTTTGTGTACAAATCAGTCTTGCCATGCTGTTTTTATTTATGACTTAATATAATCCCTGCTACAAAGGCCACATGAATTATAACTGAAATTATGTCAAGTGTATCAAACACATAATGTCATTCCAAATTTACATTGTCTTTTGCTAATTAAGCATATGATTTGTGTAAACTTTGTTTTATTTGTTTAAATGAAAAACACACTTGGTTGTATTTAGTAATGTAGGCTGTATAAACAACTTGAAGTTTTATGTTTTGCATTCTATGGCTATGATAAGGATTGCTATATTTGTTGTAAGAAGGTGAGGGGTACATAGTCTAAAATGTATGGGCTCTTCTTATTATACACCCTAAGACTTTTTAATCTGTTAGTACAGCATAACATAAAGTCAACCTTGGTGTTCTTTGCCATGGATTTAATAGAAAGACATGTCACAATACAGGGCAGAGGGTCTGTTTCACCTTTAAAACTCCTGTCTTTGAGCTACAGAAAAGAGCACACATTTTTTGGGGGAATGCACAGAGTATATATAGGGTAAAGAACAATGGTTAAGCTTAAACATTACACACATCTGGGGGAAGAGCAATTTCATATTTCCTGCCTGTCTAGGGAACAGCCAATGGGGAAAGCTCCTACGTTTGAGTGTTGCTGATTGATCTGTTGGGAGTCAATCAGGAGGAAGCGGGCAACTTGTTGTTTGAACTGCCCACCCTTGGAGGTAGACCTAGGGGAGGTGGCCCGGTGGCCTACATCAGCCGTGCTTTACTTGGCTAAGCATCAGCAAAGTGACTGGCGGCACTATACACAATTAACAGTAGGGGATAGGGATAGGGACAGAGGTTGAAAGAACAAGCATGAGCTGGTCGCAGTAGGATTTGGTAGACCTATGGGCACCAGCCATGGAAGTTGACATCCACTCCCTTAGAGTGTCACATATCCAGTAACCACACCACACAGTAAAACACATTGTCATAAGTATTAGTCATTTTAAGTATACAATATTGGGGCCATAATAACATCCTCTGTGAGAGACAGCATCCTTTACTGGTGCTGGGCATTGAATAGCCCCTTTTACCCGTGCAAGGGTCAGGCAGCTCCCCTTGGATAGCCCCTGCCTGCCTACAGCAGATTCATCACACCAGTAAAAAACTGCTTTTTCAAGCATGTCTACTAAAGTCATCTTAACACAGAGTTAATACTGGACTCCCTGATCACTGGTCCACTAGTGGCACACTTCCCTGGTGGGGTTCCACCAATCCCCCAAGCTATAGACGGCTTACCTGGCAAGGCAAGTTGGGGTCTGGTAGCAACTACTCTGGGTGGCTGTTGGTGCCCCTGTCTTCCTCCTCTTAGCTGTGGAGATGTTAGTCCGGTAGCATTGTTGAGACTGTAATGTCTGTCTCCACTTCAGACTGGGGCTTTCCCGCTTTAGTCTGTAGAAACAGTAGTGGTGGCTTTAGCTGCCTGTCCCCACCTCCCTTCGGCTTAGGTGCATCCAGGGAGCCAATTGGGTCTGTCCCCTGGCTGAGCTCCAAACAATGGGGGTTTGCTCTGTCTATTTTCAAACTCCCCCATCTACTGTTCTTAGCCGAATCAGGTGGCTTTCTGGGAAGCAACTCTCTGGTTGCTGCACAGAGTTCCTGAGCCAATCGGAGCAGCTCCTAGAGTCTTAGGTGGTCCAACAGGTCAATAAGAAACAGACATAACTTCAATGGGGAAATAACATCAGGAATTTTCATTTAGATCCATGGTTAGAGGGTCAACCAGCCTTTGCTGAGGTCCCCAGTGAACAGCTCTTTTAAGCTAAGGTTCGGGGCCTGAAGGGCTATTGTTTGTGGGGGTCAGGGGTGGCTCATCCTGACCCTAAAAAGCTGACTGCCAACATGCCACTTTTAAAAGACAATTGTATTTCTTATATAATAGGACTTCATTTGTTTATTTAAGAATGGCTTATTTTTATTATTATCTTTATTTATATCACGTCAACATATTCCGTAGTGCTGTACAGGGGTTGAGTACATGGCAAAAACAAAATGAACACCTTATAAGGAATGGAGGGCCCTGTTTTTTAGCTTAAAATCAAATGTACATAGTGCGCTTTTCCAAGGCACGGACACAAGATTGAAAACTCTCAGACTTACAATCTAAGGGTTTAGGTGTGATACAAGAGGGTGACAAATGCAAGATGGCAATGTGAAAGCAATGCTTAGTCAAGTGGATGTGTCTGTGTTGTAATGTAGATTGTGGGTGTAAGTGTTTTTAATCTGTGGAGTGTGCAGTTGTACATGCTTAGAAATATATTCAGAAATGTTAGTCAGTGTTTGAAACCAAAATACATTTTTAAACTTATATATATAGTGTTTTAAAGTTGATGCTTCTCTACACCATCTATCAGGTGTCCAGAAGGTGGGAGAGGATCTATCAAAGAGACAGTCTTGATTAGTCTTGTTATTTGCCTCCTTCCTTTCAATGGCCACTGCAGGCAAATGCACACTAGGTAAAAACAAACAATACCTAAGCAGGTTTGTTCTGTAGGCCTGATAATCCACTCAGAGAGCCGTATTCTTTTAGCTCAATTGTGCCCTTCACAGGGAGAAATGCCGTATATACTCGAGTATAAGCCGACCCGAGTATAAGCCGAGGCACCTATTTTACCACAAAATACTGGGTAAAATGAGTGACTCGAGTATAAGCCGAGGGTGGGAAATGTGCTGCCCCCTGTGTCCCCCCTCTCTCTCCCGTGTCTCTTCTCCCCTCTCCCTTCCCTGTGTCTCTTCCCCCCTCCCTTATCACCCTCCTCAACCCCCCTCATTCTCAACCTCCCTCCTCAACCCCACTCCTCATCCTCAACCTCCCTCCTCATCCTCAACCTCCCCCCTCATCCTCAACCCCCTCATCCTCAACCCCCCCATCCTCAACCCCCTTCTCAACCTCAACCGCCCTCCATAACCTCAACCTCCCTCCTCATCCTCAACCTCCCTCCTCATCCTCAACCTCCCTCCTCATCCTCAACCCCCTCCTCAACCTCCCTCCTCATCCTCAACCTCCCTCCTCATCCTCAACCCCCTCCTCATCCTCCCTCCTCAACCCCCCCAACCTCACTCCTCAACCCCCCCATCCTCATCCTCCCCCCTCAACCCCCCATCCTCATCCTCCCCTCCTCACCCCCTCCTCATCAACCCCCTCCTCAACCCCCCATCCTCAACCCCCCATCCTCATCCTCAACCCCCCCATCCTCATCCCCCTCCTCACCCCCCCTCAACCTCAACCCCCCTCCTCAACCTCAACCTCCCTCCTCCTCATCAACCCCCTGAGGAGGGGGTTGATGAGGAGGAGGGGGGTTGAGGATGAGGAGGGGGAGGGAAAGAGACACAGGGGGGGTTGAGAGACACGGGGGGTTAGAGAGAAACGGGGGTAGAGAGACATGGGGGGTAGAGAGACACGGGGGATTAGAGAGACACTAGGGGGAGTGACTCGAGTATAAGCCGAGGGGGTCCTTTTTAGCCTTAAAAAAAGGGCTGAAAACTCAGCTTATATTCGAGTATATACGGTATCCTGTAGTATATCCGTCTGGTCTCACTCAGTAGAAACAGCAAACCCCAGACATATTGTTCGTTCTCTTTTAGGCCTCACTGGTGATGTGTAGCTGCACTCCCTGAGGCAAAATGAGCAAGGAGTACTCATCTGGAACCCCCTATCACCCTTAGATTGGCAAAACAAAGTCAGAGGATCTAAATCTGAGAACAAACAACAGGGAGGAATATCCTGTAGCATATCAGTTTAAAGAAAATATTTAGTACACCCTCTTGGACAGATCCTCTCCCACAGCCTGGACATCTAACAGGCTGGAGAGAAGCAGATCTGTCAGTAATTGAAACACAAACATTAAAATGTAAATCCTAAAATCTTCAATACATTAATTTTCTACTACTACAGATTATATTGTTTATCAGTTACTAACTACCTAAACATGAAACTACGTTGTATGGCCACTACAGGTGCCCTTTAAACTAAATACAGTGTTCCCCTTGACTTTTTTGTTATATTACAGCCTTAAGTTCAATGTTTTGTTAATCTGAATTTTATGTGATGGATCAGAACACAATAGTCGAAGTGAAATGAGAAAAATACATACATAAAACTATTTTTTAGAAATAGAAAATAGAAAATTGGCATGTGCATATGTATTCACCCCCTTTGTTATGAAGCCCATAAAAAGCTCTGGTGAAAACGATTACCTTCAGAAGTCACATAGTGAAATGATGTTCACCTGTGTGCAATCTAAGTGTCACATGATCTGTCATTACATATGCACACCAAGGAAGACCAAGGAACTCACTAAACAAGTAAGGGATAGAGATATCCCGAATAGTTTGCTGGCGGACTGTTCCCAGCGAACATAGCATGTTCGTGTTCGCGGCGAACTGCGAACATATGCGATATTCGACCCGCCCCCTATACTTTATCATTGAGCAAACTTTGACCCTGCATGTCACAGTCAGCTGACACATTCCAGCCAATCACCAGAATACACTCCCTTCCAGAGCCTTCTAACTCATGGACAGCAGCCATTTTGGAATCATAACTAACTTGCAGTCTTACTGAGAGGAGGCTGAGTGTAGGTGATACTGCATAAATAGGGAAAACCATAGCTAGGCTACTGTACACAGTGTGCAATACAGTCCTGAAGGACTCTTTTGATCTCTGCTGCAAGGACATCCCTGTGTCTCTTCCCCCCCTTATCATCATCCTCCCCTCACCTTAGCACCCAACCCTAACACCCCTCACACTTATCCATAACACCCATCAACCTAACACCTAACCCTAACAGCCCTCACACTTATCCCTAACACCCCTCACCCTAACCCTAACACCCCTCACACTTATCCCTAACACCCCTCACACTTATCCCTAACACCCCTCACCCTAACCCTAACACCCCTCACACTTTTCCCTAACACCCTTCACCCTAATCCTAACACCCCTCACACTTATCCCTAACACCCCTCACCCTAACCCTAACACCCCTCACACTTATCCCTAACACCTAACCCTAAAACCTAACCCTTACACCCCTAACACTTATCCCTAACACCCCTAACCCTAACACCCCTCACACTTATCCCTAACACCTAACACCTAACCCTAACACCCCTTACTCTTATCCCTAACACCCCTCACCCTAACCCTAACACCACTCACACCTATCCCTAACACCCCTCACCCTAACCCTAACACCCCTCACACTTATCTCTAACACCCCTCACCCTAACACCCCTCACACTTATCCCTAACACCCCTCACCCTAACCCTAACACCCCTCACACTTATCCCTAACACCCCTTACCCTAACCCTAACACCCCTCATACTTATTCATAACACCTAACCCTAACACCTAACCCTAACACCCCTCACACTTATCCTTAACACCCCTCACCCTAACACCAATCCCTAACACCCATTACCCAAACCCTAACACCCCTCACACTTATCCCTAACACCTAACACCTAACCCTAACATCCCTTACACTTATCCCTAGCACCCCTCACCCTAACCGTAACACCCCTCACACTTATCCCTAACACCCCTTACCCTAACCCTAACACCCCTCATACTTATCCATAACACCTAACCCTAACACCTAACCCTAACACCCCTCACACTTATCCCTAACAACCCTCACCCTAACACCTCTCCCTAACACCCCTCACCCTAACCCTAACACCCCTCACACTTATCCTTAACACCCCTCACCCTAACACCAATCCCTAACACCCCTCACCCAAACCCTAACACCCCTCACACTTATCCCTAACACCTAACCCTAACACCCCTTACACTTATCCCTAGCACCCCTCACCCTAACCGTAACACCCCTCACACTTATCCCTAACACCCCTTACCCTAACCCTAACACCCCTCATACTTATCCATAACACCTAACCCTAACACCTAACCCTAACACCCCTCACACTTATCCCTAACAACCCTCACCCTAACACCTATCCCTAACACCCCTCACCCTAATCCTAACACCCCTCACACTTATCCCTAACACCTAACACCTAACCCTAACACCCCTTACACTTATCCCTAGCACCCCTCACCCTAACCATAACACCCCTCACACTTATCCCTAACACCCCTAACCCTAACACCTAACCCCCTCAGCCTTATCCCTAACACCCCTTACCCTAACACCCCTCACACTTATCCCTAACACCCCTAACCCTAACCCTAACACCCCTCACACTTATCCCTAACACCTAACCCTAACACCTAACCCTAACACCCCTCACACTTATCCCTAACACCCCTCACCCTAACACCTATCCCTAACACCCCTCACCCTAACCCTAACACCCCTCACACTTATCCCTAACACCTAACCCTAACACCTAACCCTAACACCCCTCACACTTATCCCTAACACCCCTAACCCTAAAACCCCTCACACTTATCCCTAACATCCCTCACTCTAACACCTAACCCCCTCACCCTTATCCCTAACACCCCTTACCCTAACACCATTCACCCTAACCCTAACACCCCTCACACTTATCCCTAACACCCCTTACCCTAACCCTAACACCCCTCACACATATCCCTAACACCTAACCCAAACACCTAACCCTAACACCCCTCACACTTATCCCTAACACCCCTGACCCTAACACCTAGCCCTAACACCCCTCACCCTAACCCTAACACCCCTCACACTTATCCCTAACACCTAACCCTAACACCTAACCCTAACACCCCTCACAATTATCCCTAACACCCCTAACCCTAACACCCCTCACACATATCCCTAACACCCCTCACCCTAACATCTATCCCTAACACCCCACACCCTAACCCTAACACCCCTCACACTTATCCCTAACACCCCTCACCCTAACCCCCTCACCCTTATCCCTAACACCCCTTACCCTAACACCCCTCACACTTATCCCTAACACCCCTCACCCTAACCCTAGCACCCCTCACACTTATCCCTAACACCCCTCACCCTATCCCTAACACCCCTCACACTTATCCCTAACACCTAACCCTAACACCCCTTACACTTATCCCTAGCACCCCTCACCCTAACCCTAACACCCCTCACACTTATCCCTAACACCCCTCACCCTAACACCTAACCCCTCACCCTTATCTCTAACACCCCTTACCCTAACACCTCTCACACTTATCCCTAACACCCCTCACACTTATCCCTAACACCTAACACCTAACCCTAACACCCCTTACTCTTATCCCTAGCACCCCTCACCCTAACCCTAACACCCCTCACACTTATCCCTAACACCCCTCACCCTAACACCTAACCCCCTCACCCTTATCCCTAACACCCCTTACCCTAACACCCCTCACACTTATCCCTGTGTCTCTTCCCCCCCTTATCATCAAGGGAGAGGGGAGGATGATGAGGGAGGGGGGGGGATACACAGGGGAAGATGATGAGGGAGGGGGTATAGAGATACAGGGGAGGATGATGAGGGAGGGGGTAAAGAGATACAGGGGAGGATGATGAGGGAGGAGGGAGGATGATGAGGGAGGGGGGGTGAGACACAGGGGAGGGTGATGAGGAAGGGGGCAAAGAGACACAGGGGAGGATGATGAGGGAGGGGGTAAAGAGACACAGGGAAGGATGATGAGGGAGGTGGGAGGATGATGATGTAGGGGGGATGAGACATAGGGGAGGATGATGATGGAGGGGGAAGAGACACAGGGGAGGATGATGAGGGAGGGGGTAAAGAGATACAGGGGAGGATGATGAGGGAGGGGTAAAGAGATACAGGGGAGGGTGATGAGGAAGGGGGAAAAGAGACACAGGGGAGGATGATGAGGGAGGGGGGGAGAGACACAGGGGAAGATGATGAGGGAGGGGGAAAAGAGACACAGGGGAGGATGATGAGGGAGGGGGGAAAGAGACACAGGGGAGGATGATGAGGGGGGGAAGAGACACAGGGGAAGATGATGATGGAGGGGGAAAAGAGACACAGGGGAGGATGATGAGGGAGGGGGGAAAGAGATACAGGGGAGGATGATGAGGGAGGTGGGAGGATGATGAGGGAGGGGGGATGAGACACGGGGGAGGGTGATGTGGAAGGGGGCAAAGAGACACAGGGGAGGATGATGAGGGAGGGGGGAAGAGACACAGGAGAGGATGATGAGGGAGGGGGTAAAGAGATACAGGGGAGGATGATGAGGGAGGGGGTAAAGAGATACAGGGGAGGATGATGAGGGTAGTGGGAGGATGATGAGGGAGCGGGGATGAGACACAGGGGAGGGTGATGAGGAAGGGGGCAAAGAGACACAGGGGAGGATGATGAGGGAGGGGGTAAAGAGATACAGGGGAGGATGATGAGAGAGGAGGGAGGATGATGAGGGAGGGGGGATGACACAGGGGAGGATGATGATGGAGGTGGGAAGAGACACAGGGGAGGATGATGAGGGAGGGGGTAAAGAGATACAGGGGAGGCTGATGAGGGAGGGGTAAAGAGATACAGGGGAGGGTGATGAGGAAGGGGGGAAAGAGACACAGGGGAGGATGATGAGGGAGGGGGGAAGAGACACAGGGGAAGACTATGAGGGAGGGGGAAAAGAGACACAGGGGAGGATGATGATGGAGGGGGGAAGAGACACAGGGGAGGATGATGAGGGAGGGGGTAAAGAGATACAGGGGAGGATGATGAGGGAGGGGTAAAGAGATACAGGGGAGGTTGATGAGGAAGAGGGGAAAGAGACACAGGGCAGGATGATGAGGGAGGGGGGAAGAGACACAGGGGAAGATGATGAGGGAGGGGTAAAAGAGACACAGGGGAGGATGATGAGGGAGGGGGGAAAGAGATACAGGGGAGGATGATGAGGGAGGGGGGAAAGAGACACAGGGGAGGATGATGATGGAGGGGGGAAGAGACACAGGGGAGGATGATGAGGGAGGGGGTAAAGAGATACAGGGGAGGATGATGAGGGAGGTGGGAGGATGATGAGGGAGGGGGGATGAGACACAGGGGAGGGTGATGAGGAAGGGGGGAAAGAGACACAGCGGAGGATGATGAGGGAGGGGGTAAAGAGATACAGGGGAGGATGATGATGGAGGGGGATGTTAGGTTATTTATGCCCTTTATCAATTAAAACCAGACTCTGCATCAACTATGTAATTTTCCGTGGGAGTTTTGACATGGATCCCCCTCCGGCATGGCAAAGTCCAGTCCCCTTAAAACAACTTTCCCTTCACTATTGTGGCCAGAAAGAGTCCCTGTGGGTTTTAAATCCGCCTGCCCATTGAAGTCTATGGCGGTTCGCCGGGTTCGCCGGTTCGCGAACATTTGCGGCGGTTCGCGTTCGCGGTTCGCGAACCAAAAATGTTATGTTCGCGACATCACTAGTAAGGGACAATGTTGTTGAGAAGAACAAGTCAGGGTTAGGTTATAAAATATATCCAAATCTTTGATGATCACAGGAGCACCATCAAATCTATCATAACCAAATGGAAAGAACATGGCACAACAGCAAACCTGCCAAGAGACCGCCCACCAAAACTCACGGACTGGGCAAGGAGGGCATTAATAAGAGAGGCAGCACAGAGACCTAAGGTAACCTTGGAGGAGCTGCAGAGTTCCACAGCAAAGACTGGAGTATCTGTACATAGGACGACAATAAGCAGTACGCTTCATAGAGTTAAGCTTTATGGCAGAGTGGCCAGAAGAAAGCCATTACTTTCAGCAAAAAACAAAATGGCACATTTTGAGTTTGCGAAAAGGCATGTGGGAGACTCCCAAAATATATGGAGGAAGGTGCTCTGGTCTGATGAGACTAAAATTGAACTTTTCGTCCATCAAAGAAAACGCTTTGTCTGGTGCAAACCCAACACATCACATCACCCAAAGAATGCCATCCACCCAGTGAAATATGGTGGTCGCAGCATCATGCTGTGGTTTTCAGCAGCCGGGACTGGGAAACTGGTCAGAGTTGATGGAATGATGGAGGGTGCTAAATACAGGCATATTCTTCAGCGAAACCTGTACCACTGTGCATGATTTGAGGCTAGGACGGAGGTTCACTTTCCAGCAGGACAATGACCCTAAATACACTGCTAGAACAACACTTGAGTGGTTTAAGGGGAAACATGTAAATGTGTTGGAATGGCCTAGTCAAAGCCCAGACCTCAAGCCAATAGAAAATCTGTGGTCAGACTTGTTCACAAGCACAAACCATCCAACTTGAAGAAGCTGGAGCAGTTTTGCAAGGAGGAATGGGCAAAAATCCCAGTGGTAAGATGTGGCTAGCTCATAGAGACTTATCATAAGTGACTTGGAGCTGTGATTGCCGCAAAAGTTGGCTCTACAAAGTATTGACTTTAGGGGGGTGAATAGTTATGCACATTTACTTTTTCTGTTATTTTGTCCAAATTGTTGTTTGCTTCACAATAATAAAAAAAGAAACATCTTCAAAGTTGTGGGCGTGTTCTGTAAATTAAATGATGCAAATCCTCAAACAATCCATGTTAATTCCAGGTTGTGAGGCAACAAAACATGAAAAATGCCAAGGGGTTGAATACTTTTTGCAAGGCACTGTATGTCTGATAGCTGGCTCCCTTTTTGTTTCCACCATGGACTGGGAAGCAATAGACATCCACAGTGGAAGCTCCAGGTACTATGGTTTTCTTCAGTGACCTAACTGTTCTGTAAATGTGTGTATTGTAACTTTATGCATGAGGACCTATTTCCCTTGGTAATGTGATAAAGTAATCAATAGCAATATGCATTTATATACCATACTATTGGTGAGTGTCATATAATGGCTGGACTATTTTAAATATATCTTAATGAAGCATATCCAACAGTTTTATTACTAGTTTAAGAAAATCCATATTTTAAAGATTCCGAAAGTTGATCCTTTTGCATAAAAGTATTTTAAGTTTAATAAACTGATATTAAAGTAACAGACAGATAGCTATAGAGGTGCTTGCTCCTCCTGTGGCCCAACTTTAACTAATGTTTTCAGGAATAACCTTGGACTGGCCTGGTCTAGCTTGTACTGTTAAATTAAACAATATTTAGATACACAATATACAATATCCACAATATATATTTTGTCTTTGGGGGTAATCTGGGGTTGATAACTGCTGTAAAACTATACTATCGCTCGATTTAAGACAGTACTTCAGGTCCAGTGTCAGTGATGTTATATCCAATACTAATTTATAAATTAGTTTTCTTGACACTTAACTTTTTTGTGATTTTACATTTCCTGACAATTTTAACTGCATTGATCATGTATAATGGTAAATATAAACCATGGATCAAAAATAGTAAGCAGCCTTTAAAGTAACTGCTCCTTTTTGCCTGTGCTAAAAACATGCCTTGAAAATTGAAACACAAAAATATCTCTGGGTTTATCATATTAAGGCCACCTTTGTTTTTTGGCCAACATGTAATATTCCTGCTTACGAGATTTAATCTGTTTCCCGACAACATATGGAAGAAAAGATTATTTAAGCTTATCGCAGCTTTCTCAGGTGGTGGAAATAAAAAGCTCAGGTAAACAAAGATGGGCAGAAAAAATAATTTAACAATCCTAACTCTGTTTTCAAATGGGAATTTCCATGGCTTCCATCTCAGGTCTTTTGTTTTACATATATTATTTTTTTTTCTAACCAACTCAGTTCCCCTGATTCTGAGTAATTAAATTGAATTCCCAGGATATTAACATTTTCACTGTCAGTGAAAAAAATCTGGGGGGACAGATCCAGAAGTGACTAAATGACATATATAAAAATATCTATTATCTATCTATCTATCTATCTATCTATCTATCTTTCTATCATAGCACGAACCTAGGTAGGTACCTTATCCCCGGTGTATAGTAGAAGAAGATAAATATCAATGCACATCAGGCTTTCCGCCTTATCTCCTGTCCTTTTGACTGCCTGGATAATTCTGATACCTAAGTCTCATGAGATCATGCAAAATAATCTTGCATGATCTTGTGAGACCCAGATTTCAGCCAAAGGGACAGGAGCTGATGGAGATCTGCTGGAGTGGAAGAGGAAGAGATTACAATGTGCTGATGCATGCAGAGATCACAGTGTGCTGATGCATGCTGCGATCTATTTCCTACCACTATACACCAGGGACAAAGTACCTACCACCCCTATGTAGGGGACTTAGGTTTATTGGTCTCAATACCTCTGATCCTATGGGAAAACTTTCCCCAACCCATCCATCACATTGTCGTCCCTTGCGAAGCGAGGGGCCGCATTTGCGGAAGGTGGAGGCTCCTATGTTGGCTGCAATGATCCGAAAGCGAGGGTCCGCATTTGTGGAGGTGGAGGCTCAAAGGCACCTCACACGCGGTTACAAACACCCACACAAGCGGCACCATTAAGACCTCGCAAAATAAGACCTTAACGACCGACCCGCATGCACCTAAAAACAGTCAAAACACAATAAATACCCACTAAAAATACATAAAAAGCAAGGGGGGGGGGGGCACCCAGGACCTCTGCAAGTGAAGTTACACCTCCATTTAAGTCCAAATTCCCGAGTTCAGACAAACGAAAATCCCCTAAGCGAGAGAAAAAATGGCAACGGAAAAGACCATAACGGCCGAACCAAACGCAACTAAAAACAGTCAAAACACAATAAATACCCACAAAAAATACATAAAAAAGCTTGCCCACAGCAAGGTGCGGCACCCAGGACCTCTGCAAGTGAAGTTACACCTCCATTTAAGTCCAAATTCCCGAGTTCAGACACACGAAAATCCGCTAAGCGAGAGAAAAAATGAAAACGAGGCTCAAAGACCCAGGCCCGCCCAGCCACGTACAACTTACCCAAGAAGGGATCCGAGATAAGCTCGTAAACCCGCATTAACCCCACGGGATCCGAGATAAGCTCGGAGGGCCGCATTAACCCCACATTAACCATCGTAGTGGGGGTCTCGATCGCACGCAATGAAAATTCAAAATTCCCGCACTACGGGTCCTTAAAGGACCGTAAAGGTCCTTAAAGGACCCATTATATACAGTCAGGTCCATAAATATTGGGACATCGACATAATTCTAATCTTTTTGGCTCTATACACCACCACAATGGATTTGAAATGAAACAAACAAGATGTGCTTTAACTGCAGACTTTCAGCTTTAATTTGAGGGTATTTACATCCAAATCAGGTGAACGGTGTAGGAATTACAACAGTTTGTATATGTGCCTCCCACTTTTTAAGGGACCAAAAGTAATGGGACAGATTAACAGTCATAAAACAAACTTTCACTTTTTAATACTTGGTTGCAAATCCTTTGCAGTCAATTACAGTCTGAAGTCTGGAACGCATAGACATCACCAGACGCTGGGTTTCATCCCTGGTGATGCTCTGCCAAACCTCTATTGCAACTGTCTTCAGTTCCTGCTTGTTCTTGGGGCATTTTCCCTTCAGTTTTGTCTTCAGCAAGTGAAATGCATGCTCAATCGGATTCAGATCAGGTGATTGACTTGGCCATTGCATAACATTCCACTTCTTTCCCTTAAAAAACTCTTTGGTTGCTTTTGCAGTATGCTTCGGGTCATTGTCCATCTGCACTGTGAAGCGCTGTCCAATGAGATCTGAAGCATTTGGCTGAATATGAGCAGGTAATATTGCCAGAAACACTTCAGAATTTATCCTGTGGCTTTTGTCAGCAGTCACATCATCAATAAATACAAGAGAACCAGTTCCATTGGCAGCCATACATGCCCACGCCATGACACTACCACCACCATGCTTCACTGATGAGGTGGTATGCTTTGGATCATGAGCAGTTCCTTTCCGTCTCCATACTCTTCTCTTCCCATCGCTCTGGTACAAGTTGATCTTAGTCTCATCTTTCCATAGGATGTTGTTCCAGAACTGTGAAGGCTTTTTTAGGTGTTGTTTGGAAAACTCTAATCTGGCCTTCCTGTTTTTGAGGCTCACCAATGGTTTACATCTTGTGGTGAACCCTCTGTGTTTACTCTGGTGAAGTCTTCTCTTGATTGTTGACTTTGACACACATACACCTACCTCCTGGAGAGTGTTCTTGATCTGGACAACTGTTGTGAAGGGTGTTTTCTTCACCAGGGAAATAATTATTCGGTCATCCACCACAGTTGTTTTCCATGGTCTTCCGGGTCTTTTGGTGTTGCTGAGCTCACCGGTGCATTCTTTCTTTTTAAGTATGTTCCAAACAGTTGATTTGGCCACACCTAATGTTTTTGCTATCTCTCTGATGGGTTTGTTTTGTTTTTTTAGCCTAATGATGGCTTGCTTCACTGATAGTGACAGCTCTTTGGATTTCATATTGAGAGTTAACAGCAACAAATGCAAATAGCACACTTGAAATGAACACTGGAGCTTGTATCTGCTCTTTGTAAATGGGATAATGAGGGAATAACACACACCTGGCCATGGAACAGCTAAGCAGCCAATTGTCCCATTACTTTTGGTCCCTTAAAAAGTGGGAGGCACATATACAAACTGTTGTAATTCCTACACCGTTCACCTGATTTAGATGTAAATACCCTCAAATTAAAGCTGAAAGTCTGCAGTTAAAGCACATCTTGTTAGTTTTGTTTTGGATAGATAAAAATAATCCCATTATGTAATATCTGTTCCTGTCCAAATCATCCGTCTGTTGGGCATGTGTGCACACAGAGACAAGAATTTACACAGACCCAAAAGTTCTGGTATAAAACTTCTTGTATTCTTCCCAACGAACGAACCCCCCCCAAATACAACATAGGAACTTATATAATATAAGTTGATCAGATATAACAATCATACGACTCATTGTTAGACAGTGTGTGAGTTATTGATTGGTTGACAAGGTAGGAAGGGTCCTTCCATATTTGGTCTCGGATGTTGATGTCATTATGGTCAGTTTATGTGAAGCTTCTGATTGGCTCTGGAAGGTGGCGGGGCTCATATCCTTATTTGGTCACGCATATGAATGTCATCTGGGAGCTCCCGGATATGATTCAGTAGCCATCTTAGGACTCCCAGGATACAGCTCAGTAGCCATCTTAGGACTCTCAGGAAATAAAGAATAAAAGCAATTAGTGCCTTATCTTATGATATACTGTAAGGAAAGGAATGCAGCATGGACATAATATACATTTTCATGAATTTCGTCCACAACAGTTTAATTTTAAATCCATTGTGGGGGTGTATAGAGCCAAAAGTTTTGGAATTGTGTCGATGTCTCAATATTTATGGACCTGACTGTATATAAAAAAAAAAAAACACTATCACGCATGGGGCTCTGTACAGAGCCCCATCAACTATTAATCATCCCTGTCACTCATGGGGGTCAATATAGACCCCCATAAGCCCTTCATTATCCCTGTCACTCATGGGGGTCAATACAGACCCCCATAAACCCTTCATTAACCCTGTCACCCATGGAGGTCAATACAGACCCCCTAAGCACTTCATTAACCCCCTCACTCATGGAGGTCAATATAGACCCCCATAAGCCCTTCATTAACCCTGTCACTCATGGGGGTCAATACAGACCCGCATAAAAAAATGAGTGCAACACATTTACAGGAAATAAATAAACATTATAAACATTCTAAATATTCTACTCACCTTTCCAGCATGTCCCCGTAGTTCTTCTTTTCTTCTTCTCCGCTGAGGCCCCTGTTAAAAAAACATAACATTAATACAACACATATAAAAATAAAAACAAAATAAAATAAACATAATCTACATTGTACTTACCTCCCCGCCATGTCTCCGGCCTCCTCCTCTTCTGCCCCGCCCTGGAACCGCGCTCTAAACAAAAATGCTTCTGATTGGTTGAAAACGCTGTCTATCAAATTCACCCAATCAGGAGGCGCCAATGTGTGAGCCAATCAGAAAGGGATACACCCTAAAATCTGATTGGATAATGCACCTGTCAATCTTTATTTAAACCAATCACAAGGTGCAGATGCCTTCTTTTGTTGTGGGATGCGACTAAGAAAACTTCAGGAAAGACCAACTAGAGCAGCTGAACTTTATTTGGGGTTAATCAGAGGCACTTTAAATGAGGGCAGGTGTATGCTGACTCCAATTTAACAATTTAATTCTGAACACAGCTACATCCCCAGTTATAAGAGGGTATGCAGACTTATGCAACCACATTATTTTTCTTTTTTTTTTTCTTCCCTCCACCTAAAATATTTCAGTTTGTTTTTTGTACAGTTTATAGGTCACATTAAAGGTGGAAAACGTTCTGTAATTATTTATCTTTGTTTCATTTTTTTACAGCACAGAAACCTGACATTTTAACAGGGGTGTGTAGACCTTCTATATCCACTGTATATAGAGATAGCATGTATTGAATATTAGATAGATAGGATGTATTTTACATAGATAGTATTGTATATTAGATAGATAGGGGATGTTTATTAGATAGATAGGATGTTTATTAGATAGATAGGATGTTTATTAGATAGGGGTGTATTGTATTGTATTTCATTTTATTTGTATTGTATGTATTGTATTGTATGTATTATATGTATTTCCTTTTCAGGTGTGTAATTTTTTTTTCTGTAGCGGGGGCAGGGTTGTAATGTATTTTTTTATTGTCTGTACTGTTCCTTTTTTATTTTTTGTGACTTAGGTTTATTTATTTTCTATAATGTACATTTTTTATTTTTGGTGATTTAGGTTTTTTTATTTTATGTAATGTAGATTTTTTATTTTTGATGACTTTAGTTTTTTGTTTTCTGTAATTAGAGTGATGGGGGGTTATTAGGGGGTAGGTAGATAGGTAGTGTAGGTGTTAAAAGGGTTAGTGTAGAGGGTGTTTAGTTGATATTTCATGTTTTATTGGGGAGGTATAGTGCAGTGTAGTGTTTATACTTAGTGTCATGATGGTCCTTGAGGACCGTCATGGCACTTATGTGGTTAATTTTGGGTTGTAACAGGCCCATAATGGTCATAATATTCCCCCTATTGGACTGGTGGGGTTAAATAGAGGCTTATGAGGGTCTGGATAGACCCCCATAAGAGACTGGGTTAAAATGGTGTAGTGCTTACACTTTGGGTCATGAGGGTCCTGGATGACCCTCATGGCACTTATAGTGTTATTACATGCGTTCATTACTGTGTTAGAAGGGTCTATATAGTTGAGGCACACAGTACACTCACATTGTGTGGCAAACAGCATTTCAACACTTTCTTTTATTGACATTGTCATTTTTTGACGGGCAAGTCGCTAGTTTATAATAAATCTTACCTTAGTAGAGAGCTCTGAGCCAGGACACACATTTTCCTGATATTCCATAGTCTTCTAACACTGAGAAGAGGTACAAATGATTAACTCAATCAAATGATTTTTCCTGATCTAAACTCACCACATACAGTACCTATATAAATCTCCTCTTTTTGCTTGCTCAAACATCTCACTCACTGTAATAAGAGAGTATGCACTCTGGCTCCCCTGTATACTGGTCATTACTTATCAGTGACTCAGAACACACAGAATCTTAGCAAGATATTTATAATCTGTGTTAAGTAAAGCAATTGGCCACCAGTTTTTTATATCTTTTCTATCACCTTTTTGATACATTTATAACAGTAATGACTGAGACTGTGAAAATGATAATCCTGTTTCATACAGCATAACATTATATTCACATCAGGATTGGGCTCAGCAACTCCAAAAAAACTGGTAAAATTCCGATCTTAACCCATCAGAACCTTTAGCTTTCATCTTACACAGAGACTTAAAAGCTTTCTGGATCATGAAGGACCTTGGAAGAAGTTAGGGCTGCCATTTGATTTTATTAAGACACTAATGCAGTTTGGGCATCTCTTTGTAGGTCACTACTCTCTGCATATGACTTTTATTAATGTTTTTCCCATTAAAAAATGATTGTAAAAAGAGTTTACAAAAATCAGGGATTTTTTTAAGGTGAATGATAGTTTGTAGACTTTCATCCTATACTTCTGTGGTTTATATATTCTGATTTTACCTCCTCACCTCTCTGAAGTGCAGAGAATTTTTGACATGGATAATTTTTATATGAATTACTATGAGATCTACCTCCACTTTGTTAAATAGTTCTTTAGTTTCTTGTTTTGTTTCTTCCCACCATATACTGTACCAGCAGTATCATACATCTTGATTATGGTTAGTCTTGCCTCTGACTTTTAAACATGGCGACCACTCGAACACATTTGAAAATATTAAAATAACATTTCCAATATCCTGGTCCAAATAAGACTGACTTCCCAGTGTTTAGGGTGACCACTACAAGAGAGTGATCTGAAAATTCTACAGGTCTTGCCAAAACCACTAAATGTACTGTAGTTGTTTTTTTTTTACATAGACTTTGTTTATTCAACTTTTAGCATCACTTTATATATATATATACAGTCAGGTCCATAAATATTGGGACATCGACACCAAACTAATCTTTTTGGCTCTATACATCACCACATTGGATTTGAAATGAAACGAACAAGATGTGCTTTAACTGCAGACTTTCAGCTTTAATTTGAGGGTATTTACATCCAAATCAGTTGAACGGTGTAGGAATTACAACAGTTTGTATATGTGCCTCCCACTTTTTAAGGGACCAAAGGTAATGGGACAATTGGCTGCTCAGCTGTTCAATGGTCAGGTGTTTGTTATTCCCTCATTATCCCACTTACAAAGAGCAGATAAAAGGTCCAGAGTTAATTTCAAGTGTGCGATTTGCATTTGTTGCTGTTAACTCTCAATATGAGATCCAAAGAGCTGTCACTATCAGTGAAGCAAGCCATCATTAGGCTGAAAAAACAAAACAAACCCATCAGAGAGATAGCAAAAACATTAGGTGTGGCCAAATCAACTGTTTGGAACATCCTTAAAAAGAAAGAACGCACCAGTGAGCCCAGCAACACCAAAAGACCTGGAAGACCACTGAAAACAACTGTGGTGGATGACCGAAGAATTCTTTCCCTGGTGAAGAAAACACCCTTCACAACAGTTGGCCAGATCAAGAATACTCTCCAGGAGGTAGGTGTATGTGTGTCAAAGTCAACAATCAAGAGAAGACTTCACCAGAGTGAATACAGAGGGTTCACCACAAGATATAAACCATTGGAGAGCCTCAAAAATAGGAAGGCAAGATTAGAGTTTGCCAAACAACATCTAAAAAAGCCTTCACAGTTCTGGAACAACATCCTATGGACAGATGAGACTAAGATCAACTTGTACCAGAGTGATGGGAAGAGAAGAGTATGGAGAAGGAAAAGAACTGCTCATGATCCAAAGCATACCACCTCATCAGTGAAGCATGGTGGTGGTAGTGTCATGGTGTGGGCATGTATGGATGCCAATGGAACTGGTTCTCTTGTATTTATTGATGATGTGACTGCTGACAATAGCAGCAGGATGAATTCTGAAGTGTTTTAGGCAATATTATCTGCTCATATTCAGCCAAATGCTTCAGAACTCACTGGACGGTGCTTCACAGTGCAGATGGACAATGACCCGAAGCATACTGCAAAAGCAACCAAATAGTTTTTTAAGGGAAAGAAGTGGAATGTTATGCAATGGCCAAGTCAATCTCCTGACCTGAATCCGATTGAGCATGCATTTCACTTGCTGAAGACAAAACTGAAGGGAAAATGCCCCAAGAATAAGCAGGAACTGAAGACAGTTGCAATAGAGGTTTGGCAGAGCATCACCAGGGATGAAACCCAGCGCCTGGTGATGTCTATACGTTCCAGACTTTAGGCTGTAATTGACTGCAAAGGATTTGCAACCAAGTATTACAAAGTGAAAATTTAATTTATGACTGTTAATCTGTCCCATTACTTTTGGTCCCTTAAAAAGTGGGAGGCACATATACAAACTGTTGTAATTCCTACACCGTTCACCTGATTTGGATGTAAATACCCTCAAATTAAAGCTGAAAGTCGTCAGTTAAAGCACATCTTGTTCGTTTCATTTCAAATACATTGTGGTGGTGTATAGAGCCAAAAAGATTAAAATTATGTTGATGTCCCAATATTTATGGACCTGACTGTATATATATATATATATATATATATATATATATATATATATATATATATATATATATATTTATATATATATGTGTGTGTAACCAGGAGCATCAGGGTTTTGAAATTCAAACACATCCACTAAATCAGTTTCAGTACCCTTTGTCTATCTCTGTCTTTAACACTATTAGCCTTTGACAAAGCTCATGCAAGGGTGAAACGGTTCTCTCCTAAAACCGTCAGGGCCAATCATTTATGCAGCCTATAGCAGTTACCACTTACTAGCCAGCAATAGTTGCCTTAAGAATTAGATATTAGTCATTTGAATAACTGCTAGTCCAATAATAGTGGGATACTGGAATGAGGCAGTTAGTCCCATTGAGGACACTAGGCTAAAAATGTATTTTTATTTTTAGCAGTATGGATGTGGTATCTGTATTTTAAATTGACTTAAGAACTTTGCATTTGGTACTTATCCTGACTTTGTATAGGGCTTATATTACCATTACACACAGGACATTCAGCTAGTTTGTGGGGCATACAATAGCACCTTTACTTATAATTTGGTTGTTTGCTCCTGGAATGGTTGTTGTTTGAGTCTATTAGGCATCAGGGATACTAGCCCTTCAGTCAAGTGGTCTCTTAAGTGAGACACAGGGATGCTACTCCTGGAGGAGTTACATTTTCTATTTTTGTATATATATCAAGTTGCTAAGTTCTCAGTCTGATATCTAATAAACAATTTCATTGGGATTATGTATTGAGTCTACGAAGATATATTAGTAGATATATCCTTTCAAATAACATGAACCAATTATTGGGATTTGTGTAAAAGATTTCCAAAAACACATCCCCTCTAGAATTACTAGTATTATCAGATGGTTATATATTTTTTTTAAGTGTCAATTTTGTTAAAAGTGCTGTAGTTAATTTCCTGGTATAAATAAAGGTTTACCTATTTTTTGTTGTTTGTAAATTTATAGTGTCAAGACTTTTTTGTTGGTTCTTTCTTTTTGTGATTATCTCTGTCTTGTACATAAGAAACACAACTGCAGTCCCCTCCAAATACTTCAATGATGTAGTTTAAAGATATGGCCTTACCAAAGAAAATACATATTTTCTTTCAGCTCTAGATTGGGAGCCATAAATGTCAATAAATCTGTAATCAATATCTCCAATACTTGCATCTTACAAAATACATCTCCCTGTGTTACTTTCTTTAACTTTCAGGTTAGAGAACATGAAGCTGTGCAGTGGATGGATTTATTACTCTCTGTCATCCTTGCTTGTAAAGTGGTGGAATTAGGTGATAAACACTCAGTAGGGTCAGAATAATGTATACTCATTAACTACTCGTCAGTTTTTCTTCATGTCACAACTACCCTATATATAGTTATCCTACTAGCCTACCGTGAATCTTACATCTTCACAATGTGACAACGCACCCAAGGACTCTGCTCTACCTCTATCTACCTCTGGAGTGGACATTGCTCCAGATGCTGCAAGCAACACTTCATCACATTAAGAGACTAAACATATTTTGGCTCGCACCCACAAAAAGAACACCACATTAGCTATTTGTATATGTGTCATAAACTCATTACTGCTGAATCTAGGCATATATTTTAATGTCAGCAACGATAACACAGAGCCACCCCTCACTTTTGAAATGTTAAGCATTGGAGAACAAACGGTGTGACCCATTTTCTGCCTGATAAGGGCAAGTGCCTACAGGCTGACCACTGAACTGTCATCATACTTCTCAACATGAACTTTAGTATTGGATCAAGCAAGGCTATACTGCAGAAGTGTCTATAGCCGATTAGCCATTCTAAGAACATTGGGAGTATCATCTGGCGACATTGACAGTGTTGATGCAAAGGCTCAGTGACTGCCTTTCTTCTGCCCGTAAAAATCATATAGGCTCCTGTTGCCCACCACTGATCTAGCCCAATAGCCTCACTAAGCTACAATACCTTTTGATTTGTGTGATGTCTAATTTCCAGTTTGAATAATAGCTATTGAAGATCTTCATAGGCATGTGCAATAGCTTAGTGTATCTACTGCTATGTGTGTATCATAAATAAAATAACCTTATGTCTTGAAAAAAAGTATTTTAAGTTACATTGAATTTTGTTGAGTGCAAACTGAGGCCATCATTCAATTGCGATTTGGCCAATTAAATAGGGCTCTAAATAAGCACATAGCATATTTTTTAAAATAAGTTTTTATTTAGTAAGCATCTGTCCAAATGCAAGGTTTTTACTAACTAAAAACTTCTTTAAAAAATATATGTTATGTGCTTATTTAGAGCCCTATTCAATTGGCCAAATCGCAATTGAATGAGGGCCTGAGATAACAATAGTATTTTGGGAATTTAGATATAATTATTAGTCACCAACAGTTGATTAAGCAGTTTAAAAAAAAACATTGTAAACAACTAAATAATGTTATGGCACATCTCGTAATCTCAACAGCAACATTTTGGCATCTATCAAGTTTTAAATCATTTACATACAGTGAATGTAAAAACACAAACTAAAAATCAAATAACTTAATGTTGATATTGTTACTTTAGTGATGAAATATGATTTGTTAGACAGCTATTTATAGCAGCAGAGTGAAATATATATACTATATTTACTTGCCATAGCAGATGGTGTTAACTATTTAAATGCCTAAGGCATGGCAGATTTAATACCACTTGAACATGCAATATCACAGGTTTGCTAATTTGCATAGATTTTAATTACATTATACTGTATATAAAAAGCTTACATATGCATGTGAATGTAATTTAAATAACAATGTTTAAAATGCCCCAACATAAATTGTGACCTATATGAACACAACCAACAGGATATACCACAAAAAGGGTCACTTATGTTTTTGTACACTTATTGCAAACATCTATAGCAAATACAGTAAGTAAACCACATAACTTTCTTTTTTTAAAGGCAAACAAAAATATTAAAATGATACTTAATTAAATTAAAATCTCCCTTGTAAAGCATCTGACAACACACACACCTCCACCCACAGATTTCACGCCCACTCAATGAGAACAATGCATTCAAATCAATTTGATGCACAAACTGCAGTGTACACATTTACAAAAACATACACAATCATGTACAACATCCGTGCAGTGCAAACATTAATATACTTACTCCTCATACCACATGTAATGTAATTGCATGTATCAGAGTTATGCCACTTGTAATTTAATAAAGCAGATAAAGTATAGTTAAAGCTCTCGTGTAGTTTTAGATTAAAGATATTCTGTTTTGAAGAGCTGTACTTAGTTATGGGAGAGATGTGTTCACAATGTTTCTGCTTGTCTATATCCTGAGGTAGCAGAGGAAGTTGTAATCTGTAGAATGGGATTGCGGCAGCTAAAAATCCCATTACTTTTAGAAGGAGCAATGGAAATCTCATTAGTTACAACCATACAGCCTTCCTGGATGTGCAGGTGAAAGAAGCAGCACAATATTAAAAAAAGGAATCCCACAGGAAATAATCATTTTGAATAATAGTTAAATAATTAAAGGCTGTTTTTTTCTTTTTGTATTATTTGCTTTCTAATACATTTCCCCACTAGCAAGTGTAGTTATTAAACTATAGAGAGATAACACGACTAAAGCGGTCCTTTCAACTATAGACCTTTCAACTGAAAAGTGAAGTGAACGCATTAGGATAAATTCAACTTTCTACCATCCAAGAGAAAGTGATTAGACTTTCTGAAGGATAAGGGATGCCAACAAAGGGAGTAAAAGAACAGTGAGGCAGAAAAATGCTGCATCTGCCAGAATAACAAGTAGCTGAATGGAAAGCCAGTTAGGAGATGGTAGAGTCTTCTGAGACACTGAAGAGTTCTGAAGTTGTTATGTAAGTGAGAGCAACTGGATTTTTTTTGTGAAGTGTGAAGAAGAAATCAGAGCTATATATTACACAGAAGTAGTCAGCTCGAGAAGGCGTCATACTTATGAAATTATTGTTTTGCATGTGATTTGTGGTTGTGGGATAATGGTAAACCATAGTCTTCTGATCTTAAAGTGACAACCCACAGATATCAAACAATTGCTGGAAACATCAAGTACTGTATTGCTATGTACATTGTATCTTTGCCAGGTTCTGTTTACCAGATATAACATTTTGTGTCTCTATGTACAGAATAGCTATATCAAGCTCTGCATCTTTCCATGATATCATGCATGTCTCTACATATCACATGTATGCCAGTTAACAACGAAGCTAGCAACACAAGCAATGATGTCCAAACAGCAATTGGATGCCCACTTGACTACACTGGGGATGCTATGATAAGGATCATACAGTTCTGGACTAGATTACAAAGGCTCTTAATTGTTCTAGTTACCTATGTAGGGCTCTAAAATCACAGGCATACCAAGCTATGTGGATTATAGCTACATTGTGGTCTGCATTCAGGGCTGGATCTACCTTATTGAAGCCCCTAGGCAGTAAAATGAAGGAGCCCCTGCGGATGCATGCCAAGATGTGTATGCACCAATTATTTCCCTTTTCTATGCATGTATATTGTTATGGATTTAAGATCTTAGATCAATTTCATCTAGTAGGTGATGAGGTTCTTTGGAATATCCCTGTTTAGCAGCAATGAACCCAGCACAGCATACCACCTCCACCAGTACCCAGGAAGTACAGCAATGCTCCCAGTGATTATGAGCAAAGTATCAGCCAGGGTCCATTGCAATAATTCCCTTGTGTAGAATTACTACATACCTAGAATATATCATACACAATGTTGATGTATGTTTAAACTGCACAAACGCCTTTATTGATGAGTTACAGTGCATTTATTCACTACACAGTTCCACGCATCTTCAGTAGCTTCCACCCTGAACCCATCTGGGAGATGTCCATCCAGTCATGTCATCTCTCCCCACCCCTCCCTTTCTGAGTGACTAATATAATTTCCCTTTTGTTCTGGGCCTTCCAGGGGGTCCCTGTCCAGAGCCTGCAGACTATCTCTCTGTCTTCAGCTCCTAGATTTCCATGGCTCCCTGGGAAAACAGGAACCAATTGAGCTTTTGATCAAACAGAGATCAAAGCAGAAGCTATGTAACACACTTCTTCTCCCTTGATCTCCATTTTCTAATATTCACGTTAGCTGACAGCCCCATTTACCGCCCCCTTGTTAGCTCCACTGATCTCCTGACATCTGTCAGCCCCCTTCTGGGAAGCATTGAACCCCTTCCAACCAGGCATCTTGTACTCTGTACCCCACAACCCCAGGAAAACCTAGTAGCATGGTAGCATACTTTAGTGAACTCTCTGAGGAAAATGCAGCATTTCAATACTAAACATGCTATGGGGATTCTCATACTTAACATTAAAATCATAAGTCAGTATGTGGCCCAATCATACCACCGGTAACATTACCCACCACAGGCCAACAGGGCAACACTAGTCCATGTTAATACAGGCCCCCCAACAGTCCAAGATTTTTATACATTTTAGTTTCCAACAGTCCAGTGGGTCCTCCTAAACATGACACCCATGATACATAGGTGGAAGTTGTGTGTATGAAGTGGGTGTTTACATTTATGTAGAAATATGTTTGTATTTCCTGAAGCAAGAAGTCTGCACCTGAGCCAGTGAGGAGGGATGTGGTGTTAATTTCAATTTTCTCCAATTAAGAAATGCATTTCATTCTCTCCTTCCTTAACCTTTCCTCCACTGATATAAGAAAACACAACCTTATGATCCAGCTCTCATGAAGTGATGTAACATACATGAAATGGATTACTATACTCATAAACAGACTGCAAAAAATCAGTCTTTGCCCCAAAAATTGTATGACCATGACTTACACATATGTATTGTGTAAGTGTATTTTTTCTTGAACTGCAAACTGACCACCAATGCTAATATAAGTTATCAGTGAGTGTGTGATCATGATGTGTCTCACCAGCTACCTGCCCTTCCTGACAATACATTAGATAAGAATGTTTATAATTTACATTTCTTAGTGTATACTATATTTCTGAAAGTGAGCAGACACATCATTATCATTAAGTCCACAAACACTGACACAGATGAACAGACATACACATAGATGCACAGAAGGAAACACATAATTACATTACAGGGTTACCAGCATCTATAAATTACAGTATATCAGCTCTGCATAATATAGACTATATATTTTTAAAAATTAAAATGTATGAATATGTGAGAACTTCAAAAACTAAAATATATACAAATGACTTCTCAAACTGTGTGGGTAATCCATTCAGTGTTTACGAAACTTGAACGCAAGTAACAACAAATATTACTACTATAGTAAACTCTTGATTATCTGGTACTCAACTAACCGGAACTCTCAAGTAACCAGCAACCACACGTTTTCCCCGTCAACTCTCAAGCAACCGGCATCTTTTTTTTACGAATCCGCATCCGGAATTGTTGCTGCGCCACCTGAATCTCGATAACTGGACTGACCACAGCAGATCCGGACATTAAATGACATTGGATTAAATAGGTGAGTCAGTATTTTTAATCATTTAAAGTGGCAGTGTGCTTGTGGACACAGTTTGGGGATTGTACAATAGATTTTTTTTCTAATTTTATTAATTACCATCTTAGTTTTGTACAGTACATGTGCAGTATTTTTATGTCAATAGGTTTTTATTATAGACAACCATAAAGATCACATAGCAGAATCACAAAGTAAGTAACATAGCATACAAACCAATAAATGCAGTACTGTACTGTATGCCGTTGCTAGAGGTTCTATAAAATATATCTATCTATGTGTGTGTATCTATCTACAGTACTGTACTATCTATCTATCGATCTGTATTTTTAATAGTTCATAATTGTCAATTTGTTGATAAGTGCACACTGTACTGTATTATCCTTATAGTTTACTTATACAGTATACACCACATCTCTTCATTGGTTCTGCTCGTCTTTAGCTTTTTGATTTGATAAGGCCAAATTGGTGACTCTTCTTAATTCTTTTTACAGATTGTCCTTTATAAATTGACCCCAACCTGTCTTGCGACCACAAAAATGCCAAAACCGGTCCCAAGTAAGCACAAATATGTTGTGCGGAACCTCAAGCAGAAGTTGGAAATATGCAACAGGCTTGAAAAAGGTGAGGGGACAATTGTAGAGTTCCAGAAGAAATATAATCTAAAAGATGCAATCTACAATGTCAGGTGTGCTTATGTGGCAAGTGAAACATTACAGATACAGAAATGTTTGAGAAAATTGTGGCCAGCTGTCATGCCTGAGGAATCCTCCTCCTCCGCCTCCGTTGACTTTGAAGAGGTCCAAATCAATTGTTCAGCTGTCAATATCAGAGTTTATGACAAAATATGTGAATTAGTTGACTCTGCTAACGACAAAATTAATTTGTCTCGAGATGAACTCAACGACTCGTTTGCTGTGGATGAAGCTATTCCAGTCACTCATACACTAAACACAGAAGACATCATAGAAGGCGTTGTGAATCATGGAAAAAGGAATGTTGCAGAGGAGGAAGAGAGTGATGACGACGGGTGTGAGGTGGAAAAAGTATCCTGGCAGAGAGCTACTGCAGCATTGAAAACCATAATAGCTTTTGCAGAAAAGCAACCTTTCTTCACTTCTCAGAATCTTATGCAGCTGCACATCAAGCAAAACCTGACTTTGCAGGAGAGGAGTACAGCCTCAAAGCAAGGTGATATTTTTTAATTTATGCAGAAAGCTGCACCCAAGTCTACCAGTACAAAATTATCTACAGATGAAGATCCAATACTAATCACGTCCACTTCTTCTGATCGTGTTCCAACTAAATTATCAGCAGATCCTGATGATGGCTGGTTTCTACTCCTGAAGGAGTCCAAGCAGCGGATGAAGCTGCTAGAGATCCTGATGATCCTGATGTTATGTCTACACAGTAGACTTTCTTTTTCAGTTCGTTTTTTAGTTAATTGAAGTTGACTCAAGTGAACAACAATTTATGCTAGTTATGTTCAGTAGTTTAATGACTGCCATTTAATACAGTATGTACTGTACACTGCATTTCAAAAAGCAATTTTTTACAGTGCAATAAAACTGCGATGAAGATGTTTTTATGTTATTTATGTTCAGTAATTTAATGACTGCCATTTAATACAGTATGTACTGTACACTGCATTTCAAAAAGCAATTTTTTTCAATGCAATAAAACTGTGGTGAAGTGAAGTCTGTCTTTATTTGCTTTAATTTGCTTTTAATTACTGTATTTTAATCTCAATATCAATTAAATACATTGTGTATGGTTTTGCGTCGGGTATAGTGCTAATTAGAGCTTTTTTAATAGTGACTCTCAAGCAAACGGAAACTACACTTATCTGGCAATAGGCAGTCCCCGGGGACCCGAATAATCAACAGTTTACTGTATATGTTTTTGCTGATACTTTCTTCTAATAAAAATAAATAAAATTGAATGATTATTGACTATTTAACCAGCTTTACTGGTACATCAAGACAGTTGGGGAGACTTCCAGTATAAATCGAGTGAAAGAAGAGTGGGGCTTTATGAGAATAATTTCAGTTGTTGTAAGAAGCAGAAGTAAACAAATGTCTATAATAGACAATGAGTAGATATGATGGATTGGAAGGTCAAATAATGGAGCTCAATGCATATAAGACTTGGGGACAGAATGGCTATGCGAGATAACATGCATATTTGGTTGGAGAGGTTAATGGCAGAGCTGCATGAATGAACTCTGAATATGTGAAGGACATTTCTGCTTGAAAGTGAGTGAATATAGCAATTTTGTGTGAATTACCATGATTGTAACAGATCATTTAGTGAGGTCTAGGATAGCAGCAGTGTTGTTGTTTTAAATGTATATATATACTAGCAACTTACCCGTCAAAAATGACGGCAATAAAATGTGAATCCTGGCAATGCTGTTTGTCACACAATGGGAGCCTCTCCCCCTCTACTTTACTGGCCTCACGATGAGCGCCTTCGGCGCTCATTGCGAGTCTCTCCCTCTATCTACTTCATCCCTTGTGTCTCATTTCCCCCTCCTCTATATATATATACTAGTAACTTGCCCGTCAACAATTATAGGTTTAAAATTGTAAGGCAGACGATGCCATTTGCAAAATGACGGGAATGCGTTTTCCCACCTCTTTCTCCCCTGTGTGTGCTTCCCCCCTCCCCTGTGCCTCCTCTGCCCCCCCTCTGTCTCCTTCCCCCTCTCTCCCCTGTGTCTCCTTCCCCCGACCTTTCTCTCCCCTTTGTCTCCTTTTCCCCTCTACCTAATAGGTGCCTCTCTCCCCCCTCTCATTTCCCTGTGTCACCCCGCTCTCCCTCCCCTGTGTGTCTCCCCCTCCTCTCTCACCCCTGTGTGTCTTCCCCCTCCCCTGTGTCTCTCCCCCTCCTCTCCCTGTTCTGTGTCTCCCCCTCCTTCCCTGTATGTCTCCCCCCCTCCTCTCCCTCCCCTGTGTCTCTCCCCCTCCTCTCCCTGCCCTTTGTCTCCCCCCCTCTCTCACTCTCCTCCTTGGTGTCGTTGCGCGCAATGTGCATGCGCGCCCTTTTGCGGCAACTGTAGTTGTCAAACTGCAATTTGTCGCAATTGTGACGATGAATCGCAGTTTGCCAACAATTATATGGGATATATATATATATATACTAGTAACTTGCCCGTCAACAATGATAGGTTTAAAATTGTAAGGCAGACGATGCCATTTGCAAAATGACGGGAATACGTTTTCGCCACCTCTCCCTACCCTGTGTGTGCTTTCCCCTCCTCTTCCTCTTCTGTACCTCCTTTCCCCCTCTCTCTCCCCTTTGTCTCCTTTCCCCATCTCCCTTTTTCTGTGTCTTAATTTTCCCCATCTCCCTCCCCTGTGTCTCATTTCCCCCTCTCTCCCTCTCCTGTTTCTCCTTTTCCCCCATGTCTCCTTTTCCATTCTCTCTTCCCCATATCTCCTTTCCCCCTTTCTCCCTCTCCTATTCCTCGCTTCCTCCGGTCACTTTACCCACGTGTCTCCTTTCCCACTCTCCCTTTCCCCCCTCATGTCTCGTTTCCCCCTCTCCCTCACCTGTGCCTCCTTCTCCCCCTCTCTTTGCCTTGTGTCTCCGTTTCACCTCCTCTACCTCTCTCTTGTCTCTTTTCCCCCCACTTTCCCGCCGAGGTCCCCTTTCCCCCCTCCCTTTCCTTCTTTCCCTCCTTCCTTTCCTCCTTCCCCCCTTGTCTCCTTCCCCCCCTTGCTTTCCCTACCTTGTTTCCTTTCACCCACCTCCCCCTTCTCCCCCCCCCCTTTGGTACCTGGATTGAATCCTGCCAGTAGCTACACTCACCTCCTTTGCTGTCCCCGTCAGGCCGGAACTACTTTCTGTATCAAGCCCGGCATTGCGCAGCTTGATCCAGAAAGTAGTTTTGGCCAGACTGGAACAGCAGAATAGTGAGTGCGGCGCAGCTGGCATGATCCCATCCAGGTACGTGGTGGTGATAGGGTGTTGCATGCCCGGGGGGGATTCGCGATGAGCACCTACTGGTAGGAACCAGGTACTGGGGAGTGATGCGAGGTTGGGGGGCCTCCAGCACTCATTGCGATCCCCCACTGGCAGGAACCAGGTAAAGGGTGTTGCAAGCCCGGGGGCTTCGCAATGAGCGCCTGTGGCACTCATCGCGACCCTCTACTGGCAGGAACCAGGTACTGGGGAGTGATGAGAAGCCGGGGGGCCAGGTACGCAGTGATGCCGCCGCTGGCTGCAATACGCACCTTCAAAGCTCTTTGCAGCTTAAGTGCTGTGAGGCTTGCATGTGTGTTGGTAGCACTGGCTTGCCTCACTTCGCAAGGCTTGTGGTTGCGACGTTTGCTTTACCAACATCGCAAACGTTACAAGCATCGTTCTTGGTCCACAACTATATTTGTGTTATGTATACTGTATATTGTGAGTTGGCGATGGTCTTGTAGCCATTCCAGCCTTGTGTAGGTCTACAGTCTTTTCCCTGACATCCTTGGCTCTTTGGCCTTGGCCATGGTTGATTGATTGCTTTTGTGGACAGGTGTCTTTTACACAGGTAACAAGCTGAGATTAGGAACACTCCCTTTAACTGGGAGCCAGGAATCTTGCTGATTGATAGGGGATCAAATACTTTTTTCCCCACTGTACCTTGGGCGCTGACAAGGTCGGGGCTTAGTAAATGTGTACTGAAGTGTAATAAAATGAATAGTGAAAGACAGCAAAAGTGTTTACTTCGGGCGCTGATAACATCTGAGCAAAGAGGATATGCCCCTAAAGTGCGTTAAAAAGTGAAATGAAGGCTGAAAAGCAGTTACCTTGTTCGCTGACATTGACGATGCTTCTTATTGGCTGACAAGCGGTTTCCTTGTTTTACTGACATGAATGATGCTTTGCAACGTGGAGCTTGGAGAAAGCCAGGATGCGTGGAGGACCGCCTTCCGAAGTGAATGCCTAAAATACACTGAGGTTAGAGAGGAAGGGGCGGATCGGAAGCTTATGAAGGAAGAGAGGGACCCTCCCAGAACCTCAGGCCACACAGGTGCGGCCTTCTATTTATGTGTGTTTATATTTATATATGGTAAGTCATAAAGTGTCACGTACACTTACAGAAAGAAATATCACTGCTTGTAGACATTTTGAAGTATACAAAAATAATTTAATGTACTGCATTGCATCCTCAGACAGCCTGCTGCCCCTCTGTAAATGTCTTGCCCTAGACCTGGGCCTTGTGGGCCTGGGCAGAAATGCACCCCTGAATAAATCTATAGAACTGGGGAAAACACTTATACTTTAAAAGGCTGGTTACATTTTTAAAACTGTAGTGTCCCTTTAAAAGGAAATGGATGTAAACACGAAAGAACATTTAGATATATTAAGGGATTTAATGAATGGCATACGGAAAACATATTTCAGTGAAATGCAAGATTATTATTAAAGTGTTTGCCAATGACGTTTCCTGCAGATGTGTTAAAAAACTTAAGTGCAAGACTGATGGCAGCAGGCTGGAAAGCTTGTCTTGGACTTCAGCAAAATCTGAGGATTAATGGAACGTGCTCACCATGACTTCAATGGGACAAATAGTTTATATGTGAGGAAGTGTAAGGTTCATAGCAGAGTTAAAGTTTGCACCTTGAGTGAGTGGAGGTTACATTAATGTGTGGTTACCTGAGGAGAGTTGCCAGGAGTATGAATGTCAAAACCTACTTAGGAGAATGCTGGGATTTGATACTTTCTACAAACCTATAGAGAAACCAGTAAAGTTGCAGCATCCCCATTAAAGTGACACAGCAAAGGTTCCAATTTTTGGCATATAGTAAATGTACACAAATCAAAATAATTTCATATGGTTCTTCCTAAAATGTTCTAGTGGAAGTGTTACATAATTGAACTTGAAAGTTTGGTATTTTAAGCATAAATTATATATACAGGACCTCATTTGCTCAATGTAACTCTGCTTATCTAGGGCTATTGATAATCTCTTCATGAAGGAAGGGGTTGCAAAAGGAGGAGCATGCACATTTGGATAAATAATAAGTAGTCAGAGATGTTTAATTATTAAAGTCTGTCCTTATAGATATAATGATATTCTTCTGTATCAGCTTTAAGTGTGATAATTAATTAACCTAGATAAGGAGCATTAGAGAGGTGGGGTCTGTATAAACAATTCATGTTTAAAATACACAACTTCAAAGTTCACCTATTAAATTCTTCCACTGAAAATTTGTAATAGCAACCAATAGCAATTAGACTTATTCATATGTGTACTTTTCATTCAAGCCAAATCTGGGACCTTTTTTGTAGAAGTAAAGGGTGGCATGGACATAGGAGTAAGTGGTGGGATTCTGTCTAGCTCCACAAAGCCCAAGCCTAGGTTAGAACACTTTCAGGGAGCAGCAAGGCTGCTTGAACTGCTGAATAAAAAAATGTAAAAACACATAAACCAGCTGGGAGCTAGCAACAGGATGCTCTTATCCAGATGTAATAGGGAAATAAAGCTGACTACCGATGCTGATGAGGGGTAAGTATTGTCTAAGTGACAAGAGGATAGCGCTATTACCCTTGGGTACCACTAAGAGGTTATGAGGAGGCTATGATAGACTCAAGATGGAAAAAATGAGGCTAACATAAAACAATCTTAACCTCTCTAAGCTCCGTCATTAATGATACATAAGTGGGAGCACACAAATCTGAATGGCCTTGGGCAGCATAAAACCTAAACAAGCCTGTGTCAGGCTGTGTCAGGAGAAAGTTTCTTAGTGGATAAAACCCAAAATATCATAGGTTCCTAAGATTGCTTACGTTATCCAGTATTCTCTAATCAAATACTGTTGGATATGCCTAAGAACACAATTTTATTTTTGGGGTGAGTGTTGTTTAACATACACATAGCAAAGTGTTTTCATAATTGAGACATTTATAGCAATGTATTCGGTAATTAGGGCCACAGCACAATCCCTACCATATCTGCCCAAAAAGCTCCACCATAACTGTGGCAGTTTTTTTTTGTTCAAGGTATGTACCCATCACAATCCTAAGTCCTATAAAACCCACCGTTAACTGAGGTCCACTTACCAGTGCTTTTTCACCACAGCCTTGATGAAGTTATGGTCCCCACGCAGCACTGCTGCAGAGTCTACTGATCTGTCAGTTCAATAGTTGCATAGCAGTGCTGCACATCTTAAATACCCCCTTCCCCAATCCATCCACTGCTGATCACTCCTAGAAGCCCAGCAAAACATGGGGATTCCCTCCTCCCATGGCACCTAAACATTAACCCAGTGCTACAGAGGTTATTTAAGGACCTCAGGCACATAAATATTACCCCTATTACAGGAGTCCCTAACAGGCACAAATGTAACCCCTAGACTACAGGGGTGCTTTAAGGGTACTTTAAATATCAAATATAACCATTAAAGGAACTCTGTGGATCAATTAATTCACCCTTGACACAAAGGTCCTGTAAGGACCTCTGTGGCATGTACAACCTATGGGGGTCCTCATACTACAAATAATAGAACCCTACATTACCAAAAATAAATAGAAATAAATTACACAGAAGAAAAAAACAAAATGCCACAAAATAAAAAAATAAATTACAAGAAAATATAAAATCACTACATAAAAAGATACTGTAAAATAAAAAAGAATACATAAAATAAAATAATAAGCTAAAAACCCTTAAAAAAATATACATATACTTACCTACCCTAATGACCATCCAGCGATGATCAGGGATGCCCTGGTCCTCGCTCTTCTGCCCTGAATCAAGAGGGCTATCCATTGCAGCAGGCTTTCATGACAATTTTGGCAGTTTAGGCTCCCTATTAGATTGAATGGGGGGGTCGCGAACAATCACTATGTTCAAGAATTTCCTAATTTGCAGTTGTTGTTATTATTATTTATTTGTAAAGCACCAGCATATTCCATAGCACAATCCATGGGTTAAGTACAAGGCAAAAACTATTTTAACATATTGCAGAGAGCCCTGTTTTTAAGCTTAGAATCAAGTTTGCTTCCTGCTTTCCCTAAACCACCTTGCAAGATTGAAAATGTGCACACTTACAATATAAAGGGTTTGGTTGTAGTATAGGAGGGTGATAGATGCACTGTGTATATTAAGGCTGAAGGTGAAAAGTTTTGAGGTAGAAAGATAGTCAAGGGGAGCGAGGCATGGCGTTCCAGAGAATAGGGGCAGCACAAGAAAACCACATGACAAGTCCTAAAGGCAGGACTTAGAGGAGGTGTTAAGAGAGGAGGAAAAAAGAAAGTTGTTAGCAGAATGAAGAGGGCGGATGGGGGAATATTTTGACATGAGGGCAGGGATATAAGTGGGTGTGTTAAACACGCCTAGATTAGCGAATAATTACCAGCTTTAATATAAAGCTGAAAGGCTATCTATATTTGTGCTTTTTCCCACTCATTTGGAGATACAGTGCTCTGAATAGTGGATGAATTTTCCGAATGACCACATGATAGCTATGGATTTGACTAGCGTAGTCTAATTCAGAGAATTAGCAGAAGACCATAAATGGTATTCTTGTACGCATGGGTGTGTGTAACTTTGAAAACTCGATTTCTCCAGTTTTCCATGTGGCTGAAGGAATTCTTTGCGTGGACAGCTGACCAGTGAGGGGACTTTGTGAAGGGCATGTGACCTAACTGACAAGAAAGAAGTAAAGAACATGAGCCGCATATCCAACGAGCGACAAATGATTTACGGGTTTGTCTCTGAAGCCCTTAACTCGCAGCATGTCCTAAATTAATAGCTCCGTAAATCTTCAAAATGTCAAGCTTGCAGCCGTTGCAGGTGTCACGTTCCACATACGAGCTTGGAATTTAATGTGGCTAATAGGCCCCTATTCAATTGAGCAATTGTTGTTTACGGTAGCCTGTAATGTAGCCATAAACAAATTTGCTATTCAATTGGCGTCTTTTAGCGAGCAGCAAATGATCCACGGGTTACAGTCTGAAAATCTCTGCGGTTGTCAAAATAACTCCAATCAATCTAAGCTTTTGGACTTTCAGGCCTGCAAAAGTTACAATCGCTAAAATTGCTATTCAATTCATACAATTCCTCAAGCCTGCAAATGTTTTCACACCCTTAAATGGCAAATGTAAAAGAAAATCCTGCAACTACCAGATAAGACTCGCCAGGGGGTTAAACACCTGATCGTAGCACTGTAAATGCAAATAAAAAATCAATACTGCACTGTAAATGACTAGGAAAGTGATGAAAGACATTAGAATTAATTGCAAGCTCGCAAATCTGCAATAGAAAAAAAAAATATGTTTCATTTTGGTGTCATATAAATCTTAGGTATCAATGAGATAATACATATCAGGCCATGAAATGCTACTTATGATTGCATGGTTTGCGGTTTCAGATTTCGACCTGTAAGTTTTGTGCTTGTTCAATTGAATCGCTCTGTAATTGTAGCAAATTTCAAGCTCGCAGACATACGGACTGTATAATGTAATCTGCGGGCTTGCAATTGAATAAGGCCTATAGTGTATTGATATATGTTTACAAAATAGAAAAACTTCGATAAATTTGGTGCTTCTTAAATCCTGACTCGAGCAGATAAATTATTGAGGCACAACGGAGTTAGATTTACACAATTGAAAGAGCAGTTTTCACTGCACAATATACATTTTTAAGCTCTTATATATCTATTCCATTCTATTGCCCGGTTTGTAATTTTATACACACTTAAAATCGCCACATATTCTATTAGCTACTCGGAATTCGAATATGAGTTACCCACCCACAATCACTATGGACCAGCCAAATCCACAAATTCGGCCTTAGAACTCCATGGGTTTTAGCACAGTTCGAATATTACAAGCTCTGAATAATTAAAGTTATACAAAATTGATATTCTATCAGACCCGTAGCTCTAGCTCACAAATAAAGTCTATCCTGCAAATGAAAAGAAATTTCAAGTTTCTGTCAAAAATATTACAAGTACTAAATAGGACTCACAAGGGCTTTTTCAAACACCTATTAAAGCTGGAGCAGCAATTAAACACACAATACTGTACTTTAAAAGCATGGAAAGCCATGGAAACACATTAGAATGAATTGCACAACAGTCTCATACCCACAAATATGCAATTAAAACATTTTTTTTAATGTTATTTCAGAGTAATATCGATCCCGGGAATCAAGGGGTTAATACATATCATGAAACCCACATGGACTAAAACAGAGGATCTAATGCATTTTATAGATTGCTTGATTGAGAGCCTGATTGGCAAATATTACTTATTGGCACTAATACATTTGAAGCCTCCGATTGCAGATTACGTCTAATTTAAATGTTTTACAAACGTCATGATGACGGCCTCATTTAATATTGGCTGTGTCTAAGAAGTAAATTACGGGCTTGCTTAAATATTGCCAGATCATATGATCATGCTCCCTGAAATCTTACTTAAAAAGGAAAGGTTTACGTGTGGAGGCAGTAAGACGTAAATCGAGGGCTTAAGTCAATAGAATACATCTAAACATTTAGGCTCCCTCAGCAAAAAATACGGGTTAGAGTAATTTGCAGGTTTCTAAGAGAGTAGGGATCATAATCGTTATCTTATATATTGCTGGGGCGGATATACTAAAGATCAGTGTTGTGGTCAACAAAGTCTTTGCAAGATTTGTTGCTAGCTGTTGCCACGTGCTTTGTAGTGTTTATTAAGAATATTGATATAAGGACATGTATGGACAGAAAAGCTTGTCAGCAGTGAGCTACATCAATAATATAGCAAAACTTACTACTAGAAATATATGCAATAATGCATGTCAATTTGCACCATGCCTAATCTTTTACATTGCAGGAAACTTTGGCCCCTATTCAACAGGTGAAATTTGAAATTTTCAACAGTTACAGAGTGATGCAATTGATCAAGCCGGCAGCTACCTGGCCGAAAGCCTGAACCGTAAACCATGCACCCGTAAGTAGCATTTCAGAGCATGATCATAATCAATTAAGCAAGGCTGTAACTACCGATTTAGAAACAGACAATAGTAAATGAGACCGTAATCATGACATCAGTAAAACATGAAGGTCAAACGTCAATCAATTAGTGTTTAAAAGTTCTATATGGGATCAGACTGGCAATCCGGCAATGTATAAAATAATAAAAATGAATGAAGGAAATGTTATAGTCCATGTGGGTGACCGGAAAAATATTTTTGATTGCAGATTTGCGAGCTTGAGACTGTTGTGCGATTATTTCTAATGTCTTTCATCACTTTCCACGTCTTTTAAAGTGCAGCATTTATTTTTTATTTGCATTTACAGTGCTACGATCAGGTGTTTAACTCCCTTGCGAGTCCTATCTTGAACTCGTAGGATTTTCTTTTAGAATTGCCATTTACAGGTGTGAAAACAATTGCGGGATTGAGGAACTGTAGCAATTGAATATCGATTTGTGATTGTAACATTTACGGACTTAAAGATCAAAGGCTTAGATGGTTTGGGAGTTATGATTTTGAGAACCGCAGGGATTTTCAGCCTGTAACCCACAAATCATTTGTGGATAGCTAAAAGACGCCAATTGAATAGTAGGTTAGTTTACGGGATACATTACAGGCTCCAGTAACTAACAATTGCTCAATTGAACAGGTGCCTTTGTGTTTTATTTGTAGGTACTACCTGCAAGAAAACAAATGACTAAAAAAGAAGTCATCTTTTCTTGTAAAAGTGGCAGCTACTCTATTAATAACATTCGCACTGTTCTCACATTTCATGGAAGGCATAGGGGTCACGATTCTTAGATTCCAAAGCTGCAAAGGAATACCTATAGATTACTTTAGCAAGACCTTTGAGCAGTGGATAACTCAAACTAAATAATTATATGAATAAAACATGTGTTAAAGATTATTTGTAGTGATGCGAGCCTGGTAGATCCTGAATATAATAATTTCCTATGAACAAATCTAACTGCAGAGCTTCCAATAAGAAGCCACAGGTTAAATCTGCTCATGGTACTAATATGAAGAAGAGAAAATCCTCTGTGTGGCGAACCTCCAAATCCTCTTTTTCTCTTTTGTTCTCTTAAATACATGTGATAATTCTATTAATCCTGGTAGCATCGACACTACCTATTTGTTAAGGATAATATGTGGAGTAATGTATTAAGTTACTATATGCTTGCTTTGTACTAATATAAAGCTATCAATTTGATTGTTGTTGCTTAGTTGTTCAGTCATGTCTGACTCTCTGTGACCATATGAAATGCTGCTCGCCAGGCAAATCTATCAGCCACTGCCCATTTGAACTCCATCAAGCTTAATTGCTTCAATGATCTCATATATCCATCTCCACCTTTACCTTCATTTTCTTCAAGAATCTTGTCTTCTCATGATATGGCCAAAATATTTGAGCTTCAGCCTCATGATCATACCTTCCATACAGTTTGTTTTGTTTTCCTGTAGTACTTATTTATTGGATCTTCTTGCAGTACAAGGGACTCTAAGCAATTTTCACCAATACCACAATACAAAGGCATCAATTCTCCAGCTCTCACATCCATATGTTTCTACTGGGAATACCATTATTTTTACTATGCAGACCTTTGTTGATAATGTCATATCATTACTTTTTATTAGTTTGTCCAAGCTTGCCGCAGCTTTTCTCCCCAAAAGCAAACATATTTTCATTTCATGGCTATAGTTACCATCTGAAGAGATCTTGGATCCCCGGGAAAATAAAATATGCCATTGGCTCCACTGCTTTCCCATTTATTTGCCAGGAACTGTTGTTTGCCATGATCTTCATTTTGTTAACATTGAGCAGCAGGACAGCTTGGCACTGTCTTTTTTCACCCTTATCAGTAGGTCCTTTAATTCCTCCTCAATATGATACATTAAATCTAATGAATGTGATTTTTAACAGTGGAGTTGCCTGCGATAATGCGATGGAGTAAATAAATTTCTGTAAATAACATGGCTTACACAGTAGTACTTTGGTTTTATTTCAGTGACATGGTGTGCATTTATCAAACATTCCTGCATGTGTCATGCACATTGTATTTTAGAATATACCCCTTTATTCTGCTGACCAAACCTGTACATTGACAGTGATGTATTCATTCTCAGTGAAAACTATGAGAAAAATTATCTGTATTGTTCTATTTCAATATCAAACAAGATATATATATATATTTGAATTTGCTCCTTCACAATATAATGCTGGAGAAATATGCCACTGTATATGCAATAGTTTAATAAACCTTTCTACTCTGCACAAAATCAATCTAGAAATGGGAGGTCAGAATATGACATGTCAGTCCTGGTAGTTTAGATGAAAAATTCAGATTCAATTTTTTTGCATTCAACTAAATTACCTATTTTAAAACCGTCCACCAAATCTTTCCAAGATATGAATTATTTCTTTGACAACTGGTAAAAAAAAGTTTTGATTGGCTCATAATCATTTCACTGAAGATCAGGAGGAAAATAGGAATAATATTAAAGTAGAAAAAGTGGATTGCAAGGACAAAAAACTGTATCTTTTTCATCTCAACCAATTCTTCTAAATTTATCACCACCTATTAAAACAGGAGATAAGATCCCTTTGCTTCCTACTATATTCCAAGAACCATAATTGCAAAGTGATTATGCCAGACTGGAAGTACCTAGCACACTCTTGTTTGGACCATAATTATAAGTATGAGTTAAAGTACAGATAGGATATTTTTAAAACATTTGTAAAACATCCTTATCTTAAAGAGCCAGAAAAGATGCATATATTTATAAAGCTCATGAATGGTCAAGACTGACTATACTTCCATGCTGTTATTAATTGCCGCAATGAGGTAAAAACAAGCATCTCTTTCAGTATTCTCTAAGCTATATTTCTTTCTCATCCCATATTGCACCTTCACCATAAATTTATGTTTGGGATGGGACGTGTGAAGAACACTAGGCAGTAATAAAGAAAAGTCATGGTAAAGGGTGTTGGTGGAGCTAGAAGATGCAGAACCCCAACGTAAATAAGCGCTTACCCAAAATACAAAATCACTCAATGTTCATTTCCATAAAAGCACTGGTCTGGTTGAGGGTGCCAAAGGGAGGCGGGGGGGGGGGGGGGGGGGGGGGGCGGTCTGATCTACACTACAGAAATATATTTAAGTAAGTAAGTGGCAAGAGTTGTGGTTATTGCTTTTGAGGTGAAGCTTCCCTAGTGGCAATTCTTATAAGGTTCAAGGGGTATGTTTTTACATAATTCTTACTTGTCATTTTCCGTAGGAAGGGATTAGACTTTCACAATTTCCTTTATCTTAAATCCACTTCTAAAACCACATCTGGCAAGCTAGCTGTCTCCCCCTAATGGTTTGTTCCATTGTTTTGGGGATTTTTGATGGAGGAGTTCCTTTACAGGTGGCTTTAAATGCGTTTTCCAAGTTTACTATATTATATTTTACCAGTAATACAAAATGATACACCAAAAACAAAGAAAATAATAGACATAGCCCCCGCCTGATCACTACCTGTACTGTGATAGTTCTCTAACTATCAGAACTTCCATCAAGCAAAACCTGGATATAGTCAACAGCATCCACCTCCACACAGCACCCCCCTCTTAGCATCCATCACTACACAGCACCCAGTACTTGTCAGCAGCCATCACCCACTCAGTATCAACCCCCACACAGCACACAATCTCTCTTAGCACCTTCCACACATAGTATCCATCAATATCTCTTTTGCTGCCCCTAACAGAACCCATCCCCAAGTCCTTGCTCTCTCCCCTCTTCCGTGAAACAAATGCCCAGCATGGTGAACTACTCCACACTGCTACTTCTTTCAGTTGAAGTGCTCTTTTTTAAACAATCATCAAACAATTTCTGGCCCCTGTGGTTGTGCGGCCAAGAAGGCCCAGGGGTGGCCTTGGTGTGTTGGGCCAGATGGAAGCCGTCAGTGGACCCTTACACTACAGAACAAAAATAAAATGCAAAAAATTAAATAAAATTACAAAGCAGTGCCTTAGGACGCGGGCCCGGGGGCCACTGTCTGCACCACTGGTACCTTCGCCCTTCGATTTCTGTTACATTTTGCAGTAATCACACATTTTTACTGTATCTAAGAAATGAATTATAAATTGCACCTGTGCATTAACAATTACTTTTATTGCCACTTTAAGCAGCAATTTAACACTGCCCTTCACAGCTAATCTTAGTGAATGTTCTTCTGTATCAGACATTTCTTTGTTATGAGTGTCATGTTAATGAGCTAATGTAGTGTCTGTAATGTTCTGGGTTTTTCAACAGAAAGACCCACGAGACTGAGACTGAGTATTAAGAGCATTTTCCAGACAGGTTGTCTTACTAAAATTGACATCATCTGCATAAAATTTGCTTCTGTCACTCTGGGATGTCGCTTTGTGCTTATTAATATGGTGCATAACTCTGGCATGATGCAGAGCATATCCAGAGATGACACAAAACACTATATCCAGAGATGATGCAGGTCAGTCAACAAATCCTCACAGTGTCAATAAGTAGTATTTATCATAGTTGTATATTGACACAGAACAGCACTGAATCTATGGTTTATTACCTATTAAATAACACATTGAGAAAAATGTTATATGTGAACAAATTTGAACTTGACTACTTTGTAGTTTATTGTTCTAAAAAGTCTGGAAGAGGAAGTGGATATAATAGAAATGAAGCAAACTGAAACTGAACAGAATTTACAATTGTGATTGGATTTTTTCAAGGTCAGTGAATGCGTAGCTTAACTTGAAAGTCACTCTTTGTTTATGCCCCATTTATTCTGCACTTTTGCTAGCTGGTTGCACACCTCCATACTAAGGCAACATATTTCTAGCTTATCTGGTTCAAAAACAGTAGTTAAATACATGTTAGCTACTATGCTTTAGCATATCACAAATTAAGTTCAAATTCTTCTTATATGTATAAACGTAAATCAGGGGCAAAACTACCAACGTCACATGCACGCCACATCATTAGCATATACTGGGTGCCGGCACCCAGTATATGCTAATGACGTGACGTCACATGCGCGCCACGTCAAGATGCCGGAAGGAGCGCAGGCCGGAGCAGAAGCTTCAGATGCAGGTAAGTGAGGTGAGAGGGGGAGGTATTTAGAGGGGTAGAATGAGGAGGGGGGTTTAGAATGAGGAGGGCGGGTTGAGGATGAGGAGGGAAAGAGACACGTGGGGTTAGAGAGACACGGGGGGGTAGAGAGACATGGGCAGGTTAGAGAGACACGGGGGGGCGTTAGAGAGACATGGGGGGAGAGTGAGTCGAGTATAAGCCAAGGGGGCCCTTTTTAGCCTTCAAAAAAGGGCTGAAAAACTTGGCTTATACTAGAGTATAAACGGTATATATATATATATATATATATATATATATATATATATAGTACTGCTAAAGACTTGGGGCCATATTCAATTTGGATCGCAGATGGCCGTATGTCTGCAGGTGTGTTGTGGGCTCATGTTCGTCTCTAATTGCGATGCTATTCAATTGCTCAAGCCCCCAAGGTACTGTCCCAAAGCCAAACCTGTAAACCATGCTCTGGCTCTTAGCAGATCAGGGCGGGATCAATTCAGCAAGCCCGTAACCTCCCATTTCAAATCAGCCAATATAGAATGAGACTGTCATTATTACAGCAGTAAAACATGGAGGTTACATGTTAACCAATTAGGTTCAAGGATCCGATATGGGATCAGACTCGCAAACCCTCTAAATAAAGTATTATGTAAATGAATGCCATGTATTAACTCATTGATACTCAAGATCAATTTAACCCCAAAATGAAACATATAAAAAAAAAATCCTGCTGATTTACGAGCTTGAAACTGTTGTGCAATTACTTCTAATGTCTACCATCGCTTTCCCCTTTTTTTACAGTGCAGTATTACATTTTTATTTGCATTTACAGTGCTATGAATAGGTGTTTAACCCCCTTGCGTGTCCTCTCCTGCACTCGTAGGTTTTTCTCCTTCATTTGCTATTTATCGGTGTGAAAACATTTGCAGGCTTTGGGAAATTAAATAATTGAATAGCGATTTGCGATTGTGAAAGCCATGCGAAAGTGAAAGATCAAAGGCTTCTGGAGGCTGTAAGTTACGGGTTTAACTATCACCAGCTTTTCAAGGCCGTAACCCGGAAGCTGTTCAGAGCCCGCAAAAAAATTTGAATAGCAAATTAGCTTGCGACTTCACTTATGGGCTACCAAATCTCCCTAAACCTCAATTGAATAAGGCCCCTGATAAGGAGTATATAAGTATATTCTCGAAAACTTGTCAGAATAAATGAATATGTTTATCCAATAAAAAAGGTATCACCATACACTGCAGTACTCTGATTATTCAACTATATATATATATATATATATATATATATATATATATATATATATATATATATATATATATATATATATATATTGTGAGAAGGAGGGCCGCCGGGTACTGAACTGATCTTGAAGGAATATAACCCAAAAACGTGCAGTAGGGTGCAGTAGACAGGTATTTTATTATCCCAGAGGGAAAAACAAAACAAAAGAAACCCAGCAACAACTTGGCTAGAGAAAATAAAAAAAATGACATAAACAGACTTACTAACTTGCCGGAACACCCTGACTAATCCTGAGCCTCTATTCAGCCTCAAGCAAACAATAAAGCGAAGTATAAAATATGAGACAGCAATTTCCTCTAGCGGTGTGCACCAATTAGTCTCTGGAGTATAGCAGGTCCTATGGTCATGGATTTTTACCACCTAGTGGTCATAGGTTTTCACCACCCAGTGGTCAGAGGTTTTCACACCTAGTGGTCAGGCCACTGGCCAACCCATCTCCCTGTGTGACCTGCCCCCAGGGACCCATAAAGAGTACAGCAGGTGCTCTAATAAATAACGGCACTCTTAAGTGTAACAGTCCCTTCCCTGAGGGTGTGTAAAGATAAAGGTAAATTGCTTCTGGCCTTTAGAATAGCTGGTATCTAGCCTCCCCTATAGCTTTTGTGAGTATCTCCCAGTCTGATGATGACAGCAGTTGCCAAGCGGAATATAGTATACTGTGCTCCTTGCTGGCCCAGCAGTTCTGGTGTATGCAGACTGCAGCTTTTTCCTGATCTATAGTCCTCCACAGTTGAAGCGCTTCCTGTCTCCACTCAGTCTCTCTCACAACTCAAGCTCTACCCCTCTGGCTGCTGCTTCCTGGAGTTTAAATAGCCTGGCTGTTTATCCAGGTGCAGTTAAGTGCTATAACTCCCTGAGTGCTGGACACACTGACATTTTCAGTCTGCTGCTAACATATATGCCTTCTATGATACATCCATGGCTCCTACTGACTTTCTCACACACACCCCCCTCCCCGAACGGCTCAAAGACAGCGGAGTGAGCGTCTGCCGAAAGGCAGTGGAACCGCGAGAGGGTGTCAGCATTGCCCCAGAGACTTACAGCCCTGTGGACCAGGTCGAAAAGGAAAGGCTGCAGCGACAGGAACCACCTCATCTCCCACTGCAGGGGAGAATGGTCCAAGACCAGGGTGAAGCGTCTCACCAAGAGGTAGTACCTCAAAGCATCTACGGCCCACTTAACTGCCAGGCATTCCTTTTACACCACAGAGTACTTCCGTTCCCTTAGTAGCATTTTTGGCTTAAATACAGCGCATGTTTTTTTCCATCCAGTACCTGCAACAACAAAGCTAGAAAAAACGCTGGTAGAAGTCTGGTGCCACCAACATGGCATAGCGCTGACCGTAGGTCTTCAAAGGACGCGTCAGTTTCTGGGTTCCACCTAACCGTGTCAGGAGTTTTACCCTTGGTAAGGTTGGTTAGAGGGACAGCAATGGTGGCGAAGTCCGGGAAGAACCGTGGGTAGCACCCCACTGCTCCCAAAAAGGCTTGTATTTGCTTCTTTAGTAGAGGTTTCGGTCAGGCTTGTATGACCTCGACTTTATTCAACTGTGGTCTGACCAACCCACGACCTACTACATATCCTAAATATTTCGCCTCTGTTTTACCCAGATTATACTTGGCCACATTGACCTTCAGCCCATCCGGACTTTTTCTAAGTTGTCAACTAATTCGGCAATTTGGGGAAGTGGGTATGAATCCCATTGGGGTTTAGCATTCAACCTCCTGAAATCGCTGCAGAACTGAGTGCTCCCATATGGCTTGGGTATGCGGACTATGGGACTGAACCAATTGCTAGACTATTTCTCGATAATTCCGTCTCTCAGCATCTCCTGTACTTCCTCCCTTAACTCTTCCCTTTTCACCTCCGGTATCCTATACGATTTAATACGAACTTTACTACCCAGCTCGGTAATGATAACATGACAGATCTCCAAGGTTCGCCCGGGATACATTGAAAACACATGCAGGTTACGGGTTGCCATCTGTAGTACTTCTGCCTTCTGTAGAGGGGACAGCTCTGTAGAGATCGGTATCTCGGGAAAGGTTCTTTCAAATCGGTAACAGAAGAGGCAAAACTCACTTCAATTTCTCTTTCCCGCTATTCCTTTAATAGATTTATGTTATATATCTGCTCCTGTTTCCGGCGATCTGGTTGTCTTATTTTAGAATTCACGTCACCTATGACCGCTAGGATTTCATAAGAACCTTGCCATCAGGCCAGCAGCTTGCTCTCAGCCATAGGGACCACCACCATAACTCGATCTCCTGGCTGAAACTTCAGAACTTGAGCAATGCGGTCATAATATGTCTTCTGTTGGGCCTGGGCCCGATCCAGATGCTCCCTAATGAGAGGTCTAACTTGGGCCATTCTCTCTTTTTGGCTTTGGATGTATTCTATGACGTTTTGGCCGGGCACTCTTTGCTCTTCCCAGGCTTCTCGTACCGTGTCTAGGATTCCCCCGGGGATGGCGTCCACACAGGAGCTGAAGCAGTGAGAACCTGGTTGAGGTCTGGGGTACCTCTCATATGGCGAACAGGAGGCAGGGTAACAGCAAATCCTAATTTTGTGTCAACCATTTTCCTTATCCTGCTCTTTAAGGTGCGGTTGAATCTTTCTACCAGCCCGTCAGTTTGGGGATGATAAAACCTTTTTAGGATACTGTCTAAGGTTTTGTCCACTACCAAGAGATGGCTATGAGCCAAGTTCATAACTTTCCGTCTGTAATTTCTACCACCTCCTTGGTGGGTTTTACAACCCGATATAGGAAGTCTTTTCTGATTAGAAAATATGGACTATGGAGGGTATTCTCTTCCTGGTAGCTGGATGCCTGTGAATGAGGTTGCAAGTTAGTTTGAGGCATATTTGGCATTTTTTTAAGATCGAAAATCGCCTAAGCAAGAAAAAAAATGTCTGCCGGCTGGCTCTAACTTCCACCTCAGTTTTCTGACTGGTAGAGAGTTTTTCCAGAGCGGCCTGGTTCACTTGGATGGCTCCGGTTGGTCTCCTGTTGTGCCGCTGTTACCATCATTAAGGACTTCATCATATCCTCCATGCCAGTGGCGGGGTAGTCCTTCAAACCAGGACCAAATATCCCACTTCAAACACCAGTGTGACAAGGGATGGCCACAGAGTGATCTTGAAGAAACACACAACAAACGTGCGGTAGGGAGCAGTAGACTGGTATTTTATAATCCCAGAGGGAAAAACAAACCAAAAGAGACCTAGCAACAATTTGGCTAGAGAAAATATAAAATCTACATAAATGGACCTACTAACTTGCAGAACACCCTGACTAATCCTGAGCCGTTTTTCTGCCTCAGGCAAACAATAAAGTGAAGGACAAAATATAAGACAGCAATTCCCTTCACCAGTGTGCACCAATTAGTCTCTGGGATATAGCAGGTCCTATGGTCATGGATTTTCACTACCTAGTGGTCACAGGTTTTCACCACCTAGTTTTCAGAGGTTTTCCCCACCTAGTGGTCAGGGTATTTCACCACCTAGTGTTCAGGGCACTGGCCAGCCCATCTCTCTGTGTGCCCTGACCCCAGGGACCCATAAAGAGTACAAGAGATACTCTAATAAATAAAGGCACTCTTAAGCGCAAACATTATATAGTAATGTTGTCACTAATTCCAGATCCCCCTTTATCGACCCCAGGAGCCGGATGAACTCATAGTACGGGCTTGGCGAGTGACTGGTTGTCATTTCCTAGTCGAACCAGGTACGATATTTAGATTATGTATGAAGAAAATGTGCTCATAGGACACATATCAATTTAAGTTCCAGCTATTGTATTGTTTGTTTGTTCAAAGTTTTTCGGTTTTTTTTTTTATAGTTTTTTCCTTTCTTTCCATTTTTATATTATGTTATGTGAAACATTGATATTTTAAACCTAAACTCGGTTTTATTATTTGCAACATAAGATCTCAACCAGTATTTTTTTATTGTATCAAGATTGTTATAGACCTTCTTAAAACCTTTCAATTTAGAAAATAGAAAATGTTGAAATGTGCTCTATCAGTGTTAAACAAATAATATACCCTGCACAACAAACTAATTACTTCTTAAACATTGTAAAACTTTATTAAGCAAAATGTTTATAACAACACTGGCTTTGTTTGACAATAAAACATATTGAAACGAAACCAAAATAAAAATGTATGTGCTTTTAGCTATGCAGCTCTAGATAATATGATCATTGGATCAAAATGCATCTTATAAATCACAAGGATGAAGTATTCCAAACTGAAAGATTTCCACATCAGTTGACACAACTTTCATCTTTATCTTTTTAATTAATGACACAGGACTTTTTTTCACCAGTGATATTTTTGTTTATTTCAGTAAGATTATCATTTTGCAAAGGTGATACAAAGTGCCATTGGGAAAAGCTTAACCTATGCGTCAAATTCAGTATGTAACAAGCAAGAAATATTAGCCCTGAGCATAAAAGCAACTTTAGAGAAACTATTAGAGAAAGCTGAAGATTCTGTTTGTATATAGAAATGTATATATCTCTCACTGGAGGGTGGCTGGGTGGGTGGGAAAGGAGGAAGATGGGAGTGGGGGTTGTTATATCATTGGAGATTTCACTATTTGACCCTCACCCCCTCACATATATATGTTCAAAAGCAGGCAATAAAAAAGGAGATCCAATGCCTGCTCCTTCAGAAATGTAAATGTTCCTCTCATACATTCAGTCTTCAAAAACATACCCCTCCAGGGACCAACAGAGGCATCAAAATGTATATATTTTCTTACTGAAATACAGCTTTATTACATTTTTACTGCCTAATTATGCTTTTACACTACAATTTTTATACCATATATATTTTTCATTATACAGTTATCCACAGCAGTTTTTGTAGTATTCATTTAGTGAGTTCTTTCGTGTATTGTATATAACCGAACAACTTGAAGATTTTTTAAACTCTTGAATGTCCACAGTAGTATTAGTATTTAGGCTGTTCTTTGGCTGTGAATCATTTAGTGGCCTTTATGCTTCATTACATCTTAATCACTCTCTCAAGAATGATAGATCTCTTTAGTATATTCAAATAAATGCATCATGGTTTAATTTAGCTTTCCTTTCTTAGCCATAGAGTACAAGGCTAAAAACAAAAAAGGAGAAAATTAATTTTGTTACAAAAGACATTCATATATGCATATAAATATTTGCTTGTATTTTATAATAGCATGTGAAATATTACCACTGCATAACTAAATATGTATTAATATAATTTTGCTTTAACAGTTGATAATTACATAAAATGCGTAGTGACCTCTGATTCTTTTGTCTTCATGGAGAATGATATATATGTAGATGAACTAATTTCAAAATATGTAATTTATTTGATGTTATTCTGTGTGAAGCCATACACTGTACATAAAAAAGGACTCATTTATTGGTTGGGATATTTAATTAAATACTGTGTTACATTAGCATGTAATGGTTTTCTGAAGTTTGCTTTATACTCTGTAGTTAGTATGCAAATAGCAGCAAGTTAGAAGTTGCTCCAAACATGCCTTGTGGGATATTTGAGATAATCCTGCAAAAAGCTATGATCATAATAAAGCTCTTGCTCATCAGGACAGATTCATCTTGTTTGTACAATGTTCTTTGGTATCCATTCTCTTTTTATATGATTTCAATTTGATGTGAATAAATTGGAAATGGAAAGATTTTGTATGCCAAATACAAACAATACTACTATAAATGCATAGACGTCCAACTATTTCATGTATCTCACAAAACAACGTTTAATCTCCTCCTTTGAAATATTTACTTATTAAAATATCAATTGTAAAATAATTTAAATACCATTATATATCATTATATAATTTGAACTCTTTATATGAATACAGTTTGTATTGAAACTAAAATTAATTTTATTGACACTTTTCCCCAAATGATCACATATATTTACAGTTTGATAACATAAACACAAACTGAAAAAAGTTTGCACACAATGCTAAGGGTATGGCCCCTCTGAGCACCTTCGGCGCTCATCGCGAGCCTCAAATTTCCGGCTTTGCAATTATTACCTTAGGCGCTCATTGAAAGCCTCTCCTAGCTTCGGTGCTCATTGCGAGTCTGCCCCCCCTGTGTAGTTTATGGGCCACGCGATGAGTGTTACTGCCTTGGATTAAGTGTTACTGGCTTGCTTTAAGTCTTCTTACTGCTTAAGGCTCGTTTTTATGTCCTTTGGCCTCTTTTTAAGTCGTTTGGCCTCATTTTCGTCATCTTGCGTTTTTTCAGCAACCTTTTTTTTCTCGCTTAGGCGATCCGGCAGGTAAGTCCTGCGGGGCTCCACCCCTTCAACTGTGTCCCTTGCTTTGCGAGGGCCACAGTTGCAGGACACAACTGCGTCCCTTGCTTTGTGACAACTCGCAGTACGTCAACTACCGTATATACTTGAGTATAAGCCGACCAGAGTATAAGCAGAGGCACCTATTTTACCACAAAATACTGGGTAAAATGAGTGACTCGAGTATAAGCTGAGGGTGGGAAATGTGCTGCCCCCTGTGTCCCTCTTGTGCCCTCTGTGTCCTCCTCTCTCTCCCGTGTCTCTTCTCCCCTCTTCCTTCCCTGTGTCTCTTCCCCCCTCCCTTATCACCCTCCTCAACCCCCTCCTCATTCTCAACCTCCCTCCTCAACCCCACTCCTCATCCTCAACCTCCCTCCTCAACCCCCTTATCCTCAACCCCCCCATCCTCAACCTCAACCCCCCTCCATAACCTCAACCTCCCTCCTCATCCTCAACCTCCCTCCTCATCCTCAACCCCCCTCCTCAACCTCCCTCCTCATCCTCCCTCCTCAACCTCCGTCCTCATCCTCCCTCCTCAACCCCCCTCAACCTCACTCCTCAACCCCCCATCCTCATCCTCCCCCCTCAACCACCCATCCACATACTCAACCCCCCCATCCTCAACCCCCCCATCCTCATCCTCAACCCCCTCCTCACCCCCCGTCAACCTCAACCCCCCTCCTCAACCTCCCTCCTCCTCATCAACCCCATCCTCAACCCCCCATCCTCAACCCCCTCCTCAACCCCCCATCAACCTCACTCCTCAACCCCCCATCAACCCCCCATCCTCATCCTCAACCCCCCATCCTCATCATCAACCCCCCATCCTCAATCCCCCCATCCTCAACCCCCTCCTCACCCCCCCTCAACCTCAACCCCCCTCCTCAACCTCAACCTCCCTCCTCCTCATCAACCCCCTCCTCACCCCCCTTCAACCTCAACCCCTCTCCTCAACCTCAGCCTCCCTCCTCCTCATCAACCCCCTCCTCAACCCCCCATCCTAAACCCCCCTAAATACATCCCCATCTATCTTTCCCCTCCTTCCGTCTTGACCCCGGTGCGCATGTGACGTCACATGCACGCCGCGTCATTAGCATATACCGGGTGCCAGCACTGGCCACTGGCCACTGTTGAGTTTTCCAAATTTGTTGGCATAATGCAAGCAACACTTTCATAGCATCATCTTGTAGGATTTTGAGAGTGATTACTGTGACCAGAGAATTATCTTGACAGAATTCTAATCTCTGGCCAGTTTCATTTTGTACTCAAATGCCTTGCCCATGATCTGTGCAGGGTAAATACCTCAATACTATTTTAAATTGTTCTCAAGCAAACTCAAATTATGTATTAATTTAGCCAATTTGTGGTATATTTATCAATTATTTAAAAAGTAATACCAGTTAATGGGTGCCGTTATGTTTTAGCAAGCAGGTATTAAAAAATCCTAGCAGAAGTGACACAACCAGCTTTTTGGGGCCAGGATGGGTTCCCCTGACCCCCACAATCAATTGCCCTTAAGGGCCTAAACATGTATGTTGAAGATCAGAGAATGTCCAAACATTTAAGCTGCCCTTGTCACAAACTCAGGATGCTTGGACTTTTGGATCTGGCCACTGGATCCTGATGAACATTAGCAATATAGCCAGTTGAATCAAATGGGTATTATAATGAAATTGTGTAAACCTTTACCACTTGTTGATTTGTTATGTTGTTTCCCCCCAAGCTCTGGTTGTATGCCCTGGACCCCTTAGGACCCTTTCCACTAGATAATTTAATCCTGGAGGGCTCTGGGTCCATTTTTCATTTTTTAGGCCCATTGTTTTGCATGTGGAGTGTGTTTTAGCATGCGACTATTGCATTTGCTAGTGAAAATGTTTTCCTACTCGCTTTGGACCCCACCCCAGACATTCTGGCTGCAGAGCTCACTGTATGTTATCAACCTCTGCTGGGCCCAGATCCTGACCAAAGGCAGCTGATAGCTGGGGCAGTGAACTCATCGGCACCTAGCTGGTAAAATAGACAGGCTGGCCCTGAGTGTTTAGAGCCATACCTAGCCCACATGGGGTTAATTCAAAAGGACAGAAGGTGTGAAGTTTTTTTGGCTAAGGAAGTGGATCACTGGTTCAGGGCTGGCCTAAGTAAACGTACTATTGTTTTATTGTATAGGAGAATGTATAAAAATGAGACCCAAGGAGTAAAGATTATTCTCCCTCTGGGACACATATGCATGATGTGTTTCATTTAGAGGGAAGATTTTTATTACTGGGCTATAATAATTTTGTATCCTGAATCTCTGCAGCTATCCTATGACAAGGGGATTAAAGAACCAGATTGGATCTGAATCCTGAACTGATGCTGTTATCCTTGAAGAAGGGGATAGATGGACAGATTGAGACCTGAGAGTAGCATTGGTCTCCCTGGCCTTTTTAAGCCTAGTGAAGAGCAGGTTGTACCGGTTATGCAGATCCTGTGATCCTGTGTTCCAGATGCCCCTGCTTATGATGTGATATGATCGCAGGCACCAATAACCCCTCCTCACTCACAACCCCCCTCACAAGGGAGAATTAGAAGACCCCCTCCCCTGGGTTGTGACAAGAAGCTCTTGCTTTAAGAAGAAATTCCCAAAGTGATCTTCAACACTTTGTGAGATCACTCATAGAAACATTACTGAGGTAACAGATCACACAGGTAAATCTAATTAAAATGCCATCCGAGTGCTCGAAAAGTCCATAAAATCTCTGTCACATGCCTCTCATAATGATATCCAAGTTTATTTGTGTGTTGAAGGCACCCATATTAGCTAATATTTTCTTCTCTGATTGTCTGTTCCTATTACCAATCAGAGTTGGGTGATACTAGATGGAAACCCTATTCTGGTTAACTTACATTTAACTATAATAAGGGAAAATAGAACCATATGACTGGTTAAGGACTAACCAATCAGAATGTACAGAATCCAATCTGTGCCTTCTGGTTGGTTAGACATTGAACCAGTGAGAAATGGGGTGACAGTAATTTAAATGCTCAATTTTCATTGAGACCATTAGAAACCGTAAAAATAATATATAAGTAGAGGGTGCAGTCCGAGGGTAATTATTATTTTCCACTCTACAGTTTTTTTTATTTAATGTTAAGGACTGTGTGGGTCATTGTGAACCACCATGGGAGATAGTCAATGGAGGTCCATAAGGTACCTATGGTAAGAATTAGGGTGCCATGGATGTACATAGGGACCCCATGGTATAGGGGTTAATATTAGGTGACATGGGGGTCATAGGGCACCCATGGTAACAGTGTTAATGTTTGGTAAAATTGGGATCCCCCATGGTAATTGGATGCATTTTGGTGCCATGGGCCATAAGAGTTCCAAAAATTATATAGTGACCCTCATGGTGTACTTTGGTATACCATGAAGGTCCATAGGAACCCCCACAGTAACAGTGTTAAAATTAGGTGCCATAGGGATTCACATTATCATTATGCTTTATTTGTAATGCGCCAACATATTTCAAAGGGATTAAAGATCCTATAGAGGCCTATATGGACATGAACCTCCCACCCCACAAAACAAGGGGTGGAGGAAGGAAGCCCGATAGCCCCCAGGTATTAAGGGGGGAATCACAGGGGCTACCCAAGCTCATATGGGCTAGTTGGTAATGAGGGGGGATCCCAGGGGATACCTACTCATAGGGTGTAGTGGAGCCATGAAGAAAACTTTGTGTTTTGAACATATGCCCCCTATTAAAGAAATACAAAATGAAGTTTCTGCATACAAATTAGTGCTGAAAAGTTATTTTTAAACATTTCAAAATATAGGTTTTCAACACAGACTTATTAGGAAGACGCAGGTTAAACTGTGATCTACCATTGCACATTGTGCATGACACATGTCTACATGTGATATACTGAATTTCAAGTATTATAATTATGTGGTGCCATAATGTGGAGTAATGAGTGATGTAGCATTAGTTATCTACTGCATGCACTCCCTTTTCTACATCACAAGCAGAGGAGAGCATGCATGTTTTAGGGATGGAGCATGAACAGCCAAAAAGCTGTTTCCATTAGCACATGCGCCATTACAAGTAAAATATGCAGTGCTATATATGCATGTGTTGAAATTCCATATTGAACAATCCAGCTTGATTGTTTGAACTTGAAACAAACCAGTCAGATGTCCTGACATAGAGATTAATTTAATTTGAAGGCCGCAACTCGCGGTATATAGGCCGTATGTCTGCAGGCCTGTTGCAGGCTCAGGGTCGGCTACAAATCCGGTGCTATTCAGTTGAACAAGGGCGCAAGTTACGGACAAAGCCTCAAGGCGTAAAACCCTCCTGCAGCTGCAAATTATTAATGGGCTGCAATAGATGCAGACCGCAGTTACGATCCAATCAGCCAATAGAAAGCGGTCTAGCCGAAGATGATTGACAGAAAGAGAGATTATAAAGTCACGTTCCACCCGACCATGCGTTGACTGTGTTATAGATTCTGACAAAATAGCACACAGGCCCCGGAGTTGGTTGTTTCGGTAAAGTGTGTGAGAGTAGGAGAGTTTTCAGAGCAGTATATTTAAATTTCTGTTCTTTTATATTCATCGATTTACGAAATTACACTTAATCTTTGATTACACATATTTACAGATTACACATAATACCAATACACATAAATGAAATTACACACATAGATGCACATAGAGCTAGGTCAATCCATAGACCCCCCCCCCCCCCCCCCCCATTCCCTTCCCCACTCCCCATACCCCAACAGTTAATAAATATACATAAAACAAACTCCCCCCCCCCCCATATATACAGAAACACTTATTTTTATTTATCCTCATTTTCTTTTTGGGATATTTATGGAGGGAGGAGAGAGAAGGGCAGAGGAGTGGAGAGGCAGGGAGGAAGAGATGAGGAGAGGCAAGGAGGAGAGAGAGAAGAGAGAGGTGGCCCTGGGGAGTGGTTGAGGAGAGGAGGTGAGGAGTGGGGGAGGAGAGGAGGAGGTGGAGGAGTTGAACAAGGAGTTGGAGGAGGATGTGGAGGTGGATAGTGGAGTAGGGTGGTGGAGGAATGGAGGAGGTAGAGAGCGGAGGAGAGTGGTGGAGGAGTGGAGGAGGAGGTGGAGGAGGAGTTGGAGTTGGAGGAGGTGGATAGCGGAGGAGAGTGGCAGAGGAGTGGAGGAGGTGGAGAGCGGAAGAGAGAATAGTGCTGGAGGAGTGGAGGAAGTGAGTGGTGGCAGGGTGCCTCAAGAAATAGGCACATCCAGTCCAGGGACAGAGGGGGAGGGGCCTGATCTCAGGGGGGGTAGCAGTTTGGGGGAGATACAGGCCTCAGGGACAGTTCAGGGAGCTAAGGATTCCCGTCCACAGTCGAGAGGGCAAGAGGCTAAGGGCAAGCACAGGGCCCTGAACTACATGCACCAGAAGAATATGGTCCTCCTTAGTGCCATCCGTGGATGTCCCATTATCCTTGCGAGGGCAGGAAGTTAGGCCCGGGCCTAGGGCCCTGTCATGGAAGGAGGTAGAGGGCGCAATAACAGCAGAAAGGGAACAGCGGAAAGGGATGTGAGGTCTGTGAAGCACCGCTTTGATGACATTAGGGCCAAGGTGAGGAGGATAATGGCCAATGAGAACAAGGAACCTGCAGCACCAAGTGGTGGCCCCAAAGTGACTGTGCGTTATAACGAGTGGGAAAGAGTGGCCAAGAACCTTCTCAGCCAGGTGCCCGCCGCTGGAGCTTCAGGCCTGGTGGCCCAGCAGGATCCAGCCTCCATGTCAGGTAAATATCACATACACCAACATGCCACCACATGTACATCACACACACTACACATGTACATGATGACCAACAAGGACACTGACATTTCAGCTATACTGTATGGAATTAACAAGGGATAGATGGATGCATCATTAAATGCATGAAGCTAACAAATCACTGTCATTTATGGGCACAACAACAGTAATCAACCTATAGAGAGTACATGCATGGGTGTGCCTACTGCAGCCTTTGCAGTTACAGCCGGAATCAAGATAGCGTTAGGAGCCAAGAACAATCAAGATCAAGAACCAAAGAATAGATCAAATCTAGCAAATTACATCTACTTATAGTTGCAATTAAGTGAATCATCAAGGTTCAAGCCTAGATGTCAGATAAGAATGAACATAAAACAATGTATTATTCATTATACTAATAACATATTTCAGCATCAAGGAGGTCTGGGTCCAGTGGTGAGCAAGAGGCGGGGGTGTCGACTCCATCGTAGCAGGGAGTCAGCAAGCAAGCCCCCGCCCAGCAGGAACCAGTGCAGAGGGAGGAGGAAAGAAGTGGAGCCGAGGGCCCTGGTTCAGAGGTGGAGGATGTCATCTGGGCTGTATGGTCACCATCTGGACCATCGGCCGCACCGGTGGATTTGACCCCATTGTCCTCCTCCCCCAGAGACTGAGCATCTCACCAGGGTCCTCCTACTAGAGGGACCAGCAGGGGTTGACCCAATCTCCTCCTCCCCTCATGAGTGCCGCAGACTGGCCACCACCACCAGGCCCAGCAACAACACCACCACCAGCATGGAGCGAGGCTCCAGCTGGGCCCCAGACCCTCCCCACTGGGCCCTGCCCCCTCCTCACCAAGCAACGGCCCACGGAGCTCCGTCCCCACCACCAAGCCAGGCTTCACAGGTGGAGATGCTGGCCATCATGCGGCAGCAGATGGAGTGTCTTCTGGGAATCCAGGCCAGCATCTCAGCCAATCATGTAGAGGTCATGCGCAGCGTGGCCAGACGCAATAGGGAGGAGAGGAGGCTCCATCTGATGACTGAATCTTACGTGTCCGGGCTGCTCAGGAAGGGTGCTGACCAGAGCGCAATCAAACACCAAACTACAGATGCTTTGCGCAGCGCTCTGGTCCCCAGCCCCGCCTCCTCCACCCAGCCGCAGTCCAGCCACTCCCTTCCCCATGCCTTCAGCAAGGCCACCACCACCAGCCACACCACTGCTCTTGCCGCTGGGGGGGGTGCCTCCCCAAGTCCCACCACCAAGGAGAAAGCGGCCCCCCACGGGGGATTGGGGCCCTGATGCTAGGCGGGGGAGGATGTAGGGGTTTCACATATGTTTTGTTCCTTCTCAACAGCACTCCTCAGTGACAATCTATTAGTCCAAATATTAACTTAATCTAGCCTGGCTACAGAGTCTTGGATCGTGGCCTATGTAATGGTGATATATATTTTTTTTTGTTTTTGATTAACAATACAAAGATATAAAAGTGAAAAACACATGCACATATAACATAGATGCATATCAATATCAATTTGGAAAATACTGTGCATTACATATATATTTAAAAGAAAAAAACAAACAAGAAAAAAAGACACCATGCACTCATACATAATAGTGATATTTTGTACGCAGATGGCTACCTCCCATCACAAGGTCCATGATCCTCTTCTCTGTGGACACGTAGGGTTCTGTGTAAAATTTCACCAACTGATGGTGACTGAGGAATGCTCTTGAGAAGAGGCCTTATTTTGAAGGTGTTATGGTTTTGTTTTGTTTTATGGAACAATTCAGGTCCATGAAGGCATCTTCTATATCTGCAAGTATTGTGAAGGAAATGTATGAAGTGTAAGTTTTTCACAGTTCCTTCAATGAAACTGCCCCTCGTTAACATGTAGCTCCCACAATATTAAAGCTATCATATAGCCAGATATCTAAGACATGATGGTTGTTAGCTTAAATGTAGACTAATACTGCTATGGTGGTGGACTTACTACTACTGACCACTTTTTTTCAGATTGTTGTTTTGGAAACACATTGTATGTGTGAAACTTGATTGTATTACACAGTCCAGAGGTTTAAGCAGATATAGACAAGTTGTAAGTGCAATGCACTTTAATGGTTTCTTCAATTAAATTGAGTGATTTCTGATGATCCATTTTTTCAGCACATTCTGGTTACAATGGTGTAGTGACCACATGTGACCCTGGTAGGTGCTATGCATCATGGTTTTTCTAGACTATAACATTACCCCCTTTAGGTATCCCCTTTTCCCAAAAACAAGCACATTGACCTCTCAAGATCCACCCACAACCATGATATTAATGCACAGTCTTGTCCATTTCTGATTGTGCTCTGTGTATGAAATAAAGCTTTGTTATACCGTTCTCACCGTGTCAGTGTGTTTTTAATGGTTGGGGTTTTGGGCATCCACAGACATCACATTAGCTCTGGTTACTATGCAATAGATTAATACATATAATAACAATAATAATAATAATAATAATAATAATAATAATATCATAAGATATCATATAATATATGTATCATATATCATAATAAAGGGTTAATACAAATGTAAAGTCCAATTTGTGATACTGTGGGGTATCAACATTCCCCTGAATGCCTGATAAAAATATGACAGGGGATAATGTGAATTGATTGATAGCAAAACACTAAATGGGATGTCACCAAATGATAATGGGTATACATCTTGGCACATGGCCATCAGCAATGGTGTGGGACTTTCCAGGATGGGCGTAGCGGAGATTATCCCTAATGGAGGTGAGTTGGCTGTTGCTTCACGTACCTCTTCATAGCCTCCATGTGTGTTTGCGTCCCTTCCTGATCGGCTAAAGTAGATTTGTGTGGTGTATGTTCCACTGTTCCCCTTCTGGATTGCAAACTGGTGGTGGTGAAGGGGATTGTGTACCTCAATGAAACTGTGAGCTATACCATGTAGGCCCACTGTAGGTGGGCACGTCATAGTAGAGAGGTCACAAATCACAGTCCACTAGAAAAGGAACTGGCAACCCACTCCAGTATCTTTGGCATGCAAACCTTGTGGAAAAGCACAGGCAGAGACATAGCTAAATGTGCTTCAGTCCATAGGATCACAGAGAGTTGGACACAACTGAGAAACTGAACAACTAAAGGTAAAATGTTCCCTAGTACTTGATATATGCCACGTGGCTTTGAAATGTGTCCACTATTTGTTTTGCCAATGTAGATGTGATGAGTGAGATGTACATGAGATGTCTTTGTATTTTAAATTAAATAATTTCCTGAACTTTTAATGTAAAGGGTTTTTCTGTGCATTTTATATTGAAATCTTGTTATATTACTACATTAGGAAAACCATCTACTTAGAATTATAAGAAACGCTTTTAATCCATTTCATATCCACCACACTCACAACAGATTTGCAGAGCGTGGAATGAAGAATTTGTACTAGAGTTGCAAATCTGGCATCTCAGCATATGTTGCATCTTAATGCCAGATTGTTTTATCTTTTTAAAGGATGCACATAGTTTTTTCCTGTAATATTTGTGTACATATTGATTTATAATGGCAGGTGCAAGCAGATGTTGTTTATTTACAGCACGGTACGTGTTACTTTTCCTTTCCTGATATAATGCATCAGGAAAAGTGTGATTTTAAACAACAAATGGAATAGCATTAGGAGGATATGTTTATTATACTTGTTTAGATTGTCTTTTTTATGTCACAATCTAACAAGTATGGTGTTTTATGTATAATGTATTGTTTAACTTTGCACCTACTGTATTTCATAGTAATAATCCAAGCACAACAATGTTTTGAAATACTGCTTTACAAAAACACTGCATAATGCCTTATTATTTATCTTTTATAATTACATTATCATAGCGTTGGTATATTTTCATACTTTTTCTGTTTTCTAGTACAAGAACAGTTGTTGCATCTGCCACAAGCATTAGTGTTACACCAGTGGTGTAGTTCCTCCCAGGCCTAGGCAGCACATTTAAGAGGCAGCAGGCGGTCTCAAGTTACCAGTGCTGGGCCCCTGTGTAAATAAGCATAAGCATGTCAATATGCAGGTTATATAAAAAATACATGTTTGTCTAGCAGACTAAAAATATTAGAAGACATGTACATCACTTTTTTTGTCAAAAAAAATGACTTTGTTCAAAAGTACAGGAATTAATTTTGTGTTTGTTATATCATTTCTTCAGAACCAAATCTTCAGGGAATGAAGAAGAAAAAGATTAAAATTGTTACCACACCCCTTCAACCTAACTGGCACAGAAGCAGACTACTTGCTTCAGGAAATGCAACCATATCCCTCAAGAAATGTAAACACCCTCTTACACACACAACTTCCACTTTTGTATCATGGATTACACCAAGGCCCAGTTGAGGCTAAAAGAAAGTGGGAGCTGCACAAGTGCATAGTGGCTGCACATAACTGATAGTGTGATCACATGTCTGCCTGACGAGTGACAGTACAATCCATGCCCAAATCTGACTACTCAGCTACTTTTCCTACTCAGTCCAGTGTAGTGTCCAGTCAACCAATCAATGAGATGTCAAGGTCATTATCTAGAATGCTGGGCGGGCACATACACTTGGGCAATTGGATTACTCAATGGATCAATACCACTTTTTCTCTACTTAACCAACATCATCCTGTATGCACTTTGCACTCAAAAATATCAACAACACATTTTTAAAATTACTGTATGTATTGAATCTACCTTCACAACCCTTTTTGGTAGAAAGTTCAACAGTCTGACTGTATGATGGTGAAAACTTTTTTTCTTATAAGCCTAAGGGATGTCCTCTTGTCATTTCGAAATTTCTTGTCAGATGCTGCTTGGGATTGAGCACTATTACTTAGGTGGCTGGTTACATGCACTCCTAAATCCCTTTCTATATCTGATACTCTTAGATTTGCTAAATTTAGATCATGCATGCATGACTATTTTTACTTCCCAAATGTATAGCTTTAAATTACGTGTTAATTCTCATCTTCCATTTAGTTGCACATCCTTGTAATTTATGTAGGTCCATTTTAAAAGTGTGAAGATATAATACTGAACCCTGAGAATCCCCACTTATATTAGTCCAGAGTATGTTCTATTTACAACAATCCTTCATTTCCTGTCTTTTAGCCAGTTCTTAATCCATGTGTATATATTTATTGCAATTTCTGTATCCTTTAAAAATCCCAAAGTAACCTTGGTTTATGTAAAAACTTGCTTCATCATAGAAACAAACTAGATATGTTTGACATGACCTAGCCCTTCTAAATCTGTACTGACTCCTATTTATTATCTTGTTCGCATGGGTATTATCCTGCATACTTTCGCTTAGCATCCCTTCTAAGAAGTAAGGCTTACAGGTCTATGGACCCTATTAAATTTGAAGCCTGCACCGCCCATGGTACAGCTGCAAAGCCTGCAGGCTTGAAATTTGGCAGAGTTTGATTAAATTAGACAAGCCCACATCCAAGTCTGCTTCCACACGTTCCATTTGTGGCCGTGAACATGATTACAGGTTTAGACGGAGCCAATAGTAAAAGAGATTGTCATCATTATATCACTAAAAACATGGAGGTTAGATTTCAATCACTTACTAGTTTGAAGTATGAGTTGCGATCTAAAATCTTAGCAATTTAATAAGGCTCTATGACTCCCTGGATTTGCTCTTGAATAAAAGTATCATATGTGTTTTGCCCAGTCATCTGGTACCGAGCCTGTGGAGAGTGAGTCTTGAGCAATTAGATATACTTTTTTGTCTATTACAAAACCCAGTCCACTCTGTCCAGAACAATATATCCCACTAGCGAATTGCCCGTCAAAAAATGACGGCAATGAAATTGTAAGGTAGCTAATGCTGTTTAGTGTGTAATAATGAAATATATAATACATTAATAAATGAATATACTTTACCTATTTTAAAGCATTGTGTGGAAGAGCTGTGAATGTGTTTTGATGTTGCTGCAGCATTAGTGGTGTGGATCTGCTGTGTAAGCGTGCTGAATGTGTGCAGTGTAACACTGTGCGTGCGCGAGACCAAACCGTTAGCGTAGTCGTGTACTTCCGCATTGGCGAGAAATGGCGAGTAATGTTTGTTATACGTTTGTATCGGAATATCCGTAGGTGTTTTGTGGTGTTTTGCGAGTTTCTTGTGGTGTTTTGCGAGTTTAGAGTGCTGTAGCCTCGTTTTCGTTTTGTTCGGCGGCCATTTTTTCTCTCGCTTGTTTTTTTTTTTAGTGTCTAAACTTTTTTTTTTGAAGTAAAATCGAGGTGTAAGTTGTATTTTTGAGGTGCTGGGTGCTCCCTCTTGGTGTAGGTAAGTTTTTTATGTATGTGGTGTGTGTATGTATTGTGTTTGACATTTTGTAATGTTCGCGAGTTGCGTCCGAGTGTTGCGAGTCCGTAATGTGTGTGAACGTGTGTCGTATGTTGTTTGCGAGTGTCGTAATGTGTGTGTCGTACTGTTTGGGTTGCGACGTGAAGTTTGCGAGGGTCGCAGTTGCTGGCAAGGAGCGCCTTCGGCGCTCCATGCCAGCAACTGCGGCCCTCGCTTTGCGAGGTCCTCAGGTGCTGGCATGGAGCGCCTACGGCGCTCCATGCCAGCAACTGAGACCCTCGGGCAGTGCCCTCGCTTCGCGAGGGCCTCGGCTCGCTGCGCGAGCCGCGGCCCTCGCTACGCGAGGGCCGCGACTCGCGTAGCGAGCCCGCGGCCCTCGCTTCGCGAGGGCCGCGGGCTCGCTACGCGAGCCCGCAGCGTTAGCAACAACTCGTACGCTCACAACTATATATGTGATCAGGACCTGGTGTTTTATTAACATTTAATTTTTTAAGCTTCTTTTGGGTCTGTTCCTGCATTAATCAATTATTTGGTGAAGGTAGAGCAGCCCCATTTTTTGCAGTTGCCTAACCAGCGGTACCCCTTTTGTGTACATAGAAGAAAATAATGCATTTAGCTAATTTGTCTTTTCCTCATCACTATTTATCTGTTGGCCTGTTTCATATTTTTAGATTGCAATATTTTATTTCATAGCCTTCTTTCCAATAATTTTTTTTTATTTATTTTTTTAGGATTAGTCTTACCTTTGTGTGCAATTAACTTTTCATTTTCTATGTTAGTCTAATTTTTTTGCAATTGTTGTTATATTCCTTGTACAAACGTAAAGCTGTCTCTGTTTCCCCCTTTCTTGTATAATTTAAATGGCTAATTTTTACTCCTTATCTTGAATTATAAATTATTATTAAGCCACATTCAAAGTAATTTACTTATTTTGCTTTTATTTTCCTAAGGCTTGTGCTGATATGTAGGAATATTTAGTAAAGCTTTACATTTTGCACATTTATTTTCTGTATTTTTACTTGTCAGTTCTTTGTCCAGTTTATACATTGTATTGGTGCCCTCAGACCATTAAACTTTGCTATCTTAAAATGAAGAGTTTCTACTGGCCTGTTATAACTATGTTTTTAAAACTCAGCCTCAAATGCAACATTATCATGATCACTGTTCCCCAACAGTTTCCCTTTAGCTCAATATTAGATATTACATCAATTTTATTTGTGATGACTAGATCCAAACAGCCTAATTTCCAGTAGCTTCTTGTATAACATGGAGAAGAGAATGCTCACCATGAGAACTCAAAAACCTTCTCTCCTTAGCTAAATGGCTAGTCTTATTCATTCAGTTTATTTCAAGGTAGATGAAATCTACCCTACATCTAACTTGACCATGCTAAGTTATATTACCAATCTGTAGCAGTAATTGCAATTTCTTCACTTATATTTTGGGGGTTTATAGCATGTTCCTACCAATATTTGTTAGGATTTGTTCTTCCACTATTTATTTTTACCCACAAAGATTCAACATTATCACTAGTTCCACCATAAATATCTTCTCTGACAATAGGCTTTTTAATCAGATGTAGCATAGACATTCCTTCTCCTCCTTTTCTTCTACTGTTGCTTCTATTCTGCCTAAGTTATAATCCTCCAAATTAATAGTCATGAGAATCATCCCCCCATGTTTCAGTCTATCAAATCATATGTATTATTTACTGCTAATATTTAAAGCTTTCCCATTTTCCATAGAGAGGTTCTTGAATTGGCAAGCATACATTTTAGATAGTAGGTTTAAAGTACCCCTCTATTGACTGTACTAACTCTTCCCCCCTTTGTCCCCAATGAGTTGTTAATTTATCCTTTACTCTCGTTATACTTTCTTCCCTTTTACTTCAATCTTGTCCCTCCACCCATCCTACTAGATAAAAAAGGCACCCAGCCATTCTACCATTCTCTCCTGCTGTACAAAAGCTGCCTCCTTATTAAAGTGCAATCCATCACTGCAATATTTATTTTACCTAACAGGGTGCTATAAAAATATAAAAGCACCTTTCCTGTAACACTTTTTAAGACATGCATTAACTTCCATAAATTCCTTCTGTCTCCTGCAAATAGCACCTGGCACATTTAGAATCTCGCAAAATTCTATCTTGGAAGTCCTTGTCCTAAGCTTGTTTATTATTCATCCTCATCTGCCCTCCCTCTGCTCCTGTAGAACTGTTCTCTCTGCATTGCCATTCCTGAATTGACATGGCCAACAGATTCACCCAATCCCAGCTCCATGGATTATACTAGGCCCAGTGAAACTGTGCTCAGTGAGCCCCAACTCCATTTGAAGAGTTGCTGCAATTCTCCTCTCATGTTTTACCAGTTTGTGCTTCAAGGTAGGCAACATGCTTACATCTGTCGTAGAGATATGAACCGTGAAACAGCAGCCCCAGCAGTGCATACATTTGGCAGGATGTACAATACATGAGGTCACTGGGAGGACTGTTGATACAGTGAAAACATTTATATATTTGTATAAAAAGTGTTTTTCTATATCTAAATATACCCATAAATACATTTGAAACCCTTTTCTAGGAACGGGCCCTTTTTTTTAAAACTCCCACACTGACACTATAACTGCACTCCTCCTTTTATTTAAACTTTCACACTTACACCATAATGCATGTCCTACCACTTCTATTTAAATTCCAATACTTAAATTAGAACTACTCAATATTCCCAAGCTCCCGTGTTCACTCCTTTCCATTTAAATTATATTGTGCCTACTCACTTGCAGGTTAATTTTTCCATTCTAATTCTCCTGGATCTCGCTGCTGCCTTTTACACAGATGACCACCCTCTTCTCATCCTAATTCTATGCTCTCTTGGCATTTGTAACACTGCTCTCCCATGGTTCACATCTTATCTAGAAAATTTAATATTTAGTGTCTCCTTCTCTGGCACCTCTATCTCTCTCTCTTCTAGCTCAAGTTGCCATCTGCCTCTCTAGCACATCTTTCTGGATGCTGTCAACTCAAACTCAACATGTCAAAGACTGAGCTCCTAATCTTCCCACTCTCTTCCTCAGCCTATTCTCCTCACCTTTCACTCACTGTTGGCAATGCCATCATCACTCCTACCTCCCAGGCCCGTTGTCTTGGGGTTCTACTCGACCCTGACCTCTTTTTCATTCCTCATACACAATCAATCAGTAAATATTGTCATTTTTACCTTAAAAACATCTCCAAAATCCACAAGACCGAAGGCACAGCTAATATTCTAGTTCACTCTCACATCATATCTCTCCTCTACTATTGCCACAATTGGCGGCATGACTTGACCCACAAGCGAAATGAACGCCGACGCATGCTTCCCGACACGTGCACGAACCAGCAAGAGCGTGCCCGAAAATATTGCGCCCGACATCTGGGCTGAACGCGCCTTTGACCTGTCACTCTCCTCACCGTCTATACCAGTCAGCCCTCTCCCCTGCATCTACGTTTAATGCCCTATCCCCTTTCTCCTGTACCTTTAGCACCCTGCTCTCTCCTCTGTACTCCAGGCCCTGTACCCCAGCCTCCTGCGTTCTCCCCTGTACCCCATTCCCAGTGATCCTGGAGTTTGGGAGTAAAGACTAGGTACTAATCTTGTGGCTCCTGTCTGACTGACTTTACTATACTTTTCAAACACAAGCTCAGAGTCTCGAGAGGGCATGGGGTACAGGGGAAAAGTCAGGAGGCTGGGGTACAGGGCCCGGGATACAGAGGAGAGAGCAGGGTGCTGAGGTAGAGGAGAAAGGGGATAGGGCATTAAACTTGGGTGCAGGGGAGAGGGCTGACCTGTATATGCGGTGAGGAGAGCGTCAGGGAAAAGAAAAGTTCAGCGCAGATGTCGGGCGCACTATTTTTGGCTGTGCTCTCTGCGGTTGGCGCATGCATCGGCAAGCATGCGTCTGCATGCATTTCCCGTGCGCGCAATAGTCGGGAGTGCCGCCACTATTCGTTTGAACTTCTTGCCTCGCTCTACTAGACTATCCTCCTGCCTGAAAAACCTCTAAAACCTCATTAAAAACTCATCTGTTTAAACAAGCTTATCACCTCCAGCCTCAATATGCACAACTCATTCATCACTGCTTTACCTCACCCGTACCCTTTAGACTGTAAGTTTGTGAGTTTTCAATCTTTTGGTGCTTTTAGGCAAGCACTATTTATGTTTGATTTTAAGCTCAATAACAGGGCCCTCTATTCGTTTGCAATGCTTTAAACTATTTAAATTTTTACTTAACCCCTGCACAGCACTTTGGAAAATGTTGGTGCATTACAAATAAAGGGTAATAATAATAATGCAAACACAAAACACCCTTTCTCTTCCAGATAGCAACTCACTTAGACCAAATGAAAGGCCAACAAGATTCTTCCAGCAAGAATGTTTCACTTTCCCTCTTAATCATGCATGTTTTATGAATAATAGAAATATACATTTTTCTAAAGTACAAGATTACTTTTTATTTTTGTGAATCATACTTATTTTTATGATTCAGTCATGGCTGTGTCTGTAGTTGCTGCTACCGTACTTATACATGATTAAATCAAGCATAAATCAAGTTATCTGGCAATCTGATCCTGCACTGAGCTCCCGATACAAGACGACTCCAGAACAGAGTTTAATTACAGCAATTATTTAGTGTCATTGGTTGCATCATATTACCAAACAAATGTGATTGATTAAATTACATGGGATTTTACTGAAAATGTAAGCTGCTTATTGTTTTTTTGTCCAAGCATTTGCTGACAAATAATCTTTTATCTATTTGCCAATCTTTGTTTAGAGTTGTAAAGATAGGTTTATCTGCACAACATATATTAAGTCTGGCAATAAATTAATGCAAAGACTTTTGAAATATATCCATGTACAGTATAATGCTCAACAATTTATTTGTAAATATTGTCTATATACAATAGGATTTAGAAGAACAATCAGATGAGATGATACTTGGAAATCATAACTAACTTCTATAACTCTACAAATATGATTTAGGTACAATATACTGTAGATGGAGTGAAGTAATGCAAAATGCATCCCCTTTAAGATAATCTGTAGAGGGGCTGATGTTTTTGTATGTGCTTGTTCAGGATTTAGGCCTATTTCCAAATAGCAAGTGAAAAACTCCAGAACCATAGCAGACTGGAATATTGGCTTGGGGAATGCTGACAACAGGGTTGACAAAGCAAGTCAGAGCATGGGCTGGAATCTGCAGCTACACAGGGACAGGCACTGGATGTGGAGCCTTTACACACCTAAGGTACAATGTCCTACAGGAGCTGTGCAATGGAATATAAACACCCTTGAACTACCCAATTGGTTGAGCCATAACCTGTAGTTGATAAAGGTTGGAACTATGACACGTGGAGCAGAGCACCAGGATGTAAGACCCACACAGAACCAAACAAACAGTAGAAGCAGGCCTACTGGAAACCCCCACATCACAGAGACATGGAGGGCCCCCAGAAGCTGCCCATTGTGTGCATATGAGGAAGCAGACACACACCTCCCAAGTCTACCTATTCAGCAGTAGTGGCTCGTCCATAGGGGCGTCGGGGCAAGCGCCCCCCCCCCCCCCCCAAAAAAAAGTTTTCAGTGACCCAGCAATAAAAAAAGACAAATAATAATTAGAAATAATCATAAAACAATAAAATATCATCTTTAAATTAGCATTTAAGTGTTCTTTCTTAAGTATGCTTTCATTCAAAATATTCCCTGGTACACTGTCGCTTTAAGATAACCCCTTGTATGCCTTAACTGCTGTATGCTATCCATTGTAACTAACTTCCCTGCACTGTGTGATCATATTACACTAACCTGACAATGTGAGAGCGAGTCATGACCATTAATGAATGCCGCCCAGCCACCAGGGAGAAGCTATGCATGAGCAGTGAAAATGTATCAATTTCAATGACTGACAGCCTTTCAGCATCATCCAATCAATGCTGAGAGGCTGTCTAGTTTCAATGATATCCACATAAGCCCACCCAGATCGTTAGCCCAGGGTGCCCACTAACAAATAGAGACCCGAGCTAGTGTTTGACTGACAGGTGCCCTGGCAGCCCTGCTATAAAAATCTGACCCCCTAAGCCAGCCCCCTCTGTTTCCCGCTCCTGGTGCTAAAGAACCTATCTACAAGTAAGTAGAAACACTGCCCTCAGTGCCCTGCCTTGCCCAGCCAAAGCCCCTAGTCCCCCTAATAAAAAAAGGGTCCCCCAGTTACCTCACTATGCCTACTTGTCACCCACCCACCCACCTAGGCCAACAATACCTGTGCCACCCCCCCAATCACCCCCATGGGGCCTGTGCCACCCCCGATCACCCCCACCTTGGCACCTTAACCTACCTAACAAGTACCAAGCCACCTACCTACCACCCTGACCCAGTGACCCTACCCTGACCCAACTACCAACTTGGTAGTTGGGTCAGGGTGGAATCACTGGGTCAGGGTGGTAGGTAGGTAACTTGGTAGTACCAAGCCAAGCCACCTAACTACCACCCTGACCCAGTGACCCCACCCTGACCCAACTACCAAGCAACCTACCTACCCCCCTGACTAAGTGACCCTACCCTGACCCAACTACCAACTTGGTAGTTGTGTCAGGGTGGAATCACTGGGTCAGGGTGGTAGGTAGGTGACTTGGTAGTACCAAGCCAAGCGACCTACCTACCACCCTGACCCAGTGACCCCATCCTGACCCAACTACCAAGCCACCTACCTACCACCCTGACTAAGTGACCCAACTACCAACTTGGTAGTTGGGTCAGGGTGGGGTCACTGGGTCAGGATGGTAGGTAGGTGGCTTGGTAGTACCAAGCCAAGCCACCTACCTACCACCCTGACCCAGTGACCACCCTGACCCAACTACCAAGCCACCTACCACCCTAAGTGACCCAACTACCAAGCCACCTACAAATCAATTAAAAACACAACACAATACCCCTCCCCCCCTATTTTTATTCAATTTTTCAAAGTAACAGGCAATGTATCTTTAACATTGCAGTAAAAAAAAAAAAAAGGATACATTGCCTGTCACTTTTACAGATAAATAAAAATAAGGGAAGGAGAACTTTATCAAAGGCTCACTATAGACTGCTCCAATCATGAGAGCCGGGCAGCATATGAGGTCGCAGGAGGAGGAGTCTTCTCCCCTTGGTAAATAGAGCGCGAATCCATTAGTTTATACGAGTGAGCCTTTGATAAAGTTCTATGTGAACGAAACCGGTCAGTGGCACACTGTACTCGTGTATTTGAACTTCATATACTTTGGATGCACTTTATCTGGTTGTGCAGGCACTTGGTAGTATATGTTTTCTACGTGTTAGATTTTTTTTGGAAGACTTTTTATATACTGGAGTCTGCATGTTCTACACAGCAATTGTGCTGTGCAGTACCTCTATGGAGTAATCAGCAGCTCTCCCTGTATCTCTCACGGTGTGGTGTTAAGATCCGGAGGGTTCCCTTTTAGGATATCCAGGACATCTTGAAACACTGAATATGAGAACATAAGGTATTTACTTCCATTGAACTACTCTTATATATGTATATATGTGTATCATGCATGTTTTTGTAGATACACTCTATACTTTGCCTTCTTCTACCATATAAGTGTCATACTTTAGCACATACCAGTTTGCATACCTATGGTATACTTTTTTAATATATGTATATAGCAGCATTTTTTTGCTCTCTGATGATTTAAATCACCTAATGAGGAGAGCTTACATATAGCTCCCATTTCACTTCATAGAGATTTTTACTTTTTTGTAAGGATTCAACATATCCTAGTGGGGATATATAGTCCTTACACTTTATTATCACTAAACTTTAATATCTGTATATTACTTCACTTTTTTTTCTAGTGCTGCATTTATTCTCAGCATCTTCTTATTTTCTTCATTATCCACTGTGCACTCTTTCACATATTTTATTATTCCCTTTTTTTATCACCTAAGGCACTTATATATTCATTTTAGTGAATATTGTTATATATATTTATTTATTTATTTTCACTCACCCTTATTTTTAGGGGGGATGTTTCATCCCTTTACACTTACTATCATTGGTTTAGCACTTTAGTGCCTGTCTATATCTTATTCTTATTTTTATGTAGCGCTTCAATATCTCTTTGGATGTTTAATAAAGATTTATATATATATATATATATATATATATATATATATATATATATATATATATATATATATATATATATACACATACATACATATATACATACATATATACATATATATATACACACACACACACACACACGTATATATATATATATATATATATGTGTGTATATATGTGTATATATTGTGATCAGGATGGCCGCGTATAGCGGTGGTTTCTTGAAATGAGGGCTGATACGGCTTGGAAGTGCAGCAAATTGGTTTATTTACAGAAAAGAAAATAACGGCTGTAGCAGTAGCTCTGCTTCAATTAACAGAAAACAAACAATTAGGTCTTTGTGAGGTGGGAGAATGCCACCTTGTGGCCAGGTATATACAGTCCTTTTAACTTGGGTAGTCTGCCACCTTGTGGTCAGGAAGTAAACAGTCTCTTTACAGGTGAGGGTCCCAGCGAGATTAGGTCGCCCTCTTCAGCAACCTCTGGGACCCCGCTCCACTCTGGGTCACAGCTCCGCTCTGTGGGACACAGCTCTCCTCTCTAGCTCCTCGCTCTGTGGGACACAGCTCTCCTCTCGGGGACACAGCGCTCCTCTCTCGGACACAGCGCTCCTCTCTCGGACACAGCGCTCCTCTCTCGGACACAGCGCTCCTCTCTCGGACACAGCGCTCCTCTCTCGGACACAGCGCTCCTCTCTCGGACACAGCGCTCCTCTCTCGGACACAGCGCTCCTCTCTCGGACACAGCGCTCCTTTCTGGGACACAGCTCTCTTCTCTGGGACACGGTTGCGGGTGAAGCATAGGGCCCGCCCGTCTCTCCCGTATGCTTCACCCCAGGGACCCTTGCATACACAAACTCACTTGTATTCACTTCTCTTTAACTTCACTTCTTCCCTGGGGCATAATCCTTCAGCAACAACCGTGCCTAGGCCTTTAAGGCAAAACTCTGCCTGGGAATCCTCACTTATTCCCTTCACTTACTTGGCTTCCTTGTGACTTCTCCTCCTGAGTCTGAAGTCAATCTTCCAGCTCATACAACTTGCTGTAGTCCCCGTTCTCCCAGTAACAGTCACTTGGTGATCCTTGAAAGGGTAGTTCACAACTTCACTGTATTTCCACAGCAGATCACCTTCCACTCTGTGCTTGTTCCTCTCAGCAGCACAGCTGCCTAGGGCCTAGTCAGCCCCTCCTCCACCTTTCCATGCCTGCTTTCCAGTCTTTTAAAGGGGAGTTGCTCTAATTAGGAGTTCTTTCAGAAGTGTTAACTCCTTCACTTCTGACAAGAACTCACACTCCACTTGCTTGTCATCACTTTTGAGGAGCAAACGATCACAATATATATATATATATATATATATATATATATATATATATACGTGTGTATATATATATATATATATATATAGGTGTATATATATATATATATATATATATATATACGTGTATATATATATATATATATGTGTATGTATATATATACATATATATATATATATATATATATATATATATATTTTCAAGGTACGGTTTGGGCCTATATGGTCCTGATTGGTCTTTTAAGGTTTTTAAGGTATGGTTTGGGCCTATATAGTCCTGATTGGTCTTTTAAGGTTTTTAAGGTATGGTTTGGGCCTATACAGTCCTGATTGGTCTTTTAAGGTTTTTAAGGTATGGTTTGGGCCCATACAGTCCTGATTGGTGTAGTGTGTGTTTTTAAGGTACGGTTGGGGCCTATATGGTCCCACTTGGTCTTTTAAGGTTTTTAAGGTATGGTTTGGGTCTTGAACGGTCTGATTGATTTGCTTGGTTTATATCACCCCCAGCTGCAAACCCTCTGTGCCAGCAGATTTGTTTGGACTTGTTGGTCAACTTACTGAACATGAACAGCCCGAGAAGAAGAGCCAACTAATGGTGAGTGTCATTACTTAAATGTTTCTGTCAGTGCCGATAGATACAATTTTGATATTGCTGTAGTCTTGTCACATGAGTTTTTCAACCTATATTGTATACCAATGAATTTAACACATGGTTACTTTGCTTCATGACATTGCTGCAGTGCTGATCATGTATTTCAATTGACGGGGCAAGTATAAGGTCATTAGGCGGTGCATATAAAGGTCATTATGACACCAGGGGGAGGAGTTAAAATGGGTGTGGTTTGTGTAAGGGGAGGAGCCAAGGTTTGCCCTGGCGCCCCCCCCCCCCCAACTTGAAAGTTCACCAGCCGCTACTGCTATTCAGTACATGTGTCACAAGAGGGCAAGTATTCATAGACCCTTTAATGAATGCCTTCCCTGGCTTACCTCAAGGTCCAAAAAAAAACAGGTACTCTCTGACATGAGCCACAAACCCTCATCAGTTTACTTAAGCAGCAGATAACATCAAGAAAAATATAAAGCTGACAGAGACATACAACATTACCTCATTAATGTAATGTTATTTATGGAAAATACACATCCTGCTCCAAAGTAAAAAATATTTACTGTCACAAGAAAACATGCAGAGGTTAAACATCACTGCGACTAGGTAGTTAAGGGGTTACACATGCCTGTCCACTTTTGTCAGCAAGTAATGTACAAAGAGATGTACTTTAAAATATTCAGTCAGTATGCAGGTCATTCCTCAATATGATTTGCAGTTGTCTGACAGGTCTGCTAGAAATTGTGAGAATAAACATTATGTCAAAAGAAGGAAAAGAGTGCAAATTCTGAGATAAATTAACAAATCTTTGTTTTCTTTTGGAGATCCAATTGAAGATAAGAGACTGATAAGCCTAGTGCTTGACAACATCATGTTATTTTTCTGCAAATCCATCAATTTCATAGCCTTGCAAATATAACTAATCTGTAGAACTTTCTGTGTTTTTGTCACTGCTTTATGTTAACAATAATTATTTATACTAAAATTACTTGTGTATCTAGTCATAGTTGTGTTATCATTATAACAAATAATTACACATAATAAATGTATTCATTAATTTAGTTTTTGTTCTCTGTTATTAAAAACTATGTGAAGAGGTGTTTTATAATATGTAAAGAGTTACAAATTACTTTGTTACTAAGTTGGAGGCTTGTGTAACTTGTATAATGTATGTCAACCAAAGTCTCCCATAGATAATTAAATCACAAATTGCCTTGGTGTTGGCAGTGTTTTATGATAGATCTTGCAGCATCATTGACCATTAAATGATTTTGTAGAGTCCTTGTAGATGAATGATATCTTGGATACGCTGTTTTGGATAAAATATTTACCCACATATCTGTAGGGTCTCCATCACAATCACTTTTCCCTTTGGAACTTATTTTAATAAACAGTAACACAAGCAAATTACATTGAAAACATTTTGTTGAACAATAAGCAATATGTTCCACACTCAACTGCTTTCTTTCAAGTGTGCAAAGCAAACCAAGTTGTTTACCTTGTAAAAGCTGAATATTCCTTTTATTTCAAAAGCACAGATTATAAGCCTATCAAATGGAATGATGTACTTGAGAACAACAGTAGCTACTGTCCTTATTTGGATACAAATATTTTTTAGGATATTAGCTGAAACAACTTAACTTTTACTGTTATAGCGCATTCAGAAAACATTTGAAAAATAAAAATGTTACATCACTGCATTACACACTGGGGACTACTGTAAAAATGTTATGTCCTATATGTGAGACCATAAATCCCTTTAATATTTCTGGGTGTACTTATCTATCTATGTTACCTTTACATTTCCATCCTTCTCATACTAAGCAAGCCATGATCCATAGCCAAGTCATTAGATACCACTTGATGACTGTGACAAACACTTACATACACTGTCTGAATCTTTCCATAAGAAGGGTTAAAAACCCTGCATCATTACCCAGAAAATGTCCTCTGTGATGAAAACACCCTGTAAACACGATGCCCTTCTTCTGGAGAAAGACCTATAGATCTGATTGTGAAATTCCACTACTATGAGTCTAAAGATCTCTTTATGAAGGCAGCAAGACCAGGTATTCCATAGGTTGATGGTGGACAATCTAGTATTAATGCTGATCTCTCCTTGCTCACTTTATATTAAAGGGGACTGCTGAAACCTCTCCTGAAGGTCATCTTAGACCAGGGTTGGAGGTACACTTGGGGCTTCCTATTCAAATTGAAAATCTTGCGAGAAGAAAAAGAAAAATGCTTGTTACGCCCCCCAGATTTGGGGACTACGCTCACCCCAATTCTCTCTCTCTATGGGTCGCAACTTTTTGTCCAATCTCAGCATCCAGCAGGCAATTCAGATGACAGCATAATTTCTGAAGAAGCAGGCACCATCACACCCCTTTTCTTAGGATCTCACCCTGTACCCTTGATTAGTACAAGCAGACACCGACACCACCTTTATTGTGTGTGTCCACAATCAGACTGGCACTGCTTTTTTTTTCAAGACACATTTTCAGATAATACAAAACACCACCCCCAGGTCTGTAGCCAAGCCCCCATCTCTTAGTTGCTAGATCTCAACTTACAGGGTTATAAACTTAACGTAACCCTTCCAGACTCAATACAGGGATCTATGCATGGCTGACTCTCAAAGCCATATACATTCTTTACAACCTTTAACCATTTGTATATCCCAGATATGACTGCATTAACTTTATATTATCTAAGCATATCCTATGGACTACTGCTAACAAAGATACATTATTGTATTGTTAATCAATGACAGTACTATATACACTTATTACATCCATGATATCACTACATGTATGCATTACACCCATGATATAACTGTTAAGCAAGTCGCTAGCACATTCTAAACACACATATAATAACTGATTAACCCCAAACAGTTCCCTGGGCCCTTCTGTTCATAACAATGATATCCCAAAATACTGGGGGAAATATTTTACACAAACGTACCATTTCACAGCTTCCGGAAAAAAAAGAGGAATGTCAATTTTGATACATAAGAGGTTGAAATTGTCCACCCATAGAGATCAAGATGGGAGGTTCATCCTGTTACAGGGAACGGTCAATGGCCATAAGCTTTCATTACTAAACGTATACCTCCCGAATACTGGGCAAACAGCATTTTTCCATAGGGTGACTGATCTCATGTCTGACTGGCAACACTCAGCATGGATCCTGGGTGGGGATATTAACTCAGTTTTAGAGCCGGAAAAAGATAGATCAGGTTCCACTTCCCCTTCTGTGATTCCCTCGGCCACCAAATCTTTCAAATTAATGCTTAAAAATGATGGAATGCTTGATGAGTGGAGAATGGTACACCCTAATGATAGAGAATATACACACTATTCAGCCACACACTAAATCACACTCCCGCATTGTCTATGTTTTAATTCAGCAACATTTAGCCCCAAACCTTTTGGATGCAGAGATTCGACCCATTGCATGGTCTGACCATGACATAAGCAGTATTTCTTTAAGTGACCTCTTACCTCAGGTATGTGCTCTCTCATGGGCACTAAACCTGGCCCTTCTTAATTATGTAGAAGCAAAGGACAAAATACATTGTGCAAAATACATTACACTTTGGTGGGATATTTTTATTTGAATTGTGGCGGGGAGGTCTACCATGCGGGAGTGTGGAACGCACACAAGACAGTGATAAGAGGCAAATGTATCCAAATTGTCTCCCTCTCTAAAAAATGGAATTAGCTCAAATCAATACATTAAATAGCAAGATATCAGCCCTTCAAGCCATTCCTCCTCCTTTAAGACTGCCTTGGACCCAAGCGAGAATTCATAAATTCAAACAGGAAATGCATGAGATTCTACAGAGGAAAGTGGTCACTGTGTTACAAAGAACTAAATCTCGAACAAGCAAGACAAAATGCTATCCAAAAAGCTTAACCAGCAAAGGGCAAACTCATTCAGACCCAAATTAAAGGTGGAGGATGACAAGACCATTTATAAGCCAAATGACATCACAGAGGCATTTCAAAAATGTTATGCAGATTTATATTCAGTGCCTTCTAGTTCGGGCTCAATTGATCATGTATATCAAACTGATATCTTTTTGTCCTCCTTTGACCTGCCAAAACTTGATAAAGAGCAATCTGATTTGCTAGTCACTAATATAAGTTAAAAATGCAATTAAAGAGACTAAATTGCATAAAGCTCCTGGTCCAGACGGGTTCACCAATTTTTACTACAAACAATTTATCACCCCATCTACAATCTCTGTTTTCTTGTCAGGTAAACCTATGAGATCAGAACTTCTGAAGGCAAAGGTAATCGTAATACACAAGGAAGGCAAGGACCCATCCCAATGTAAGACTTATAGGCCTGTTTACCTGATCAAGTGTGATGTCAAACTATATTCTAAAATTAGGAATCATCCAAGGTCGTGAAACTCCAGATAATACTAGGCGTATTTTAAATTTGCTTGATGTGCATCAGTGAAAAAAACACTATTGATGCTTCTTTTCCTTGGCGCAGAAAAGGCCTTTGGTAGAATTGATTGGGTTTATATGGCTGAGACCTTAAACAAGTTTGGTCTGAGCGACAGATTAGTGAAGGGTATTTTAACACTATATTCAGCCCCAACAGCATACGTTGCGTACCAGGGGTTCAAATCCAGACCTTTCAAAATATCAAGAGGAACTCTCCAGGGATGTCCCCTGTCCCCTCTCCTTTTTGCGCTACGTATTGAACTCCTGGCTATTGCTCTTAGGGAAAACCCGAACATAAAGGGAATCCAAGTGGTAGAAACTGGACACAAATTGAGCCTATTTGCAGACGATGTTATGCTTATGGTTACCGAACCATTGACCAGTATTCCTAACCTATTTCATGCTCTTAAGCTTTTTGGCAGCATTTCTGATTTTAAAATTAATCTGAGCAAAAGGGAAGCGCTGAATTTTTCTTTACCAAAACAATTGGAATCTCAATTATCAGGGAACTTTTCCTTTAAATGGGTCCAACATCCCTAGACAATCTGACCTAACGTATTCAGCAAATCTTCCTGCGCTTATAAAAAAGCTACTAAATGACATCAACACGTGGCCCTCCTATAAAATCTCATGGCTTGGTAGGATACATGCCATAAAAAATAATTTACTACCTAGGCTGCTGTATCTCTTTTGTACTATCCCAACAGCGGTCCACACTAAGAACATTTCGGTTCTTCAGAGGGCAATCTTTTGCTTCATCTGAGATTGCAAAAAGTCAAGGATTAGTAAGTCAGCCATGATGACACCCAAATACAGAGGGCTCACCCTTCTGGATTTACTAAAGTACTATAAAGCTACCAGATTAGCCAAAATAACCAAATGATTCAGTAAGGGGCAGTTGCCATTGTGGTTGGAGATTGGAAAAAGTGTGCTTGGGGAACGGGACCTTTGCATTAGCCAGGTGTTATGGCTCAGCCTAAACAATAAGTTAAGCAACCCAGTTGTGTCGTACAATCATTGGCCATCTTGACTCAAACACACAAAAGAGGCTCACGGCTCACCCCCCTATGGTTATACTGTATAAGAAGTCTACACCAAGTAGACTTTCCCAATTTGAATGGTGGATAGAAAATAATTTAACTATAACTGCTGATCTTTTATGGGAAAATTGGAATTGGTACCCCTCAATATTTAGAGATCAACATCATCTACCTTTAAAGGAATGGCTCAACCTATCTCAGGTACATGTTAATATTACCAAAATATTCAAATGTAATGCCTCAGCTAGGACCACTCCCTTTGAAAAATGCTGTATAGATAACCCTAATGGAAATAGCAATATATCCACCATATACAATTATAATTATAATTATACAATTATCTATTAGACAAGACCACACCATCTAAACTTCACCACCAGCATTCCTGGGAATCAGAACTTGCCACTACCTTAACCAATGCGCAGTGGAACAAAATTCATAAGCAGTCTACAGGTTCCTCCCTAAACACAAGACCATCATGAGGTGGTATTTGACACCTGCCATAATGAAACATTCTAATCCCTCCTTAAATGGCAATTGCTTCAGAGGTTGTAGCGACGTAGGCACCCTTAAACATGGTACTGCCCTAAGATTGGCCCTATATGCTGGACTACCCAAAAATTGGCCATATATGGCAGGAGACCTATTATTTCTTGAAGAGATTGTGGGGTCACAAGATTTCCAAAAAAACAGCCTGTAAAGAGGCTCAACCTCTGTCAAGCCAACTGTTTTTGGCAGGTAGGATTACATTAGCCAAATCCTGGAAGTTAGCAATCCCTACATATAGTGCAATTTTGACAAAACTTCAATTTATATATTCCATGAGCATTATATCAGCCAACCTGGATCTCTCATATAGAAAGTGGCCTTCATGTTGGGACACTTGGACCCTCCGGGTTGGATGGTAATAATACAGGTTTAGTAAAATATGTAGGGTATAAACCCTCAGAGCAGACATGGCTATATACTTCACCCCTTATTCCCCTTCTCCTTCCTCTCTATTCTCTGTTTTCTTCTACATATTATTTTCTTTTTTTTTCTTTTTTTTTTTACAATTTATTTCAAATGTACGTAAACGTGTATTGTGCTATAAGTGTGAATCAAGATGGAAATAACTAAAACTAGGAAATCCGGGAGAAGCCAAGTGATTCCAAAAACAAAAAAGATATCTGCAAATAAAGCCACGCCTTAGGCCCAAGTGGATAAAGTTTTATCAGATCACCAGTCTTTTTAGGCTACAAGCCTTTGAAACAATATAGGGGGAATACAAGTAATGAGTGGACTTTAAGAGAAATATTTCTTCAACCCAAAAATCAAATTGGTAGATAAAGAGTTTGCTTGTAAATGAAAGGCAGGGGTCAATAAAAAAATCAAGAACATGGCACCTAAAATAAAGACAAAGGATAAAAATAGTGAAATCTCCAAATTCCTCTCGTTGCCATGAACAAGAAACAGGGCAACTCTGCCCGGCATAACTCAAGGAGTTGAGTGTGTAAGTCCCACTCCCATATTCTCTCACTCTCACTCCTCCTTCTGCTAGCTGCTGGAGACATATCCCCTAGCCCAGGTCCCTCCCTCATTTCTACCTGCTTTCAGCAACGCTCTACTCCAAGGGCAGAAAACACCAGAAAAACACAGAATTTGATACCCATCACTTGTCACAAACCCTCCACTCTTCCTTTCTCCTGTGCTCTCTGGAACGAACAATCTATCTGCAATAAACTCACTTTCACTCACAACCTTTTCACTACCAACTCCCTCAATCTACTGGCTCTTACTGAAACCTGGCTCTCCTCCTATGATACTGCCTACCCTGCAGCACTCTCACATGGGGGTTTTCACCTCAGTCACACACCTAGACCTGGGAACAAACAAGGTGGTGGTGTGGGTGTATTACTTTCTTCTCGCTGTACGTTCCACCTCATACCCCCTGTCCCATCCCTCCAATCTTCACCTTTTGAAGCTCATACTATCCGCCTCTTCTCTCCTATCTCTCTACGTGTTGCTGTAATCTATTGCCCCCCAGGTACTCCGTCTCAATTTCTCGATCACTTTTCCGCCTGTCTCCCACACTTTCTTTCCTCCAACATTCCCACATTGATACTTGGCGACTTCAACATTGCCATTGACACCCCCACCTCCTCAGCAGACGCCAAACTACTTGCACTCCCCTCTTTCCTCGGCCTCTCACAACTTACAGATTTTTCAACTCACCATGCTGGACACTCGACCTTATTTTTACCAATATTACCCATACCTCCAACCTAGTCATCCACCCTCTCCCTCTATCTGACCATCACCTCCTTACCTTCAACCTCACCACATCACTCTTCTTCAACCCCAGCCACAATAACCCACAGAAACCTGCTAGAACTCGACCCTACACAACTCTCCACTGTGCTCCAACCTCTTCTCAGCACTAGCACCAACCTCAACTGCCCTGACACTGCCACCTCACACTACAACTCTACTCTCTCTTCCACCCTTGACTCCCCATAACTACACGCAGACACCCTCAATCTCATCCACAACCATGGCACACTACACACACACACGTTACATTCAGAAGTGCTCCCGCACTGCTGAATGACTATGGAGGAAATCACGCTCTGCAGCAGATTTCCTTCACTACAAGTTTATGCTACGTTCCTACTCCTCTGCCTTCAACCTGGCCAAACAGCAGTACTTTACATCACTAATATCAACTCTGTCCTCTAATCCAAAACGTCTTTTTGCCACTTTCAATACTCTCCTCTGCCCACCACCTTCCCCCATCCCTTCCTGTCTCACGGTTGAGACTTTGCCCACCATGTTACACATAAAATTCAATCTATCCACAATGAACTCTCCTCTCACCGTGGCTCACACAATTCACTCTCTCAACTAACTCAACTAACCAACAACACCCAATCTACCCCCCCCCCCACATTCCCACAGCCACTCTGAACTACTTTACCCCTGCAACAGAAGATGAAGTCTCCATCCAAATATCATCCTCTCACCTCACCACCCACTCTCAAGAAACCCTCATCCGATTCTGACGTTGCATCTAACTATCGCCCTATCTCTCTACTTCCCCTGGCTTCCAAACTGCTGGAGCGGCTCGTCTATAACCGCCTTACCAGTTTCATCACCTCTAACTCGGATTCTGGACACTTTCCCATCCGGCTTTCGGCCCCAACACTCCACTGAGACAGCCCTCATAAAAGTCACCAATGACCTGCTCACCGCCAAGTCTAAAGGCCACTTTTCTATTTTGCATCTTCTGGATCTCTCTGCCGCCTTTGACACAGTTGACCATTCAATTCTACTCCACATTCTCTCCACCCTCGGCATTTGAGACACTGCTCTCTTGTGGTTCTCATCATACCTCCAAGTATGATCATTTAGCGTCTCCTTCTCCGGCACATCTTCTTCTCCTCACCCCCTGTCTATTGGCGTACCCCAAGGATCAGTCCTAGGCCCCCTCCTCTTCTCCATCTACATAACCTCACTCGACACCCTAATAAACTCTTTTGGGTTCCAGTACCATCTCTATGCAGATGACACCAAAATCTATCTCTCAGCACCAGATCTATCCCCCTCTCTTCTAGCACACGTCTCCGACTGCCTCTCTAGTATATCCTTTTAGATGTACGCCCACCATCTGAAACTCAACATGTCTAAGACTGAACTCTTAATCTTCCCACCCTCTACTACAGCTTCAATTCCTCACATCTCTCTCTCTGTCAACAAGGCCATCATCACTCCCACCTCCCAAGCCCGTTGTCTCTGGGTTCTACTGGACCTGCCCTCTCTTTCATCCCACACATACAGTCTCTAACCAAATCCTGTCTTTTCAATCTAAAAAACATATCCAAAATACGCCATTACCTTACACAAGACACTACTAAGATTCTAATACACTCTCTCATCATTTCTCGTCTTGACTATTGCAACTCGCTCCTTGTTGGCCTGCCCATCACTCGCGTCTCCCCACTTCAATCCATAATAAATGCCTCCGCCAGACTCATCTTCAGTACACATCGTTCAGTGTCGGCAGCTCCTCTTTGTCAATCACTCCACTGGCTTCCCTTAGCCTCCAGAATAAAGTTTAAAATCTTGACCCTAACTTATAAAGCCCTCAACAACAGTGCACCCCCATACATCTCTGCTCTCATCTCCAAATACTCCCCCACACGCCCTCTTCGCTCTGCTAACGACCTTCTTCTTTCTACCACTCTTGTCACCTCCTCTCACTCCCGCCTCGAGGACTTTTCTCGCGCTGCCCCTATTCTCTGGAACTCCTTGCCTCGCTTCACCAGACTATCCTCCTGCCTTAAATCCTTCAAAACATCAATAAAAATGCACCTCTTTAAAGAAGCCTATAACCTTCCTCCCTAACATGCTCAGCACTACTCTCTCCCTACTGTACCACATACAAACTTTAACCTTTAGATTGTAAGTCTGCGAGTTTCAATCCTGCGCAGTGCTTTAGGGAAAGCGCTATGGACGCTGGATTCCAAGCTCAAAGACAGGGCCATCCACTCTTTGCAATGTGTGAATCTTGAACTTGTCATTGCCTGTAACTTAACTTATGTATAGCGCTACGGAATATGTTGACGTGTTACAAATAAACTATAATAATAATAATAATAATAATAATAATAAAGAGAAACTACTCCAGACCATTCGGTAATTATCTCTCCAGAGAAGACCCCTCAAGGCCTAGTAGCATATCCCTACAATGAGAGGAAATACTCACCTGTTCTAAAATGAAAGATCTTTTAGAATGTTTTCAAGAAAATCATATATTAGATCTGACAAAGAAGATTGCAGATAACTCTCAAGCTATCAAGGAAGTAAATAAAAAATGTATGGTTATTGAAATGACATGTGATAAGTTAACTAGGGACAGCAATGCCTTACTAAAATTTACATCATCTCTGGAGGATAATATATGGGACTTGACCAAGAAAATATACATAATGGAAGATCGCTCAAGAAAAAATAACCTCCGTATGCGAGGGATCCCGGAAACAGTTCAAGGTCAAAAATTAAGACATGTTTCAAAAGTTGCTTCCGGATTATCCAAAAGAAGACTCTAAAATTAATGCCCTGTATAGGATTCCTCTATCAAAAAACATGAATCAATTTTTACCCAGAGACGTTATTTTGAGGATACATTATCTTACATTTGAGGACGAAATAGTCAAAGTTGCTTATGATAAGAAAAATATGATACCTCCTAATGAGAATGTTAAGATTTTCCAAGATTTATCAGCCTATACTCTTGCTAGAAGAAGGGAATAAAAAGGGATAACGCAGATCCAAAGCCGGGAGGAGATTAAAGTGGGCATACCCATATGGTATCTCAATATGAAAAGAGCATGTTTGGTTTAAGGTGGGCTCAGTCCAAGAAGGAATATATTTGCTGCAGAAATGGAATTTGTCAATTGAAAAGAAAGAAAAGAACAAACCCAAAATGGAATTAATTAATCTGAGGTGTCAAAAAGTCTAATAAGGCTGGTGGGTAGTATTGCCACAGGATAAAGGGGCCTATTATAAACTTGAGCTAGCAATATCAGTACGAGGAATAGTTAAGAATTTTTTAGTGGTAAATTTACAAATTTAAAGAGATATCATTCACAGATGGTAGATTAGTTTAAGCACTAGCCAAGGGAGGGGCTATCACTGGATCTTAATATTAATGAAATAATAAAGCACAAGATATGGCCACCAAATATAAAAGTAAGTGATACTAAACCACACAAGGTACTTGTTCCTTTGAAGTAGATTAGCTAAAATGATATGGATATATAACACATAACACAAATTAGGGTGGCGTAAGGACTAATAAATGCTTTGAGGGGTATTTGTTTTATTATTTCGTTTTTCAAGGTAAAATTAATCGCAATTAAGCACCTAGTGAGAGTTGGGTACTATGGTAAGGTTGTACATTAACTATGAACATGTAATGTTAAGTACGGTATAATTAATATTGTAATGGCCCTTAGATTAAAAAAAAAAAAAATTAAAGACCCTACACTGATTAAAATCACAAGGAATAAACTGGTCTTTTGAATGATCAAATAGTTAATAAGACAAGCTTAGGCCCTGGAATATTCCGTCTAAATCCAAGTGGGCCTCCACAGTAAATACAATATAAATACTGCTGAATCCTTTTAATCCACCCTTCCCAACTAAATGTGGGCTACCACACCAGACATTTCCTAACATCGGCACAATTGCTGTATTAGCCAGTTGGGCTTTCGAACCCTTTCTGTTTTTTTATTTTGTATGCAGTATGTTTGTTGTGAAGGCATCTAATGTTCCAATAAAAAGACACTCAATTCAAGTGGGTAATGAAAAGAAGTTGTAAATGACTGTGTGCATAGTGTTACATTTATGGCATGAGATATGATAATCTCACATAATGTGAATGGCCTGAATTCTCCTACAAAAAGGAACATAGATTTTTCAAACTTTGTTAAGGCTAAAGTGGACATTATGTGTCTTAAGGAGACACTTAAAAAAATAATCAATTTATTAGATGAACAATAAGAAATATAGCACGAGAGAAGACGCTTGCTCTAATAGGAAGGTAAGAGGTGTCTCTATCTTTTTCAATAATAGATTAAGGGCCCTATTAAATTCCAGCCTCGTAAATAAGAGGCTTCTACTTAAGCCCTACGTACTGCAAAGTTTCTCTAACTTACAATGCTATTAAATTAGCCCTGCTGCGAGCAACGTAAGAGCTACGCAGCAGGGCCGTACTTATCTACACTGCGTAAATGTACATGAGGAGTGACAGCCTGCGATATGATATCGCAGGCTCCCACTCCTCATCAATTGCTGCGGGGGTCCTAAAAGGGACCTCCGCAGCAGCCCCCCACATAAGCCCTGCCGTGGGTGGTACTCCAAATACCCCCACGGCACCTAAAATTAACCCCCCCTCAATGCGGGGGTCCCCGTCGGGACCCCCGAAGTGTCCTCACGTGAACACCTTGCTGCAGGGGTCCATAGGAACCCCGGCAGCCCCCACACATTAACCCCTTGCAGCGGGGGTCCCCGATCGGCACCAATCAGGCCCCTGCTGCATTTAAAACTTTTAAATTCTCCTTAAAGGGCCTGCGGCACACTAATTTCCAATCCTGGCCGCGGCCCAAAAAATGAACCCCCCTCTATGCTGGGGTTCCCCATCGGGACCCCCGAAGTGTCCCCACATTAACCCCTTGCAGGTGGGGTCCCCGTTCTGCACAGATCAGGCCCCCCGCTGCATTTAAAACGTTTAAATTCCCCGCCACGGCTCCTTAAAGGGCCCGCGGCACACTATTACGCAACCCCGGCCGCGGCACCTAATTTTAACCCCCCTCTATGCTGTGGGTCCCCCGAAGTGTCCCCACATAAACCCATTGCAGTGGGGGGCCCCGATCGGCACCGATCGTGACCCTGCTGCAATTCAATTTTAAATTTCCCGCCTCGCGGGTCCTTAAGGGACCGTAAAGGTCCTGAAAGGATTCGCACTAAAAATATTAACCCCAGGCAACTATAATTACCCCATTAACTCATGGTGGTCAATACAGACCACCATAAGGCCAGAATTAACCCATTAACTCATGGTGGTCAATACAGACCACCATAAGGCCTTAATTAACCCACTAACTCATGGTGGTCAATACAGACCACCATAAGGCCTTAATTAACCCATTAACACATGGTGGTCAATACAGACCACCATAAGGCCTGAATTAACCCATTAACTCATGGTGGTCAATACAGACCACCATAAGGCCTTAATTAACCCATTAACTCATGGTGGTCAATACAGACCACCATAAGGCCTGAATTAACCCATGAACTCATGGTGGTCAATACAGACCACCATAAGGCTCTATTTAACCTCATCAGTCCCATAAGGGTATATTATTACCATTATGGGCCTGTTAAAACCCAATATTAACCACATAAGTGCCATGACGGTCCTCAAGGACCATCATGACACTAACTACAAACACTACACTATAACCCCCAATAAACCATTTAATCTAAACTAACCCCCCTCTACACTAATCTATTAACACTTACACTACCTACCCCCTAATAAACCTCCCCAACACTCTAATTACAAAAAATAAAAAAAACCTACCTTACAGAACACAAAACAACCTACCTTACAGAAAACAAAAAAACCTACCTTACAGAAAACAAAAAAACCTACAGTACAGAAAACAAAAAAACCTACAGTACAGAAAACAAAAAACCTACAGTACACAAAACAAAAAAATACATTACAACCCCACTCCCCACTACAGAAAATAAAAAAATTACACACCTGAAAAGGAAAGACAGATAAACACAATACAATACATACATATAATACATTACATACATTACATACAATACATGACATTACATACATTACATATAATATATTACATATAATATATTACATACAATACATGACATTACATACATTACATATAATATATTACATATAATATATTACATATAATATATTACATACAATACATGACATTACATACATTACATATAATATATTACATATAATATATTACACATAATACATTACATAAAATACATGACATTACATACATTACATATAATATATTACATATAATCCAAATCAAATACCCCCTATCTATCTAACATACAATCTATTTAATATAAAATAAATCCTAACTATATCAAATACATCCCCCTATCTATTTAATATACAATAAATCCTAACTACATACACAGACCCTAATTCTAATCTAAAATAAAATAATTAAGAGCACTTACCTTTAAGATGTTGCTTGAGATCACTAACCTATGGGTAAAAGAAAACAAAATAATTAGTACAAAACATTAACATGAAATATATAAACATTATATACATTCTAAATAATATACTCACCTTTCCATCATGTCCCGTCATTGTTTAGCTCTTCCGGCGCGGCCCTGTTAAAAAAACACAATACATTAATACATTAATACAATATATAAACAATAAACAAAATAAACATATAAACATCTTAATATACATTTAACTTACCTCCCCGCGATGTCCCCGGCCTTCTCTCCTTCAGCCCCGGCTGGGCCGCGGAACCATCCGCGCTCTTTCCGGGAGAAAATTGGCATTGGCGGCTTGTGATTGGCTGAGAAAACTGTCAGCCAATCAAAAGTCGTCAATGTATGAGCCAATCAGGATGCGCAGATGTCTTCTACCAATCACTCCATGGGGGTGTATCCCATAGTGATTGGCTGAAGGCATCTGAGCCTTGTGATTGGTTCCCATAAAGATAGACAAGTGTTTTAGCCAATCAGGGTGGGATATTGGGGTGTATCCCAAAAACCTACAGTACAGAAAACAAAAAACCTACAGTACACAAAACAAAAAAATACATTACAACCCCACTCCCCACTACAGAAAATAAAAAAATTACACACCTGAAAAGGAAAGACAGATAAACACAATACAATACATACATATAATACATTACATACATTACATACAATACATGACATTACATACATTACATATAATATATTACATATAATATATTACATACAATACATGACATTACATACATTACATATAATATATTACATATAATATATTACATATAATATATTACATACAATACATGACATTACATACATTACATATAATATATTACATATAATATATTACACATAATACATTACATAAAATACATGACATTACATACATTACATATAATATATTACATATAATCCAAATCAAATACCCCCTATCTATCTAACATACAATCTATTTAATATAAAATAAATCCTAACTATATCAAATACATCCCCCTATCTATTTAATATACAATAAATCCTAACTACATACACAGACCCTAATTCTAATCTAAAATAAAATAATTAAGAGCACTTACCTTTAAGATGTTGCTTGAGATCACTAACCTATGGGTAAAAGAAAACAAAATAATTAGTACAAAACATTAACATGAAATATATAAACATTATATACATTCTAAATAATATACTCACCTTTCCATCATGTCCCGTCATTGTTTAGCTCTTCCGGCGCGGCCCTGTTAAAAAAACACAATACATTAATACATTAATACAATATATAAACAATAAACAAAATAAACATATAAACATCTTAATATACATTTAACTTACCTCCCCGCGATGTCCCCGGCCTTCTCTCCTTCAGCCCCGGCTGGGCCGCGGAACCATCCGCGCTCTTTCCGGGAGAAAATTGGCATTGGCGGCTTGTGATTGGCTGAGAAAACTGTCAGCCAATCAAAAGTCGTCCATGTATGAGCCAATCAGGATGCGCAGATGTCTTCTACCAATCACTCCATGGGGGTGTATCCCATAGTGATTGGCTGAAGGCATCTGAGCCTTGTGATTGGTTCCCATAAAGATAGACAAGTGTTTTAGCCAATCAGGGTGGGATATTGGGGTGTATCCCATCCTGATTGGCTCACACATTGATGACTTTTGATTGGCTGAAATTGATAGACAGCTTTTTCAGCCAATCACAAGCCGCCAATGCCAATTTCCTCCCGGAAAGGACTCCGGGAGGCTCATTAGCGTCAAGGAGGTCTGCGAGTGCAGACCTCCGTTAGTTTATTTTATTTTAGAGCGCGGATGGTTCCGCGGCCCAGCCGGGGCTGAAGGAGAGGAGGCCGGGGACATTGTGGGGAGGTAAGTTAAATGTATATTTAGATGTTTATATGTTTATTTTGTTTATTGTTTATATATTGTATTAATGTATTAATGTATTGTGTTTTTTTAACAGGGCCGCGCCGGAAGAGCTAAACAATGACGGGACATGATGGAAAGGTGAGTATATTATTTAGAATGCATATAATGTTTATTTATTTCATGTTAATGTTTTGTACTAATTATTTTGTTTTCTTTTACCCATAGGTTAGTGATCTGAAGCAACATCTTAAAGGTAAGTGCTCTTAATTATTTTATTTTAGATTAGAATTAGGGTCTGTGTAGTTAGGAATGTAATTTTTTTATTTTACCTTAGAATTAGGGTCTGTGTATGTAGTTAGGATTTATTGTATATTAGATAGATAGGGGGATGTATTTGATATAGTTAGGATTTATTTTATATTAAATAGATAGATTGTATGTTAGATAGATAGGGGGTATGTGATTTGGATTATATGTAATATATTATATGTAATGTATGTAATGTCATGTATTGTATGTAATATATTATATGTAATATATTATATGTAATATATTATATGTAATGTATGTAATGTCATGTATTGTATGTAATATATTATATGTAATATATTATATGTAATATATTGTATGTAATGTATTTAATGTCATGTATTGTATGTAATATATTATATGTAATATATTATATGTAATGTATGTAATGTCATGTATTGTATGTAATGTATGTAATGTATTATATGTATGTATTGTATTGTGTTTATCTGTCTTTCCTTTTCAGGTGTGTAATTTTTTTATTTTCTGTAGTGGGGAGTGGGGTTGTAATGTATTTTTTTGTTTTCTGTACTGTAGGTTTTTTTTTTTTCTGTACTGTAGTTTTTTTTTTCTGTACTGTAGTTTTTTTTTCTGTACTGTAGGTTTTTTTGTTTTCTGTAAGGTAGGTTTTTTTGTGTTCTGTAAGGTAGTTTTTTTAATTTTTTGTAATTAGAGTGTTGGGGAGGTTTATTAGGGGGTAGGTAGTGTAGGTAGGTAGTGTAAGTGTTAATAGATTAGTGTAGAGGGGGTTAGTTTAGATTAAATGGTTTATTGTGGGTTATAGTGTAGTGTTTGTAGTTAGTCTCATGATGGTCCTTGAGGACCGTCATGGCACTTATGTGGTTAATGTTGGGTTGTAACAGGCCTATAATGGTAATAATATACCCTTATGGGACTGATGGGGTTAAATAGAGCCTTATGGGGGTCTGTATTGACCACCATGAGTTCATGGGTTAATTCAGGCCTTATGGTGGTCTGTATTGACCACCATGAGTTAATGGGTTAATTAAGGCCTTATGGTGGTCTGTATTGACCACCATGAGTTAATGGGTTAATTAAGGCCTTATGGTGGTCTGTATTGACCACCATGATTTAATGGGTTAATTAAGGCCTTATGGTGGTCTGTATTGACCACTATGAGTTAATGGGTTAATTCAGGCCTTATGGTGGTCTGTATTGACCACCATGAGTTAATGGGTTAATTCAGGCCTTATGGTGGTCTGTATTGACCACCATGAGTTAATGGGTTAAATAGAGCCTTATGGTGGTCTGTATTGACCACCATGAGTTAATGGGTTAATTCAGGCCTTATGGTGGTCTGCATTGACCACCATGAGTTAATGGGTTAAATGGAGCCTTATGGTGGTCTGTATTGACCACCATGAGTTAATGGGTTAAATAGAGCCTTATGGTGGTCTGTATTGACCACCATGAGTTAATGGGTTAATTAAGGCCTTATGGTGGTCTGTATTGACCACCATGAGTTAATGGGTTAATTCAGGCCTTATGGTGGTCTGTATTGACCACCATGAGTTAATGGGTTAATTCAGGCCTTATGGTGGTCTGTATTGACCACCATGAGTTAATGGGTTAATTCAGGCCTTATGGTGGTCTGTATTGACTACCATGAGTTAATGGGTTAATTCAGGCCTTATGGTGGTCTGTATTGACCACCATGAGTTAATGGGTTAATTAAGGCCTTATGGTGGTCTGTATTGACCACCATGAGTTAATGGGTTAATTAAGGCCTTATGGTGGTCTGTATTGACCACCATGAGTTAATGGGTTAATTCAGGCCTTATGGTGGTCTGTATTGACCACCATGAGTTAATGGGTTAATTCAGGCCTTATGGTGGTCTGTATTGACCACCATGAGTTAATGGGTTAATTCAGGCCTTATGGTTGTCTGTATTGACCACCATGAGTTAATGGGTTAATTCAGGTCTTATGGTGGTCTGTATTGACTAACATGAGTTAATGGGTTAATTCAGGCCTTATGGTGGTCTGTATTGACCACCATGAGTTAATGGGTTAATTCAGGCATTATGGTGGTCTGTATTGACCACCATGAGTTAATGGGTTAATTAAGGCCTTATGGTGGTCTGTATTGACCACCATGAGTTAATGGGTTAATTAAGGCCTTATGGTGGTCTGTATTGACCACCATGAGTTAATGGGTTAATTCAGGCCTTATGGTGGTCTGTATCGACCACCATGAGTTAATGGGTTAATTCAGGCCTTATGGTGGTCTGTATTGACCACCATGAGTTAATGGGTTAATTAAGGCCTTATGGTGGACTGTATTGACCAGCATGAGTTAATGGGTTAATTCAGGCCTTATGGGGGTCTGTATTGACCACCATGAGTTAATGGGTTAATTCAGACCTTATGGTGGTCTGTATTGACCACCATGAGTTAATGGGTTAATTAAGGCCTTATGGTGGTCTGTATTGACCACCATGAGTTAATGGGTTAATTAAGGCCTTATGGTGGTCTGTATTGACTACCATGAGTTAATGGGTTAATTCAGGCCTTATGGTGGTCTGTATTGACCACCATGAGTTAATGGGTTAATTCAGGCCTTATGGTGGTCTGTATTGACCACCATGAGTTAATGGGGTAATTATAATTGCCTGGGGTTAATATTTTTAGTGCGAGTCCTTTCAGGACCTTTACAGTCCTTTAAGGACCCGCGAGGCGAGAAATTTAAAATTGAATTGCAGCAGGGTCACGATCGGTGCCGATCGGGGACCCCCGCTGCAATGGGTTTATGTGGGGACACTTCGGGGGTCCCGATGGGGACCCCCAGCATAGAGGGGGGTTAATTTTAGGTACCGCGGCCGGGATTGGGTAATAGTGTGCCGCGGCCCCTTTAAGGAGCCGCTGCGGAGAATTTAAAAGTTTTAAATGCAGCGGGGGGCCTTATCTATGCAGATCGGGGACCCCCCCTGCAATGGGTTAATGTGGGGACACTTTGGGGGTCCCGATGGGGACCCCCAGCATAGAGGGGGTTCATTTTGTGGGCCGCGGCCAGGATTGGAAATTAGTGTGCCGCGGGCCCTTTAAGGAGCCGCAGCAGGGAATTTAAAAGTTTTAAATGCAGCGGGGGCCTGATCGGCATCAGCATGGGGATGTGTATAGGGTGCAGGGGGGAGCCTTACACTGCTGTCTCGGGCTGTTCCGAGGCAGCACGTAGAGGCTTTAGGATCCCTTGCGGGCACTTTTTGTGCACGTAAGGATTCTTACGATATGCGAGAATCATGCATAGATTTAAGGCTACGTAGCTCTCTCAGAGCCTATTCTCTGCCATTTTTTTGCAGTCATATCGCAAAGCAGGCTGCGAGAGATTCGGTACTCGCAAACAGCAGAAAAACTGCCTTTTGCGAGCACCGAGAGAACTACGAGGGATAATTTAATAGGGCCCTAAATGTTCAGGATCAACTCACAATAATTGACCCATATGGTAGATTTATCATATGGACTGGGCTAGTGAGTAACAGACTGATAACATTAGTGAAAGCATATCTGCCTAATAAGAATCAAAATAAATATCTAAAAAAATTACTTAGAAAGATTCAGAAACTTAAGAACAGTCTTATTATAATCTGTGGAGATTTTAATATGGCTTGGGATGCAACCATAGTTAAACAGTGAACTTATAAGTTAAAATCTGAAGCTCAAAATATTAGAATATCTAGAGTTCTCCGAGCAAGTTCTAGCTTCTAACCTATATAATATCTGGAGGATTTTACATCCTCTTGATAGAGAATTTATGTTTTTTTCTAATAGATTTCAAACGTGGTCCAGAATTGACTATATTTTTACAGACTTGGATACTCTAAGTCTGGTTAAAAAAATTAAATTGAGTTAATGCCTTGGTTGGACCACTCAATGATCAGTTTGTTTGGAAGATATAATGATTGTAAAAAAGAAACGGGGATGGAAAATAGCCTCAATGGTTCTAAAGACCCAGAGTATGTTAAATCCTTGAGGAAAGATACTTTAGATTTTTTTTTAAATAAACAAAGAATCAGTAGACTCTTCCGCAACTGTTTGGCGCTACTATAGGCATATATACGTGGCCTTTTAATCGCAAGGGCAGCAGAAATCTATAAACAGGGGAAACCCCTTAGGTTATTTTATGTTGAATTGTATAAGCTCCATCAGATAAATATAAAAACTCCAAATAAAGTTCATGGACCAAAAATCAATTAAATAAACTGCCAAATAAGGAACAGATTCAAGCTCATAATACTCTATGGAAATATCAGCAAAATAGCTTAATGTTAAGTAAAAAATCAAGTATATTTTTGACCAACAGACTAAAGAAACAGTAGATGCAAAATAAGATTTCAAAAGTTTATGGCTTGGATGTAAAGATACATTTACATCCCAATGAAATTGGTGAGGCGTTCTTTGATTGTTATCAAAAACTATATAATCTTGGAGATGATCCCTTGCAGTTCAAATGAAGTAGCACAGAGATTAATACATTCTTAGATAAAATTAAGTTACCCAGGATAACTGCAGAAAATGTAATCTTTCTAAATAAAGACATCACAGAAATCAATATCAAGGAAGTTATTAATAAGGGCAAGATGAACAAAGCACCAGGTGTGGACAATTTCGACCAGCTATTTTATCAGATACTCCTACCTGAAATAAATGTTCATCTTTGCGGTCTCTATAATGAAATAAAAAATCTAGGTAAAATACCATTAGAACTATTTGAGAATAAGATCCTAAATATTTTAAAGCAGGGTAAAATTTCTGAGGAGTGCACAAATTATCGGCCAATATCACTTATCTATATAGACATAAAAATATACCAAAGATATTGGCAAACCGATTGAAAGAAGTTATACCTATCTTAATTCACCAGGACCAAACAGGGTTTACAACTGGCCACCAGGCATCAGACAACACGAGGCGTTTGATGAATATTATACATTTTGTTAAGACTAAGGATCTCCCCACGTTGATCCTGTCACTTGACGCCAAGAATGCTTTTGACAGGGTCAACTGGGGATTTCTGTAAACTGTTTTGCAGAGATTTGGTCTTGGAGAATTTGCGGCAAAATCAGTAGGTTCATTATATACTAAATCTACCGCTTATGTTGATGGTCCAGACTATGAAACGAGAAAATTTACAATTAGCAACGGGACCCGACAGGGATGTCCCTTGTCTCCTCTGCTATTTACCCTGTTCATGGAACTGTTATCTATTCTTATAAGAGACTCACAGAAGATCAAAGGAGTGTTCTTAGGGAAGGAGGATGTAAGGAATTGTCTCTGCTGGGTTTTGAACCCTGGTCCCCAGGCTGCTGAACCTCTTCCCTACCACTGCGCAAGCCTGCCTTTGTGAATTTCATTGAGATCTGATAACCTTGACTCTGCTAGCAATAGTATCAGTGCCTAAGTCTCTTCAGCTGTGCCTGGTCAGGTGTCTGGTCCTTGGCCTATATAAGGCACTTCCTGTCAATATACCTTGCCAGATTATTGTGGTTCCTGTTCCCTTCAATAAAGCTTGTTCCTGTTTCACCTACAACTTGCAGAATTGGATTATTGCTGACCTAGGCCGCTGGTCTCCAAAACCTTGTGATTCCTATATCATTACAGAGGAATACAAATGTATGTCCTTTGCAGACGATTTTGATTTAACCTTGATTTCCCCAGAGTCTTCATGCCCAGAATTAGAAGAGATTCTTGACAAATTTGGTTGGGTTTCTTCTTTTAAAGTTAACCTTGCCAAATCAGATTCCTTGGTTAGGGGGGTAGCTGAGGAGACAAGGGACTCTCTTAAAAGGGATTACCCCTTTAACTGGAGATCATCATCTTTAGTTCACTTGGGAGTGTAATTCTTGTTTCAAGTAAAAAACCTACTGTTGGAGAATTTAAATTAATTAATGAAGGACATCAAGAGGAAATTGGATTAATGGAGTCCTCTAAAACTCTCATGGTTAGCTAGAATTTCATCAGTTAATATGAGCATAATTCCAAGAATAACTTATGGTAAGATGGTAAACTGGTAAACAACCAAGCTATTGTATCAAGTCTGCACAGGCTATAATTGATGACTTTATATACATGGGAAAAAGGCCCCGGATTCAGAGGACCTTTGCTAGTATGAAATGTGAAAAGGGAGGACTGGGCGCCCCATGTATTAAAGAAGTATATAAAAAAAATTGCAATAGCCCAGGCAATCAGCTGGAACACAGTTTATAACAAAACTATATGGATAACATTAGAAAACAAGCTTTTGGGAGATATCCCTATTCAGACTATTCTATGGTTCCCTAAATATAACGCAGCTATTTTTAAAAGGCCCAGCAATATTAGATCACCTTTAAAACTTTGGTATAGGAAGAGGGACAAAATAGGCCTAGTGAGATACCCCTCTGATACGGACACAAGAAAATCGATCCACAATAAAGCTATTAAAAGATAAGTGGGTAGTATATGTTAATGATCTATATAACAATAACAACTTCTGTACATTATAAGAACTTCAGGGAAAGGTCTAAAAACTTAATTATATACTCAGGGATATAAAATCCTAAATTCGCCAAAGTACTAAAAATGGAGGGGCTGTAAATAAAAAGGGAAAATGGTCATATTTTGTCTAACTGTAATATAATAGTAGAAGACACTACACCATTTTGTACAGGCATAAAGGGATTGAAATATGTTTTTCTTAGACCAATTATGGAGAAATACCCTTAAACTTGTGACAAAATCAGCCATTAACTCCTCATACATCGAGTTGTTTTTCAAGTTAATCCATAGATGGCATATGTTACCAAGTAATATGAAAAATATTAACCCCCTGATGGACAGATTGTGCTGGAAAGACTGTGGCCTAGAAGGCTCCGCCTTACACCTGTGTTGGGGATGCGACAAAATAAGAGAATATTGGACAAAAATCTGTATGGAACTAACTTGTATTGTGGGTGAACAAATTGTATGTACTCCACCACTGGTTTTATTCCATATGAATTTGGACCATCTGTCAATGGGGGACAAACAGCTGAACTCCCATATTCTCTTGGTAGCAAAGTGGTGGATAGTCAAATGCTGGAATAAACCAAAAGTCCCCACATGGATTGAGTTGAAAAATGCCATAGATCTCAATCACATATAATACTTGTCAAACTGAGAATAGTCATCCCGCTTTGCAAGCTCGCAAAGCAAATGCTGCCCCTCACAAAGCGGAGGTGAAGGCTCTACGCTGCCTCACTCCCGGGACAAAACCCCCCCAGAAAAGCGAGACTTTGCAAAAATAAACACGCCACGGGACTTCGAGAAAAAATATATATGACCCGCGGAACTTAGAAAAAATACAGGAACGCATAAAGAGGAAATACGGACTTAAACAAAAGAAAATACGACCCGCGGAACTTAGGAAATAAAACAATACAAGGTCACAAAAATACGAACTTAAAGCCCGAAACGCGTACATCAAAAAACACAAAACACAATGAAAAATAAAAAACAAATTACAAAACATCACACACAGCACGGGGGGACAGCCAGGACTTCTGGGGGTAAGGTTGCATGCAAATTAAAGCCCATTTTACACAGTTTCGCCACTTAAAAATCGGCTAAGAGAGAAAAAAAATGGCGGCAGAAAAAAAAAGAAAACGAGGCTCAATGACCCAAAGCCCAGAAAACACTGACAAGGACGTACGACATTTAATTACGACCCGCGAAACTTAGAAAAAATAATACGAGGTCGCAAAAATACGAAGTTAACGGCCAAAATGCGTACATTCAAAAATAACAATAACAATACAAAATACAAAAAAAAAAACACACAGAGCATGGGGGGACAGCCAAGACATCTGTCAGTAAGGTTGCACGCTAATTACAGTCAAATTTAACGAGTTTTGAAAATTGAAAGTTGCCTAAGCGAAGAAAAAAATGGGGGACAAAAAAAATGAAAACGAGGCTTCAAGACCACGAAATGCGCAAAACACTGCCAGGCACGTACGACTTTTGCCAGGGACGTACGAGGTACAAAAATACACACTTAGGAAGCACAGAAAATCCTTCCGACCCGCGTAGCACATAGACAAATGACGCCATTTTACAACACTAACACATTACGAATCTAAAATGGAGCTTTACACAACTAAACCAACGGTTTGCCCTCTCGCACACATCATATTTCTAATGCACAGTTGGGACATTGATGACACTTTCTCCTCAGAGCAGCAACAGGCCAACTGTACATTGTATGCTTCAGGAAAATACAAATAGATACTTAGCTCTTCAGGCTATTCATTGCTGGATATATCAGTTACAAATAGGTAAAGTATATTAATGTATTAAGTAAATAATTAATTAATAATTATAGAAAAAATTGACATATATATCTGTCTTTGTCATGAGAGCCGAAGGCACTCATAGGACCAAAAGTAAACGTGAGCAGCGGCTCGCTATGAGCACCGAAGGCCCTCATTGCAAGCCACGCAATGAGCGCTAAAGGCGCTCAGCGCGAGGCTCACAATGAATGCCGAAGTTCCTCAGAGTAGAAAAAGCTTTACATTGTGTGTCAAAAAGCATTGCCATGGCTTAAAATTGTATTGCCCCATCATTTTTGACGGGCAAGTCGCTAGTAGAGAAATAATGAGGAATACAAATACTCTGATGATGATGAATAGTCCGAAATTAATAAACTGGTCAAAATGGGAGCAATACTCTAAATCAGTTAATCATAATTGACAATAAATGAGTAGGTTCATATGATCCATTTTTGCCAAATCTCCTTTTCTCTTTATCTTTTCTTACCATTAGATATTAAATAGTGTAACTGGAACCTTATCTGTATGAGTGAATAGTGGTATCTAGTTGTGGTGCTGGTATTGTATGATATGTAGTGTCTTATATATGTATTGTATATGTTTATATGATTGAAAACAATACATACAAATAAATAAAATACAAAAAAAGATGGAAATAACTAAAAAGAAACATCAAGGTTAAAAGGCTTTTATTGTAGGTCTTCACTTCTCAAGTGTTGTGTCTATGCCGTTTATGCTTTGCTTGTGATGCTCTTGTGTTATTGTATTAACCTTGGTTCCTCAATAAAAATTATTTTTAAAAAAAATAAATCTCTTCACATACAACTCTAGTGACCACATACCATCATATGGAAAATAATCAAAGATTTACAACCACTACTAACTGGAGACACACAATAAAAAAACATACTCCCCAAACTTCCAATCCTGAAATAAAAACTTGTCAGCAGGAGATTGGCCAATGAACAACTAAACATTAAAACTAAACCTTGCAACAAAACTCCCTGTAAATTGTCTGTAAATAAGCCACATATAACAGCCTATAACATGGGATCATATTCATGTGCATCATCTAATGTGTTGAACATATATGATGTAATATATGAGAAGCAGGCTGTTGCATTGGGAAAATTATTTAAAAAAATGCAATTACAGATAGAGCTGCATAGACATTCTATTAAAAAGCACAACGAGGACAGTTATGGTACTCCAGTTTCACACCATTTTACTCAGAAAGAACACTCTGTCCAAAACATGAAAATCAAAATCCTCGAAGCAAATTTTCTGTTTGCCTTCCTCTGGATCAATGAATTATTAATAAAAAAAAATAATAAAAAATAATTGTTGATTAATAATTAATTAACCATTAATTAACAACAAATTAATTAATAACTAATCCTCATATTGCAGATAAAAAGTTGAATTTGATGGACTGAAAGTCTTTTTTCAACCTCAATTACTATGTAACTATATCATTATGGAACATTTGAAATGAAGATAATAACATTGTCAAACACTAAACGAACAGAACTTAACACAGTCTTGGGTTTTCTGACACATTTTGAACATTTTTTTAATCAGGCACAAACTTTCTCATATTGTTTTTGTTTCACTGCAACAGGCTTGTCATTCTTAGTGAAACATTTGTCCAATAGGAAGGGTATAACTGTAGACTGCAATACTATGATTTTTCATGCTTATATTTATGTATATGTTTACATAATGTGTATGCTTTCCATAGTATACTTACTAGATTCCATAGTATACTATGTTGATTCCTCCTATATATATATATATATTTATATATATGTAGCCCATGATGTAAGATGTTGCTTCCATTTCTCTGCATCACTGTTTACATTCAAACTGAAAGTTTTCACTAAAAAACATCTCCAAAATATGTCGCTATTTACACAAGACAACTAAAATTCTAATTGATTCTCTCATCATATCTCGCCTTGACTACTGCAACTGCTGGCCTCTCCATCACTCATCTGTCTCCACTCCAATCAATATTCAATGCCTCCATTAGACTAATCTTTCAAACTTAACGCTCAGTGTCTGAAGCACCTCTATGTCAATTACTCCACTGGCTTCCCATAACCACCAAAATAACATTTTCAATCATGACCCTTGTCAGATATGCCTTATAAAGTGATCATTTTTAAACATTGTGTATTTAATAAGTGTATCTTATAAAATATATGTAGTCATATAAATCTTTATTTATGATATATAGATTGTGTTAGTCAAGTCCCACCTTATCCCTGAGAAACTTTCTAGTCCATTCATACTGTAACAAAAGACTTATGCCTGAGGTTGTTTATGGGTAAACAAAAGAACAGTTGGGTGTGGTGGACTCTTGGCCCAGGGTGTTTATATGTAAACAAGGGGACATCTGTGTGTGTGAGATTCCCATCTATGGAATTTTTATGGAGTTTGGGGAAGGTGAGATGATTTTAGTGAGATGTACAGTCACATATCAAGGGGGAGTGTCCAAGAAAGATATACAAAAGCCCAGAGAGTTTAGTCAGTCTAAGTCTGGAAGTCTGGAGGTCTGGAAGTCTAGTAGGAGTCTTGTAGGAGTCCAGTCTGAAAGTCTCGAAGTCCAGAGGAGTGCCCAGCTGAGTAGAAGCCATGCCGTGCTGTGACTTGAGGCCTAAAGATATGGACTCTGAAGATATTGCTGACCTGTGGTGTAGTATTTAATAATAATGTAGTATATTCATATAAGTATCTTTTTGTAAATATCGTTTTATCCCTACTGTCTATCTGTTTGTCTAAAACCCATTGTGTAACCGTATATTGATTTATGCAAAATATATCTTTTAATTAACAACTTAATTAATATGTCCGTTTATTGATTTGTCCAAAAGAACTTATTATTTGTAGAAATTATACAATCATTATTTAATTTTTAGTTGATTTCTTACATATATGGCGAGCCTGCCAGGAGGACATTAATGTAATAATCAAGCATATTAATAACTATAATATTTTGCATAAATTAGTGTACTATTTTCCTATTGTGTGCTGTAGTTATAGAAAGTTGTAGAAACGTTTTTTTTTTCAGGATTCTAAAGCAGGTTTTGTTTACTCTTATATTTTTGCTTTTCTGCACATTTAAAATTGTATAGTTTTGTTATGCAATAATGGAAGGTTTAATGAAAAAGATTGCTAATGTTGATAACTCTGATGCTATAATTAGAGCTATGGTGAATACTTCTGACCCCTGGTCAAACGCCCAGAATCTAGCAGAATTAGCTATTAATGACAAGAAATTGTCTAAATCAAAAGGGAAAACAATGTTAATATTTGCTGCACATTGGATTGCAGAACAATATAAACATTTATGTGTGCAGAAACAAGCTTTAGAGACTAAAGTGTGTGAGCTAACTACTGCTTTAGAAAACCTTACAGTCACTGCCACTACAGCATCTGCTTTGGGTTTAGATAATCAGAAGACATTGCAAGAAAATGAGCTGCTACATAGTAAAAATAATGAACTTGTGGATAAATTGATAGATGCAGAAAGTGCAATAAGATGTTTAGTTTCTTGTAAAAAGGACACTGATTATAGTCAATGTTTAGCAGAATGTAAAGAGACAAAGGTCCAGAAAGTGGTCTGCAAAGTATTTAAGAAAAGTAAAAATGATTGTTTCAAAATGGCGCCAGTTTCTACTGAGCTCAAGAGAGGAGCACATGGGCAGGTCATTTCTGAAACCACTTTGAATAGATCCCTTTCTGTTAGTGAAATTCAGACTTTGAGCAAAACGCTTGATTGTATAGGTTTTCATGATGATCCTGTTGAAATCATGATAAGAATTGAAACGTTTTTAAAATGTAATGCAAATTTAACTGAGACTGATGCATTTGCTGTGATTATGGCTTTTTTAGATCAATCCTTAAAATCTAGTTTGCCTTCTGATGTTTTTGCAGAGCCTAGATCTAAAGAGCAATTGGTTAAAGAGATTTTAAATGTACTGGGTTTAAATGAATTGGATCATCATTCTGTGTTTGGTAACTGTACTCAGAAGAGGGGAGAGTCTGTACAAGAGTATAGTGATAGATTATTCACTTTGTATAAACTCACACTCCCTTCTGATACTGAGAATGATACTCAGAATGATCAAATTTATAAGAAGGCCTTACTAAAAAGATGTCTTCCTTGAAATTTTAAATATTGTTGGGTTGACAGTATCTGCCAACAATCACTTTTTAAAAATTCTACATTATCTAAAGAGAGCAGAGAGCTGTTTAAGAGAGATAAATAGAAATAAAGGCAGAATTTGTGTAGTTAAGACCACCCCACCCCAAAAAAAGATGTTTAGCAATGCAAATCAAATCTCTTGTTTTGCTTGTGGAAAATTGGGACATTTTGCTAGGGACTGCAAAAATGTGTTACATCCCCTCCCTATTTCAAACAAAGGGCCGCATAATACAAGAAGGAGAAACAATAGCCATAGTCACACCAGGTGGGCAACAAATGGTAGAGTTAGAATAAATACAAATACTCCATTTGTTCCTTATCATGTACTGAAATCTCAAAATGAATTGCTCAAGGCTGAGAATTTTACACTAAAACAGGAAAGAGATGTGTTCAAGAAAAATTTAGAAGCTTTAAGATTAGAACTGAATCAGTGTAAATCAAACTATATTACAGAAAATGATTTACTTATCAATCTTTCCTAAACTAACTGATTACCAAGTTTTATTTTTACAGGAAAACAGAAATGGGAAAATGAAAAAGGAAGGAAAGGAGATCCAGTAAATGACCTTTCCTAATTTCTTCTACAGGTCTTTTATTTTTAAATATATAATAGAGGACCTTCGCTTTTATTTTTAAGGACAAGCCTCTATAAATATATATTTATTTTTTACATTTTTTTTTTATACAGTGTGGGTGGGACAAATTCCAAATTATAGTTTTTGTGTGTTATTTTATACACATATTTTAAAATGTCTGCACTGTCAGCTAACTTTTTTTTGCTGAGTAAATCTTACTTTTTTTAACTGTTGCCACAATGAGGACTGTCCATGTAAGTGAGCATTTTAACTGTGATCTTTGAGAAGCAGTTATACACTGTTATTTTTGTGTTTTTAAAGCATCATTAATTGTTTTGCTTGTTTTTTTTTATGAATAGCAGCAAGTGTTTAAAATATTTTTATACAGATTGCATGGTATCCTTTCTTTTAAAAAAAAATAATGCATCCCAACACCCATTTCATAAAATCTAAGTTTTCTAGGATGGGACAGAATTAAACTATTAAGGAATCATTCAATCTGGATTTTGGCACACAAAGAAGGTGTGGCACACAAAGGAACCTCACCAGTATTCATATAGTTTCAGAACTAGTACATTCTGGAGCTACATGAATATAAAATGTAAATATACAATACTTATATGAATATATTTAGTACTGCAAAGAATACATTTAGTATGATACCCCATTGGTCAGTCATTCGTTTATTTCAGTCGTTTATCTCTTGTTTTATTTGTTTATCTCTGTTAGGGGCACAGACCATTTTAGAATTAGATCACCCCAATTTAGGAATGGTTAGGAGCATTGGATTATTATGAATTGTTATTTTTATTATCTTGTATCTCTTGTTATAGAAAGCCAGACGTGGGAGTAATATGGAGGTATTGAGACACGAGTGAGATGAACAACCATAGTGATTCCACTAAGATCCTGCTGCATGCTTTAAATGTAGTTATAGGTCTTATAATTTCCTGAGGCTACACAGAGATTATCACACACATTTTCCATTTCCTGAGTGAATACTGAGTCACATTTAATGTTTTCACTAAAATACCTAATAAGGTGCTACAATCACCTACACACTTTTTTGATCCACACGTGCTCACAATAAAGTGTCCTTTGAGTGGTTTCTTCAATACACACATTAAAAAGACAGCATAAGTCTTAAAACAGGCTAGCAAGCTAGCTATGTGTAACATTAACCTCTCAATAAGATCCAATATGGGTCAGAGGATGGGACATAGGTGGAAATGGTGAAACATGGATGCAACAATGCAGGAAAAAATGGTGGAAGTTGGGTGTGGCGCACAGAAGTGGTATTGAAGTGTAAACAGACTTTGTGGCTGAGGGATACATTTGCAATAGTTATGGGAGGGTGATGTGATTTTACACAGTAGCCACAGGAGTATAAATGAATATTATGAAATGCATACTGTGAGTGCATACATAATTAGTCAAAATTTGCCTCACAGAACCCTAAAATTTAAAGAAAATATTGGTTGTTATCAGATCATTTCTGTCTCAGTGAACTGTATTACTTTGAAATCTCACACACACACAGTGGGTCTATACACAATAAGCCATATTTGTTTGTGTAATTTGAGAGAGCTCATTCTATGCCAAATCATTCGCTCTCTAGGTGGGGAATGTAACATATGGCTTATAAAGGGATAATTTTTAGACATTGTGTATTTAATAAGTGTATCTTATAAAATATATGTAGTCGTATAAATCTTTATTTATGATATATAGATTGTGTTAGTCAACTCCCATCTTATCCCTGAGAAACTTTCTAGTCCATTCATACTGTAACAAAAGACTTATGCCTGAAGTTGTTTATGGGTAAACAAAAGAACAGTTGGGTGTGGTGGACGCTCTATCATATAGACAACATAATAACAGGGTCTCTTGGCCCAGGGTGTTTATATGTAAACAAGGGGACATCTGTGTGTGAGATTCCCATCTATAGAATTTCTATGGAGTTTGGGGTAAGGTGAGATGATTTCAGTGAGATGGTCAGTCATATATCAAGGGGGAGTGTCCAAGAAAGATATACAAAAGCCCAGAGAGTTTAGTCAGTCTAAGTCTGGAAGTCTGGAGGTCTGGAAGTCTAGTAGGAGTCTTGTAGGAGTCCAGTCTGAAAGTCTGGAAGTCCAGAGGAGTGCCCAGCTGAGTAGAAGCCATGCCGTGCTGTGACTTGAAGCCTAAAGATATGGACTCTGAAGATATTGCTGACCTGTGGTGTAGTATTTAATAATAATGTAGTATATTCATATAAGTATCTTTTTGTAAATATCGTTTTATCCCTACTGTCTATCTGTTTGTCTAAAACCCATTGTGTAACCGTATATTGATTTATGCAAAATATATCTTTTAATTATAAACTTATTCATATGTTCGTTTATTGATTTGTCCAAAAGAACTTATTATTTGTAGAAATTATACATTAATGATTTAATTATCAGTTCATTTCTTACACCCTAATATATAAGTCCCTCAACAATACTGCATCCCTTTATGTCTCTGCTCTCATCTCCAAATACTCACAGAACTGTCCTCTTCACTCAGCTTCTCTCCTCTTCTCTTATCACCTCCTCTCACTCCCGCCTTCAGGACTCTCTTGTGCTGCCCCTATCCTTTGGAACCTCTTGCCTCGTTTTACTAGACTATCCTCCTATCTAAAGATCGTCAAAACCTCACTAAAACACATCTGTTTAAAGAAGCTTATCCTCTTCAGACGTAATATGCACAATGCATCTATCACTCTCCTGCACCATACCCATACCCTTTAGATTATACATTTCCAAGTTTTCAATCTTATAAGGTGCTTCAGGGAAAGTAATATGTACTTTTGATTTTAAGCTCAAAGACAGGCCCTCCATTTTTTTTGCAATTTGCTAAAAAAAAAATTGTCTTGTACTTAACCCCTGTACAGGGCTAAGGAATATGTTGGCACATTACAAATAAAGGGTAATAATTAAGTTCCATGTAATGTTAGTTTTGTTTTACAAATGATAAAGGGAGGTCCAAACTCTTGAAAGCTCACCACTATAAAATATTTGTCCAATAAAACAGTTGACAGCAGAGCAGGAAGCATGAGGAGAGAGCTCCTGCAATTTGGCTCTTATTTTTGCTCAATCTTCCAAAGGAAGAAAAATATCAGACAGGGGAAGGATCCCCAAGTACTGGGAATGTACCTTAGATTTTTTTCTACTGGCTGAAAAGTGCAGCATATCAGCACAGGAGTAGTGATGTCGCGCAGATTTTAAAACCCACAGGGATTCTTTCTGGCCACAATAGTGATGGCAAAGTTGTTTCAACGGGACTAACACCTGGACTGTGGCATGCCGGAGGGGGATCCATGGCAAAACTCCCACGGAAAATTACATAGTTGATGCAGAGTCTGGTTTTAAGCCATAAAGGGCATAAATTACCTAACGTTCATTAATTGTTTGGAATAACGTGCTTTAAAACATCAGGTATCAGTTGTATCGATCAGGTAGTCTAAGGGTTAGGCCCACTTCACAGTGACAGACCAAACTCCCCATTTAACGCACTGCAAACAACCGCAAACAGTCCATTTGCACAACCGCAAACTCCCCATTTGCACAAGGTTGGATACCAAGCTAGCCATGTCCCGTTCCTTGTCCTCACTGATGTCATTGAAGGTCTCTTCCTCCACCCAGCCACCAAGGGTCCCCGAAAGGTGACAACAAGCCCCCTGGGACGCCTGCTGTGTTTGGTCTTCCACCTCCTCAAAGCCACCTTCCTCCTCTGACTCCCCTTCTTCAGACTCCTCTCACTGCTTTGCCTCTCTCTGCATTATTATAAGGTGTGTTAAGTAGTATTACTCTTATCAGTTTAATACCTGTTACGTCACCTATCAGGGGACGTGTATAAGGCCTGGATTTTTGGAACCGGGAGATGGAAAAAGATGCTTGGTTGGTCGTATCACTTAAATTTTGGGGCACGGCGCGTGCAATCAAAAGTGCCACCAGATAGGAGTGGCGTGTTTGTAAGTACTACTCTTATCAGTTTAATACCTGTTACAGCACCTATCAGGGGGCGTGTATAAGGCCTGGATTTTTGGAACCGGGAGATGGAAAAAGATACTTGGTTGGTCGTATCACTTCAAATTTGGGGCACGGCGCGTGCAATCAAAGGTGCCACCATATAGGAGTGGCGTGTTTGTAAGTACTACTCTTATCAGTTTAATACCTGTTACAGCACCTATCAGGGGCCGTGTATAAGGCCTGGATTTTTAGAACCGGGAGATGGAAAAAGATGCTTGGTTGGTCGTATCACTTCAATTTTGGGGCACGACACGTGCAATCAAAGGTGCCACCAGATAGGAGTGGCGTGTTTGTAAGTACTACTCTTATCAGTTTAATACTTGTTACGTCACCTATCAGGGGACGTGTATAAGGCCTGGATTTTTAGAACCGGGAGATGGAAAAAGATGCTTGGTTGGTCGTATCACTTCAAATTTGGGGCACGGAGCGTGCAATCAAAGGTGCCACCATATAGGAGTGGCGTGTTTGTAAGTACTACTCTTATCAGTTTAATACTTGTTACAGCACCTATCAGGGGGCGTGTATAAGGCCTGGATTTTTGGAACCGGGAGATGGAAAAAGATACTTGGTTGGTCGTATCACTTCAAATTTGGGGCACGGCGCGTGCAATCAAAGGTGCCACCATATAGGAGTGGCGTGTTTGTAAGTACTACTCTTATCAGTTTAATACCTGTTACAGCACCTATCAGGGGCCGTGTATAAGGCCTGGATTTTTAGAACCGGGAGATGGAAAAAGATGCTTGGTTGGTCGTATCACTTCAATTTTGGGGCACGACACGTGCAATCAAAGGTGCCACCAGATAGGAGTGGCGTGTTTGTAAGTACTACTCTTATCAGTTTAATACTTGTTACGTCACCTATCAGGGGACGTGTATAAGGCCTGGATTTTTAGAACCGGGAGATGGAAAAAGATGCTTGGTTGGTCGTATCACTTCAAATTTGGGGCACGGCGCGTGCAATCAAAGGTGCCACCATATAGGAGTGGCGTGTTTGTAAGTACTACTCTTATCAGTTTAATACTTGTTACAGCACCTATAAGGGGGAGTGTATAAGGCCTGGATTTTTAGAAACGGGAGATGGAAAAAGATGCTTGGTTGGTCGTATCACTTCAATTTTGGGGCACGGCACGTTCAATCAAAGGTGCCACCATATAGGAGTGGTGTGTTTGTAAGTACTACTCTTATCAGTTTAATACCTGTTACAGCACCTATCAGGGGTCGTGTATAAGGCCTGGATTTTTAGAACCGGGAGATGGAAAAAGATGCTTGGTTGGTCGTATCACTTCAATTTTGGGGCACGGCACGTGCAATCAAAGGTGCCACCATATAGGAGTGGCGTGTTTGTAAGTACTACTCTTATCAGTTTAATACCTGTTACAGCACCTATCAGGGGGCGTGTATAAGGCCTGGATTTTTAGAACCGGGAGATGGAAAAAGATGCTTGGTTGGTCGTATCACTTCAATTTTGGGGCACGACACGTGCAATCAAAGGTGCCACCAGATAGGAGTGGCGTGTTTGTAAGTACTACTCTTATCAGTTTAATACTTGTTACGTCACCTATCAGGGGGCGTGTATAAGGCCTGGATTTTTAGAACCAGGAGATGGAAAAAGATGCTTTGTTGGTCGTATCACTTAAATTTTGGGGCACTTTGTGACATTAGCTTCTTACGCTCAAACATGTCCTTTACAGGCACCTGACTATGGGCAGATGAGCAGGAACTGCTCAAGGCGAGAGACAGAGTGGCGGATGGTTGAGAGGGGGCAAGGAGGACAGCAGTGGTTGATGTGGCTGATGATGCTGGACCAGGAGGAGGATGGCCGCTTTGAGTTTGTGTGCTGCTTGTACTCATGTGTTGGTCTGGAGTCCCCCAAACATTACGTCTCAACCTGTAGAGGATAAGGGAACCAGGCTACTCTAGACCTCATTCATCATTACAGGTTTTGACAGATTGGTACTATGCGTGCAAGCTACAGTGACAACAGATATGAGTGGCACTGTGCACTTGCAGAAGTTGGCAGAGTAGACGCTGTAGGCCTGACACAGACTCTTGTAGACAAGTAACTGCTATTCAATGTATTACAGTCAAAATTGTATTCTTTGTTTAAATGTGCACTACTGACTGTTACACCAGATATGAGTGGTGGCACTGACTGGGCAAGTGGGCACAGTATACGATGTGAGCCTAAGACACACACGCTGGCAGGCAGGCAAATGAAATTAGATTACACAGAAAAAAAGTGTTGTTTTTTTTTAAATGTAGAGTGCTGGTACACCACTAGATTGGATTGGTTGAACTTGGCACATTACTTGTAAGCCTGACACACACACTGGCTAGCGGTCAGGCAAATGAACTTAGATTGGCGGTCAGGCAAAGAAACTTGATTTAAGAAAATAAAATTATTGTTTTTTTAAATGTAGACTGCTGGTACACCACTAGATTGGATTGGTTGAACTTGGCACAATACTTGTAAGCCTGACACACACACTGGCTAGCGGTCAGGCAAATGAACTTAGATTTGCAGTCAGGCAAATGAACTTAGATTTAAGAAAATAAAATGATTGTTTTTTTTTTAATGTAGACTGCTGGTACCCTAACTAGATTGGATTGGTTGAACTTGGCACAGTACTTGTAAGCCTGACACACACACTGGCTAGCGGTCAGGCAAATGAACTTAGATTGGCGGTCAGGCAAATGAACTTAGATTTAAGAAAATAAAATTATTGGTTTTTTAAATGTAGACTGCTGGTACACCACTAGATTGGATTGGTTGAACTTGGCACAATACTTGTAAGCCTGACACACACACTGGCTAGCGGTCAGGCAAATGAACTTAGATTGGCGGTCAGGCAATGAACTAAGATTTAACAAAATAAAAGTTTGTATTGGTTGCACTGTGCACACACAGTATAAGTTGTGAGCCTGACACACACATTTGCTAGCAGGGGCTAGCAGGGAGACAGGCAAATGAAGTTAGGTTAGACAGAAAAAAAAAAAAAAAAAAAAATGATGTTATAGCCCTAAAAAGGGCTTTTTGGGGTGCTGTGTTTACAGCAGAGATCTGATGAGTCCTTCAGCACTGCACTGGACACTGAATAAACTTGCCTAGCTATTGATTTCCCTATTCAATCAGCATCACCTACACTCTCCCTCCTCTCAGTAAGACTGCAAGTTAGTTATGATTCCAAAATGGCTGCTGTCCATGAGGTATAAGGCTCTGGAAGGGAATGTATGCTGCTGATTGGCTGGAATATGTCTGCTGACTGTGAGATGCAGGGTCAAAGTTTGCTCAATGATAAAGTATAGGGGGCGGATCGAACATCGCATATGTTTGCAGTTCGCCGCAAACGCGAACATGCTATGTTCGCCGGGAACAGTCCGCCGGCGAACTATTCGCGACATCTCTACACAGGAGGTGAGACCACTATACTATCATAACCCAAATGAGAACACCTATCAAAAACAATAATTAAAGAGAGTTATACCCAACATTATCAACATATGTTATTCAAAAATAATATATCTGTAGTTCCAACCGAGCAGAGTGCTTGCCCTTACATGAAAGCAATTTTGACTCCCAGGTCAAGAAAAGCACATTTGCCATTTCCTCTTTTCTACTTTTATGTCATGCCAATCTGACTAACAGGCTAACAGAACTGTTTCCACTGCTCAAACAGGATCAAGTAACCCTCTGCTATTATCTTTAAGTGACTTTTTATTTTATCAGCGTACAGATGCCACATCAACCCACATAACTTATCTGTGTGTACAAAATGTCACTCAACAATAGGCCTAAAACACTTATATTTAACATCAAAACCCAAAATCCAAAACTTCTTCATCACAACTGTCAATGACCCCACCAGAAGTCTGTGACTCTGCATCAGAAATGGACTGAACAAGGAACAGCCCATGCTAGAGGCCCAAAGGTAACTGTTTATCAACATCAAGTCTCTCCTGCACTGAATAAGTTAATATCTGTGTTTAAAAAAGGCCAAGACTGCATCCCTTTATGTCTCTGCTCTCCTCTCCAAATACTCACAGAACTGTCCTCTTCACCCAGCTTCTCTCCTCCTCTCTTATCACCTCCTCTCACTCCCACCTTCAGGACTCTCTTGTGCTGCCCCCATCCTTTGGAACCTCTTCCCTCGTTTTACTAGACTATCCTCCTACCTAAAGATCGTCGAAACCTCACTAAAACACAAAACCTCACTAAAACACATCTGTGCCAAAGGATCACAGACCTACAATCACAGTCCATAAAGCACACAGATTGCATCTTACACCTACAATCATCTACAAAGAAGCATACTGATTTGATAGAGCTGTTGCTATCGGAACAAGATGACTCAGATGACAGATCCGTAAAGTCAAACCTTAGACTCAGAAACATTCCGGAATCTCGCACTGATGAAAAATAAAGTATTGCAAGACATAGATCCAAGCAGACATGAGATGGACAGGGCCCACTGAACCTTAACAAGAAGGAAGAGTTTCCTTGGAGGCAACAAAAATCTGAGCCAAATCACTAGTATCACCTGCTCCATGCCTTAAACCAACTTCGCCAACACAACTGCTTGCATAACCAAGGCCCAGAATAGACCATATTACCTCACCTTAAGATACACTATTATATATTCACATGATAAGATCACCCCCTGATACAGGAACATGACGAGCAAATATTTACACAAAGCTGCCATCCAGGTCAGCATAATTTCACACAACGTGGAAGGGCTTAACTCCCTTAACAATATATATATATATATATATATATATATATATATATGAATAAATTAATTTACATTACACGTACAATCTTGTTGCATTGTGCTTGTGACTCTGATTATTTATTTTTTTGTATTGATTACTGTTGGACAGCTCAGTGCACATCAATATTAATATACAATTTACCAACATGGCTTCCTTTTAACTACCTACCTTTCCATATTGCTTGAACCTTTATTATGCACAACAAGAGGTTTTCAGAATCTTCTGCTAGATGACATTTAATTAGTATACATTAGCATATAATTATTACACCAACTTAAAAAAATTGAGCAGCATCTAATTGACAAACATAATTAGGCATATATTATCTTCATCATGGAACTCTTCGGTCCTCCAAGTTTCCAAAACTTATTTTAGATTACAACAGCTCTGTAAATGCCAAAATTACAGAATGTGTTATTTACTGCAGTGGAAGCAGTAAAAATAGCCATTTTTGAAAGATATAGTAATGGCTCAAAATTAAATTATAGCATCTTGCAGGCTTCACACCTCATCACTTGCCGCGGGGGTCCTGAATGGGTCATCCGCGGCAGTCCTACATACAAGTCCTGCCGTGGGGGTACTCCAAGTACCCCCCCCGGCACCTAAAATTATTCCCCCTCTATGCTGGAGGTCCCCATCGGGAACCCCAAAGTGACCCATAGGGACCCCGCAGCCCTCACACATTAACCCCTTGCAGCGGGGTCCCAATCGGCATAGATCAGGCCCCCACTGCATTTAAAAAATTCAAATTCCCCGCTGCGGCTCCTTAAAATGCCTGAGGCACACCATTAGCCAATTCTGGTACCTGCTGGGGGGCCCCATTGGGAGCTCCAAAGTGTCCGCATATTAACCCTTGCAGCAAGGGTCTCGATCGGCATTGATCATGACCACGCTGCATTTAAAAATTCAAATTTCCCGCCTCGCGGGTGCTTAAAGGACTTTAAAGGTCCGGAAAGGACCTGCTTTTACAAAATATTAACCCCTGCTGTGGGGGTACTATAAGTACCCCCCCAGGCAGCTAACATTAACCCCATCACTCACGGGGCCCTATACAGAGCCCCATAAGCCCTTAATTAACCCTGTGACTCATGCACTCATGGAGCTCTATACAGAGCCCCATGAGCCCTTAATTAACCCTCTCACTCATGGGGCTCTATACAGAGCCCCATGAACAATTAATTAACCCTCATGGGTTATAGTCTTTAGGGTACCTTGCTGGCACTTTAAGTCACTCATGGGGGTCAATACAAATATATAGAGCCCCATGAGACTAAAATTAACCCCCACAGCCCAATAGAGGTCTATATATCAAGTGTCATGAGGGTCCTCCAGGCCGCTCATGACAAAGTCTAAGTTCTACACTACACTATTAACCCTAACTATACCCCATTAACCCCTTAACCCTACCTATACCCCATTACCCCTTAACCCTAACTATACCCCATTAACCCATACTAAACCCTATCTAATCCTATCTAAACCTAATAACCCTTACTGGGCCAATCTAACCCTAACTGGGCCTATTTAAACCTACCTGAAACTATAAAACCCTGATTGGGCCTATTTAACCCCTTCTAGAGCTATGTAACCCCATGTAAGCCTATGTAACCCCATCTAGCCCTATTTAACCCCATCACTTATGGAGGTCTATACAGACCCCAATAAGCCCCCATCTTACCCAATCCCTTATGGGTGTCTATACAGACCCCTGTAAGCCTCTATTTAACCCAAACAGTACCATAAGGGTCTATGAAGACTCTCAATGGAGATTGAGAAGCATATTATTAACCTCATAAGTGCCACGAGGGTCCTCCAGGATCCTCATGACACTAAGTACAAACACTACACTACACTATCCCTCCCAATGAACCACTAAATCTAAACTAACCCCCCTCTACCCTAATCTATTAACCCCTACCCACCTAACACTACCTACCTAACCCCCTATTAAACCCCCGACGCCACTAATTACAACAAATAAAAAAACATAGGGTACAAAAAAATAAAAAAAGGACATTACAACCCCCTCCCTCAGTACAAAAATAAAAAAAGAACATCACCCCCCCCCCCCCAATTACACACCGGCAAAGAAAAGGCATACACAAATATACATAATAGTACAGTAATAAAGACATTAACCCCCTCTCTATGCTGGGGGGCCCCATTGGGAGCTCCAAATACAATACATTCCCCCCTATCCGAACATTACCCCCTTACCCCTTATCTATACATAACCCCCTATCTATACATTACACCCTAAATCTAAGCTAAAATAGAAAAAATTGAACCACTTACCTTTGCAGATGTCCCTTCAGATCACACCCCATAGAAAAAAAAAGAAACATCAAATTAGTACAGAATTAAATATTATATATAACAAACAAACTTTATGAATGCAGTATTGAACTCACCTTTCCACCATCTCCCCATCCTTCTTCTTCTGTTCTCCAGCTCGGCCCCTTGAAAAAAGAAGCACCAAATTAGTATAACACATATATACAAATACACACAACATAAATAAACAATAAACATAATAAATGTAAAACTTACCTATCCGCGATGTCCCTGAGCCTTCTCCTCTTCTGCCCCGGCTGGGCGCTTGAAGAATCCAATAAACATAATAAATGTAAAACTTACCTGTCCGTGATGTCCCCGGGCCTTCTACTCTTCTGCCCCGGCTGGGCCCTTGAAGAATCCTTACTCTAAAAAAATAAATTAAAAAAACTAACAGAGCTCTGCAATCGTGGTAATCACTGATGCTAATGAGGCCTCCAGAGCATTTTCTGGTAGAAAATTGACCTTTCTGATTGGCTAAAAAGGCTGTCAATCAAATTTCAGCCAATCAGAAGGTGCCAAGGTGTGAGCCAGTCAGAATGGGATACACCCCTATTTCCCCTTTCGGATTGGCTGATGGATCTGTCAATATTTAAATCAATCAGTAGGCGCTATTGCCTTCAGCCAATCACAATGGGATACACCCCCATGGGGTGATTGGCTGAAGGCATCTACACCTTCTGATTGTCTGCAGTCTGATTGACAGTGGCTACAGCCAATCAGAAGGCACAGATAGGGGGTAATGTCTAGATAGGGGGTAATGTCTAGATAGGGGGAATGTATTGTAGTTAGGGGTATATATATAATGTCTTTATTACTGTATTGTTATGTATATTTTTGTATGCCTTTTCTTTGCAGGTGTATAAATATTTTTTTATTTTTTGTAGTGGAGGGGTTTGTGATGTTCTTTTTTTAAATTTTTGTTGTGAGCGGGGATTGTAATGTACTTTTTTGTGCCTTAGGTTTTTTTATTTTTGGCAATATAGGTTTTTTTACTTTTTGTACCTTAGTTTTTTTTAATTTTTTGTAATTAGTGGGGTGGGGGGTTTAATAGGGGGTTAGGTAGGTAGTGTTAGGTAGGGGTTAATAGGTTAGTGTAGAGGGGGTTAGTTTAAATTTAGGGGTTTATTGGGGGGAGAATAGGGTAGTGTAGTGTTTGTACTTAGTGTCATGAAGGTCCTGGAGGACCCTCACGGCACTCATGGGGTTAATAATAGGCTTCTCATTGTCCTATGAGGGTCTTCATATACCCTTATGGAACTGATTGGGTTAAATAGAGGCTTACTGTAATGTCCTTTTTTATTTTTTGTACCTTATGTTTTTTTATTTTGTGTAATTAGTGGGGTGGTGGGGTTAAATAGGGGGTTAGATAGGTAGTGTTAGGTGGGTAGGGGTTAATAGATTAGGATAGAGGGGGTTAGTTTAGATTGAGTGGTTTATTGGTTGGGTAGTGTAGTGTAGTGTTGGTACTTAGTGTCACGAGGGACCTAGAGGACCCTCATGGCACTTATGGGGTTAATAATAGGCTTCTCATTGTCCTATGAGGGTTTTCATAGAACCATATGGGACTGATTGTGTTAAATAGAGGCTTACGGGGGTCTGTATAGACACCCATAAGGGATGGGGTTAGATGGGGGCTTATGGGGGTCTGTATAGACCTCCATAAGTGATGGGGTTAAATAGGGCTTGATGGGGTTACATAGGCTTACATGTGGTTAAATAGCGCTAGAAGGGGTTAAATAGGCCCATTCAGGGTTATTAGGTTCAGATAGGTTTAATTAGACCCAGTTAGGGTTAGATTGGCCCAGTTAGGGTTATTAGATCCAGAAAGGGTTATATAGGCCAAGTTAGGGTTAGATAGGGTTTAGTATGGGTTAATGGGTATGGTTAAGGTTAAGGGGTTAATGGGGTATAGTTAGGGTTAAGGGGTTAATGGGGTATAGTTAGGGTTAATAGTGTAGTGTAGTGCTTAGATTTTGTTATGAGGGTCCTGGAGAACCCTCATGGCACTTGTAGGGTTAACCTAGGGGTTAAGAGTGTCCTATATGGGTCTATATAGACCCCTATTGGACTGTGGGGGTTAATTTTAGTCTCGTGGGGCTCTATATAGAGCCCCATGAGTGACAGGGTTAATTATGGGCTTATGGGGGTCTGTATTGACCCCAATGAGTGACAGGGTTAATTAAGGGCTCATGGGGTTAATGTGGGGGGGGAGGTCCCTGTGGATCCCTGAAGCAAGGGGTTAGTGTGGGGGGGGGGGGCTGCAGTGGTCCACATGGGGTCCTCCAGTATTGAGGGGGTTAATGTTAGGTTCCGCAGGGGTACTTGCGGTACCCCCGCGGCCAGGATTGGTTGATTGTGTGCCGCGGGCCCTTGAAGGAGCCGCGGCGGGAATTTGAAAATTTTAAATGCAGCGGGAGCCTGATCAATGCCGATCGGGTACCCCTGCTGCAAGGGGATAATATGGGGGGGATAACGGGGACCCTATGGCATTGAGGGGGTTAATGTTATGTGCCGCAGGGGTACTTGCAGTAACCCGTGGCCGGGATTGGTTTATAGTGTGTCACGGGCCCTTTAAGGTGCTGCGGCAGGAAATTTGAATTTATTAAATGCAGCAGGGCCTGATCAATGCAGATCGGGGACCCCACTGTAAGGGGTTAATGTGGGGAGGCTGCAGGGGTCTCGATAGGGACCCCTGCAGCATGGGGATGTGTTTAGGGAGCAGGGGGGAGCATCATAAGGTGGTGTCGGGCTGCTCCGATGCAGCACGTATAGTCTTTAGGGTACCTTGCTGGCACTTTTTTGTGTGGGATTCTTCCGAGGTGTGAGGTTCAACCGATAGATTTATGGCTGCGTGTTACTACATAGATCTCTCTGAGCTTATTCTTGGCCATTTTGGGTCTCATCTCGCAAAGGAGGCTACGAGGGACATGTTATGGAACCGGTCCTCGCAATCAGCAAAAAAAATGTCTTTTGCAAGAACCGAGGGAACTATGAGGGCTAATTAAATGGGGCTGTAAGTACCAGTGTGTTATTGGTTTATTGGCTTATGCTTTTATACTTCAGTTAAAGGACCAATGTACAATGAAAATACATGTTTGAAAACTGAGCCTGACTAATTAGGCAGAGAAAAATCTTACAGCTACTGTTTATTTAGAAAAAAAATGATACCTCTACTAGAACCTGGCGATATCAATGTTAAAGTTAAATATGTGAGAGGGGTGTTCACTTTCTGAAGAGCATTGCTTTTACGCATGTGTGAGGGTAGAAGGTTCTTCCAAAGTCAGTGAGATAGAGTTACAGTATCTAACAAACCCTACTTACCTTTCCCTCTTCACTCTCCCTAAACCCTCCCTCCGTTGATAAATAAAAAAAAACATAGCCTATTATGCTACAGTTTGCAGGAAGTGATGAAACAAAAAGATGTTCTCATATTCTCTAAAAAAAATGATTTCCATTTCTTACACAGCTGCTAATGTTGCTAGTTTGTTACATACACCATAAAAATTAATTGCTTTGATACTTTTACTGTCAACTTTAAGAAGTAAGGAGGGAAACACATGTATTACTAGATAATTTGCCAATTTAAAGATAAGACTACCATCATTTTAAATTGTAATAAAGTGCCAAATTGTATTGTTTGGTAAGAGGCCTGATCAAGATTTACAGTCTCTGGAGGAGTGATTGATCTGAACATGACCTGCTGTGTGGGATACTGAAGCTCAAAAGCTGCCTCTCTTTTTTTTTAAATAACTGACTCTTTTACACTACCCCCTACCTGGTTCTACTTACAGGTTATTCTAGTGAAAAATCTTGCAGCAGATGAGCTCAATGAAAAATCTTTAGAATGCGCATTCTGTATACTGTGTGGATTTCATTTTTTTAAGGAATTTCAAAGGAATTTCATATTTTCATGTTTTCTAAGGAAAATATCAAAGCATGTAAGCATTATATGTTTTTTTGTAAAGCCTGGAATTGAAACTCTAAATACAGCCTAATGTTAATGTGCATATTGGCAGTGATATGTAATATATATTTATTCATGTAACATGTACAGTAGACTCTCAGTTATCAGGCATCCACAGGGATTGGTAGATGCCGGATAAATGTAGTTTCTGGTTACTTGAGAGTTACTATTCAAATAGGGCTCGATTAGCTGCACAAAGGGTGCTCTGCTAAGTATATTTGTCAGTGAAGGCTGTTCTAGCAGCAGCAGCTTTCACTTCTCACTTATACACAGGTATGTTGGGCTGGAGGTTGCGGTGCTGAACCCGGAGAATGTAACGTCAACACTGCACTGGCTCAGTCACTCATGTCTGTCTGCTTCCAGGTAAACCTGAATTGCTGAGACATACAGTGGATAAAATCTACCGTATATACTCGAGTATAAACCGACCCAAGTATAAGCCGAGGAACCGATTTTACCACAAAATACTGGGTAAAATGAGTGACTCGAGTATAAGCCGAGGATGGGAAATCTGCTGCCCCCTGTGTCCCTCTTGTGCCCTCTGTGTCTTCTCCCCTCCCCCTTCCCTCTGTCTCTTGCAACCTCTCCCTTCCCTGTGTCTCTTCCCCCCTCCCTTATCACCCTTCTCAACCCCACTCCTCAACCTCCCTCCTCATCCTCAACCTCCCTCCTCAACCTCCCTCCTCATCCTCAACCTCCCTCCTCATCCTCAACCTCCCTCCTCATCCTCAGCCTCCCTCCTCATCCTCAACCCCCTCCTCAACCTCCCTCCTCATCCTCAACGCCCCTCCTCATCCTCCCTCTTCAACCCCCTCCTCAACCGCCCTCCTCAACCCCCCACCATTACCCCTTCCCCCTCTCCTCCTCCCTTTCCCCTTATCCTCCTCCTCATCCCTTTCCCCCTCTTCCTCCTCCCACTCCTGTTCCCCCCTCATCCTCCTCCTGTTCTCCCTCACTCTCCTGTTCCCCCCCTCCCCCTCCTCCTTTTCCCCTCACCCTCCTCCTTTCCCCTTCACCCTCCTCCTATTCCCCCTTATCCTCCTCCTTTCCCCCTCATCCTCCTGTTCCCTCCTCATCCTCCTGTTCCCCCTCATCCTCCTGTTCCCCCATCATCCTCCTGTTCCCCATCATCCTCATGTTCCCCCCTCATCCTCCTCCTATTCCCCCTCACTCTCCTGTACCCCCCTCACCCTCCTCCTTTTCCTCTCACCCTCCTCCTTTCCCTTCACCCTCCTCCTGTTCCCCCACAACCTGCTCCTTTCCTCCCTCATCCTCCTGTTCCCCCCTCATCCCCCTGTTCCCCCCTCATCCTCCTGTTCCCCCCTCATCATCCTGTTCCCCCCTCATCATCCTGTCCCCCCCTTCCCATCTTCCTCCTTCCCATCCTCCTCCTTCCCATCCTCCTTCATCCTCCTCCTTCCCATCCCGCCTCTTCCGTCATCCTCCCCCCAACTCCTTGTAGCATCACGTTGTTAGCATATACTGGTGAATGGCATAAGACACGCTGCGGGGGAAGTATTAGCAGCAGGAGCTGATGCTGGTAAGAATCAAGAGGGGAGAAAGGGATGTAATTGTATAGGGGGGAAGGAGGAGGATGGGAAGGAGGAGGGGAGGTATGGGAAGGAGGAGGACGAAGGAGGATGGGAAGGAGGAGTATTGGAAGGAGGAGGATGTTCTCCGGTGTAGTGAGGGTGGAGATCACCGGAACCGGTATATGCTAGTGAAGATCCTCCTCCTTCCCATCTCATCCTTCCCATCCTCCTTCATCCTCCTCCTTCCCACCCCCCTCCTTCTCCCATCCTCCTCCTCCCCCCTATGCAATTGCATCCCTTTCTCCCCTCTTGATTCTTACCAACATCAGCTCCTGCTGCCATTCACCGGTATATGCTAACGACATGACGCTGTGACGTCACGTCATTAGCATATGCCGGGTGCCGTAGCAGGAAGGAGCAGAGGCCGGGGAGAAACTACAGATGACGGTAAGTGAGGGGAAAGGGAGAGGGGAAGGTATTAAGAGGGGTAAAGGGGGGTTTAGAATGAGGAGGGGGTTGATGATGAGGAGTGGGGAGGGAAATAGACACAGGGGTTTAGAGAGGCACGTGGGTTAGAGAGACACAGGGAGGGTTAGAGAGACACGGGGTGGGGGTTTAGTGAGACACCAGGGGTTTAGAGAGACATGGGGGGAGTTAGAGAGACAGGGTGGAGAGTGACTCGAGATAAGCCTTAAAAAAAGGGCTGAAAAACTCGGCTTATACTCGAGTATATACGGTAGGTGCCTGGTTCCTGGCATTTGAGCCCTGTAAAAAAATGTTTTTATTTAAGGTACAGTATTCAATTTGTTTTCTAGTTGCTTGAGTTCTGGTTATCTGAGAGTCTACTGAATACATAAGAATACATATAGATCTGCTCATCTATATATTAGAGTGATATATTATTTTTTTCCATTCTATAAATAAAATATATAAAAATATGCTATATAACAAATAGCCATATATTAATCTTATATATAGATAAAATCAAAATGTAGTAATGTATGTGCTATGTAACTATTACTAAACAATAAGGAAGAATATATAAATATTGAAGACGTCATCCTTCTTCCAAAAAGCAATGCTTAATTAAGATGAAATGGACCAATGGAATCTTTTGCCCCTGTCTCCACCTTTTGGTAAGGGTGGCATGCAATGTATTGCCCTAAAGCAAAATTCTTTTAGTAAATATCCTTTATTCAGGAAATGCTGTGCCTTTCGTTTATATGTTTGACCAGGGGCGGCTGGTGCATAGGGCAAGCCACCCCCTGGAATTATCCATCACTTTAATATTGTAATTTACATTTATATAAAGAATAAACTTTAATTATATCTGTATATAAGCTTTCATGTCTTCTTTCATATGATTTTGTTAAAAATATGAATCTATCAGTTTAAAATAAACCTTTGTGTGCATTTCCCCTTGCCTAGTGACTTTCCCTAGTGCTGCTATATATCATATAGAGCATTGTAATGCTCACCCTACATGCGCTGTGCTAAGAATTGTATCTGTATTGTATCTGTCAGCTGCTGTTCACTTGAATGCCCATGAGCTACGTAGGACTGCTGTGGGAGCTGCCAAGTGCCAAGTGGCAGCTCCCAAAGCCATACAGGAAGTCTCTCTCTCTTTTCCTCCTTCCTCTTTATTCCCTCCCTCTCTTCCTTTTTTCTCCCTCTTACCCTCTCTATTCCCATTGCCTCCTCCACCCCAGGGACTCATCACAAGGGTCCTGCAGGCCCAGGGCCTCCAGGTGGGCTGTGTCTCTTTCCCCCACTCTCCCTCCTCTGTGTCTCTTTCCCCCATCTCTCACCTCTGTGTCTCTTTCCCCCTCCCTCCCCTGTGTCTTTCCCTCCACTGTGTCTCTTTCCCCCTCCCTCCCTCCCTCCCCTGTGTCTCTTTGAACCTTGCTTCCCCCTGTGTATCTTTGCCCCCTCTCCCTCCCCTGTGTCTCTTTTCCCCCCTCTCCCACCCCTGTGTCTCTTTCCCCCCTCTCCCACCGCTGTGTCTCTTTCCCCCCTCTCTTAACCTCCTCATGCGGGCCTCCTCATCTGGGCCTGATGAGGAGGTGTATTTCTATGTTTTTTATTTTCAGTAATTTTTTTTTTTTCATTTTGTGTAATGTAGGGTTTTTTTGTTTTCTGCAGCCAGGCCCACCCACGGGCCTCTACAGTCAGGACCACTACAGTCAGGACCACCCGCGGCCTCTACAGTCAGGACCACCCGTGCAGCCCTCTCCAGCCAGGCCCACCAGCGAGCCTCTTCAGGTGGGTGGAGGGGGGAGATGGAGAGAGGAAGGGGAGCGTGAGATAGGAGGGGGGGAGAGAGAGAGATAGGGAGAGGGATAGCAGAAGATGGATATAGGGAGAGGGATAGGGGGAGATAGGATGAGAAGGATAGGGAGGGAGAGAGGGATAGGGAGAGAGATAGGGAGGAAGAGAGATAGGGAGGGAGTGAGATAGGGAGGGAGAGAGGTAGGGAGGGAGAGAGGTAGGAAGGGAGAGAGGTAGGGAGGGAGAGAGATAGGGAGAGGGATGGGGAATAGGGAAAGAGGGATATAGGGAAAGGGATAGGGGGAGATAGGGAGAGATGGATAGGGAGAGAGATAGGGAGGGGAAAGATAGGGAGGGAGTGAGAGAATGAGATGGGGATAGGGAAAGGGGGATAAAGGACAAGGGATAGTGGAGAGAGAGGGAGAGAGGGATAGGGAGGGAGACAGGGATAGGGAGAGAGATAGCGAGGGAGAGAGGTAGGGAGGGAGAGAGTAGGGAGGGAGAGAGAGATATGGAGGGAGAGAGAGGGATGGGGGATAGGGAAAGAGGGATATAGGGAGAGGGATAGAGGGAGATCGGGAGAGATGGATAGTGAGAGAGATAGGGAGACAGGAGAAAGATAGGGAGGCAGAGAGATAGGGAAAGAGATGGGGGGATACGGAAAGAGGGATTTAGGGAGAGGGATAGGGGGAGATAGGAAGAGATGGATAGGGAGAGATATGGGGAGACAGGCGAAAGATAGGGAGGGAGAGAGATAGGGAAGGGGAGGAAGATATTACATAGTTATATAGTAATTGAGGTTGAAAAAAGACTTTTAGTCCATCAAGTTCAGCCTTTTATGATCTCCTCTGATCTGCAATATGCAGATTAGTTGTGTCAATGAAGGATGGGCCCTTACTCTAGGTACGAAGGCCAGAAAACCATTGTCGCATTTGGGCAAGGTAAGTGGGCTTATTTACCCTATTGTAGGTTTAGGGAAGGGGTTTGTTTTAGGTTTAAAATTAGAGGGTTTTAATGTATGTAAAGCATGTTTGTATTAAACTGTAATATAGTCTTTTTGATTTGATGTAATGTCTTTTTTATTTTGTGTATTTCTAGGTTTTTTATTTTCAGTAAATTATTTTTTTTAAATTTTGTGTAATGTAGGGTTTTTTGTTTTCTGTAATGTATTTTTTTTCAGTAATTCTTTTTTGCAATTAGTGGGGTAACAGGGATTTTATTAGGGTGTTAGCTAGGTAGTGTATGGGTTAATAGTGTAGAGGCGGTAATAGTATAGAGGGGGCCCTTATAGTGGTATTCTAGGGGTTAATAGTGTCCTATAGGGTCTATATGGACCCCTATTTGACTAATGGGGTTCATAATTGTCCCTGTATAGACCCTTATTGGACTGAAGGGATTAATTAGAGGCTCATGGGGGTCTGTATAGACTCCCATGAGTGATGAGGTTAATTTTAGATGCCTGGGGGGTACTTAGTTGGGATATATAGGGGTCAACCCAGAGTGAAGGGGAGGAGTCTATACTATGGGGTGGAGTCAATGTAAGGGGAACTTGGAAGGTCACCAGCCGCCACTGTGTTTGACCATCATGATAAGCAGTCCTATGCCCAGTTATTCTTTTTACATAGTTCTTCCCACATAGTTCAATCTGCAAGGGCAAGATGTCATGTAGACAACATATTCTCTTGTACATGTCATCTGAAGTTTAATTCTACATGTCCTTCTGAAATGTGGGTGAAAAATGTGGGCCCTCTTTGCATTGAGCTTTATACTAAACCCGCTTTAATGCTGGAAAATCTCTTACCTAACGCTGCTCAACCATCCTGGTTGTGTCATTTGACTGTGCCCTGTAGGGTTTTTTGTTTTCTGTAATGTATTTTTTTTCAGTAATTCTTTTTTGCAAATAGTGGGGTAACAGGGATTTTATTAGGGTGTTAGCTAGGTAGTGTATGGGTTAATAGTGTAGAGGCGGTAATAGTATAGAGGGGGCCCTTATAGTGTTATTCTAGGGGTTAATAGTGTCCTATAGGTTCTATATGGACCCCTATTTGACTAATGGGGTTCATAATTGTCCCTGTATAGACCCTTATTGGACTGAAGGGATTAATTAGAGGCTCATGGGGGTCTGTATAGACTCCCATGAGTGATGAGGTTAATTTTAGATGCCTGGGGGGTACTTAGTTGGGATATATAGGGGTCAACCCAGAGTGAAGGGGAGGAGTCTATACTATGGGGTGGAGTCAATGTAAGGGGAACTTGGAAGGTCACCAGCCGCCACTGTGTTTGACCATCATGATAAGCAGTCCTATGCCCAGTTATTCTTTTTACATAGTTCTTCCCACATAGTTCAATCTGCAAGGGCAAGATGTCATGTAGACAACATATTCTCTTGTACATGTCATCTGAAGTTTAATTCTACATGTCCTTCTGAAATGTGGGTGAAAAATGTGGGCCCTCTTTGCATTGAGCTTTATACTAAACCCGCTTTAATGCTGGAAAATCTCTTACCTAACGCTGCTCAACCATCCTGGTTGTGTCATTTGACTGTGCCCTGTGTCAGATTTAAAAAAAAAAGTAAAGGAACTTTATTTAGAATATTTTAAAATATTTGAAATCACTGCTATTAAAACATCATTCACAAGTGGTTATTATCCAAGGGTATATTTGGCTGTAATCTTATGTAGTGGACTAACAATCCTAACTAATATTGTACACGGTCCAATCACATTATTATGACCTAAAATACAGAATAACCTGAGCTAAAATACCGAATAACCACTGTGTGGAGCATGGTAGTAACTCAATAAGATACTAGAAGGTTGGCAAGGGTATTTGGAGCCATGCAGATGGCAGTGCATCCGATAGCTGCTGAAGAGCGTGTAGTGGAACATGGGGATCAAGGTGGTCCCACAGGTGTTCAATAGGTTTCAAGTCTGGGAAGTATGGAAGTCTTCATCATGCTCCTCTAATCACCCCTGGACAATTCTGGCCATATGACATGTTGCATTGTCCTGCTGGAAGATCCCATCCACTCCAGGGAAGTTAACATGTATGGGTGTACTTGATCTGCAAGGTTGGATAGATAACCCAATCGGTTGATAGTGCCTTCCAGAAGTATGAGTGGCCCGAGACAATATCAAGAAAACATTTCCCAAACCATAACGCTGCCTCTACCAGGTGGTGTTCACAGCCATCATTCACCTCCGGCAGTTGGTGCTCCGCAGTTTCCATGCTGTTTATTCACAATGGTGCCATATCTCCAATACACTTTAACCACAGCAGCACGCAAGCAGTTCACAAACTGCACAGTTTCAGAAATACTGCCACCCTTGGCCCAAAAGCCAATCACCATACATTTTTCAAAGTCGGGTAAATCACAGCAATGGTTGATTTGTTTGCAGAATGTCACCTTATATACCCACCATACCAGCTCATGGCAGGTGCTGTATTTCATTGGCTTTGCGCTGTTGATGTCAAAAGTAAGCAGTGTTTATAATAATGTGACTCTGCCTACATTTGACAGGGGGAATACAGTAATAGTCAATAGCTGGTAATATGCCTATTAATGTTATGGGAAATCCTCCCTCAGTATATTCTTTATTTAATGAGGTACCATATACAATGTAAAAGCATGTGTAGGACTCCTGTATTGGAAAAAAACAAATCCTCCTCTGGTGTAGAGGCAAATCCACTATTACACAGCCACACGAGGTCAATGTCCCATTAAGGGAGCCTCGTTTCTAAATATCTTAATAGTCCAAAAAATGCTAACTTGTAGCCCTCAGTAAATTTTTGATCTCCACAGTCGTCCATTCACTCCATTAAAACAATTTATACAATTTAAAACTGAATAGACCAATCATAATTCCGGAAATAAGGTTATCAACCCTGCCAGTCTTATATTGACACCTTAGTCAAAGTGACTAAATCAATAGTTGACTAGTGACATTAATACCTGGCATGGCCCTAATGGGCCTTGGGATATAATAATTCAATGATACTTCTAACAGCCGTTGCTTCGTGACCACCTACAGCTTTTTCAAATTAATGGTCTAAAAATGGGTGAATAGTTTTTAATAGCACCATTTTAAATATTTTTAAATATTCTAAATAAAATTCCCATAATATATAATATATTTTTGATTTCATGTTATTATTGGTGTTAAGCACTGAACTCTTTTTCTCTTAAGAGCTTGGTATCTGTCGGTTCTTATATCCGTTTTGAACAAAAATTCCATAAGGCTGGAACCTATTCTGAATGACAACAGGGGTTTACTTTGAATAATAGTGACATAATATGCCAATTTGAATGTACTAGGTGTTTTTCTTCTTTAGCTACCAACTGGCAGAGTTGAGAGGGCATACATTAAAGGAGATAGGAGATGGTAATTGTGGAAGAACAAATCATTTATGAGTTTGGATGAGGATGGGAGAAGTAAAGGGAAGGAGAGGGATTGAGGGGGATAGAGGGAGATAGGGAAGGTTGGATTGGCAATTGGGATGGATGTTGAAGGGCAGATGGGTAAATGGGGAATGGTGGGTGGAGAGGAAAGTGGGATGGGGTTAGCAAATGTTGCTGTCTCCAATATGTTGCACCTGGGCATGGGTCTCAAAGGCCTAGCTCTAAATATGCTTATATTTTTCTAGTGACCTTGTTCTCTAATACTCTAATAACTGTTCTCATTCTAACATTCCCTCATTTGAATATATCTCTACCAGACTTCCAATTTTCCTGTCCTGACTTCTTACATAAATATATGACTAACAGCCCTATTATCCAGCCATAATCCTACATCCCTACTTGTAACACTGCGCTTCCATAACTATAATTGGACATCTACTCTGACTTATAATCTTGCCACACTTGCCATATTTTGAACATTTTCTACTTTTACTTTTTAGCCTACAATCTATCAGAACTTAAGCCCTACAATGGAGTTACTATCATACATACTCTGTCTCTGATACCCTTAACTTATAAATATACTTATCCTAGTTCTATCCTTCTAATATTTTGCTCAGTGAACAATGTTTGGTTTTATATTCTTAATGATCATCTTATATTTTCTTAATTTTTTTCTCTAAAAACATATGTTGCCATTTTAAGTTAACATAAAAATTATGAGCCTTATTCAATTCGGGGCTCACAATTCGATCGCCGACAGCCAAATGCCTGCAATTGAGTTGCGGGCTCCATTTGGTCTCCGATTGCGATGCTATTCAATTGACCGGGCCTGCAAGTTAGGTGTCTGTCCCGAAAATTGGAACACCATTTCGTCGGACATAGCATTTCCGGAATTGAACATGTTAGGGAAGCAAGCTTGTAACTCAAGATGCAGAAACATCCAACATCCGAGCCCGTAACTCATAAGTGAAGGCTGTAGGACTTTGAAATCCAACCTCCATTTTTCAAATTCGTACGAGCTTCAATTCCAAGCCTGTAGGACTTCACATTGATTGCGTGATCAATATAACACAAAGATTGAACATGAAATCAAGTATTGAAGAATGTTGTGCTATTAATTCTAAGACCTAACATCACTTTCACTCTTAATAAAGCTTTTTTTTATTTTTATTTTAAAATGCTCCAATTTGTCATTAAGCACTTTGCAAGACCTCCATTAACTTGTGGTTAGATATTTGCCATTTGCGGGCTTGACGGAGTGGTTATCGAGGTGGAATCGGAGCATTTGAATAGCGATTTTCGATTTAACCTTGCAACAGTGAAAGATCAAAGGCTTGGAGGGCATGAACTTGCAGTCTTTAAAATCAATTTAAATCGCAGCTCGGAGCCCTTAACTCAATCAGAGCCGCAAACTGACGCCAATTGAATAGCAAAATAACTCGCTGGCTCCACTTGCGAGCCCGTATCTACCGAACAACTCAATTGAATGAGGCTCTCCCTCTCTCTCTCTCTCTCTCTCTCTCTCTCTCTCTATATATATATATATATATATATATATATATATATATATATACAATAAAATAGATCTGTGACCGGGGTAATCTGATCAGATTAAAAATGTTAAATTGTCATTCATGGCAGTTTTATAAAAATTCTTCTGAAGCTAAAATACCTTACCTCCTCTACCATCCTAATTTCTTTCAGTAATCAAAAGCAAACTCCAAGATACTACACACATTGTTAAAATCTTCCAGTCATAAACAAATAAGAGCGGCTTTTGTTTAGCTTTTGTTCCCTTTAAGGTTACCAATATACATTTTTTTATTTTGCCAATTTTTATATGCTTTTGCATGTAAAGGGACTGAAATTGTATCAGCTTTGTAAGATTAAATAGATGTAAAATATTTATATATTAAAATGTCATCAAATGCCTGAATAATACAACATTGTTTTGCATAAACTGTATTGCCATCTTATGTAAATCTCATATATAGTCATAGTTTCCTATAATTACTGTACCCCTGTAATTAGAGCTACAGAATATACTAATTGGTGGTATTACTAATCGTAGCAGTAATAATAATAATAATAATAATAATAATAATGATAAAATTCCCACAATACAAATTTGTACTCATTACATCCAGATAAAGCAAACATAAAGGAAATATCTTGCGCTGACTAGAACTGATGGATACAACTATAAAAAAAATGGTAATATGCACATCTGGAAGCCATTTATTTGTTTGCAAATAGCAAAAGGATTTTGTTCTCCTAAAGGTTTATTTAAGTGTATTATGTATCCAATAAATACACACAAATATTCTACTGAGTATTTGGCAATTGTGGAGAGTGCAGCTGTCTTCAGTGTTAAGAAAAGGAATTTTACATAGTTTGCATAATGTATTAAACTTTTTTTGGATTGGATGACACAGATAGCACTGCTAGTGAGTGAATTAATGTTAGTTTTCAGCACCTACTATCTTATTGTGGAATAAAATAAATATGATCCTTCAGCACAGGGAGAAATTCAGACCTTAGCTTTACGTAGGTATGGACAGTGACAGATCTAATAGAGCAGAACAGCTAAGCTGAAGAGGAACAAGGATTGTATTGATTGATGTGGGCTTGGTAGTTATTACTAAACATGGCATTCTGCAATTGTCCATATAACTTGTGGCAAGACAAAAAGATAATAAGAATGTCTCGTCATAAAGAAAAATGTAATTTACATTGACTTCACACCTCCAAGCTACAAACCTAGAGTTGGCATGTAGAGGTAGCACAGCAAGCACAGTCAGCTCGCTACGTAAAAATATACATAAAAAATACAATTCTCACACCCTTTGCTTGAGCAAACACTTTGGTAATGCTGTTTGAAAATCCTCAGTCTGAATTAAATATCAGTAGTAAATTAGTAAGCGTCTTTGCTGTGAGTCTGGCACATGTTTTAAGGAGATCTTAACTAACCTGGAGCAATACTGTCAGCTAGTGTAGACCTGAGAATCCTCTAACAGCATCAGCAATTCATGTAAGAATAATGAAAGCACTCACAATATGGATCACTATCCTTAGTAAACAAAAACTAAAAAATATTCAAAAACCAAACTCAGTTCAGGTTATCTAATATTAGAATTACTAGCGTTTTGCCCGTCAAAAAATGACGGCAATGAGATGTGTATGTTTTAAAAGTTGTTTAGTTATTAATATACATATGGAATTGTAAGGTAGCTAATGTTGTTTTCTGTGTACTACTGAAATATAGAATACAAATTAATAAATGAATTTACGTATTTTTATGCATTGTGTTGAAGAGCTGGCAATCTGTGTTGATGTTGCTGCAGCATTAGTGGTGTGGAGGTGCTGTGTAAGCGTGATGAACGTGTGCAGTGTAATAGTGTGCGTGCGCGAGCCGAAACCGTTAACGTAGCTGTGGCGCTCATTGCTAAGCCCGCTAAAGTACTACGTTTTAACAGTAAATATGGTCAAACGGTCAAATGACGGTTAAATGTTGTGAAATTTGTTTGCCACACAACATGACGCTACATTTGTCCCTTTTTCTTTTCTTAAAATAAATTTAAAAAAAACATTTGAAAATTTTTATTTTTGTAACTTTCAACTTATATTTCATCAAATGCGTTGGTTAATGCGTAAATCTGTAATTGCGTTTTGTAAAATGTGCTCGCTACTGTCTTTTTACTCATTGCGAGGTTAATCCGCATCCTTTATCTCGTTGTTTTTCAAACACATACGTCTGTGGCTGTGTTTTACGCAGTTCGTAGTAGTATAGCCTCGTTTTCATTTTTTGCAGCGGCCATTTTTTTCTTGCTTAGATTTTCGATCTTTGTAACTTTGCTAAATCGATGTAAATTGGAGTTCCAACTCACTTCCAGACGTCCTGCCTGGTTCCCCATGCTGTAAGTGACCTTTATTTTATTTTTTAGTGTGTATTTAGTGGTTTTTTTATTGTTTTGGTTCCGTCGCTTATTTCGTAATTTTTTTTCATCTCGTATTTTTTTTCTAAGTGCTATGGTTTAACGGCTCGCCTCGCTACGCGAGGCTCGCCTGCAATAAGCGCCTGCGGAGCTCCTTGCCAAAGTGCTACGATTTAATGGCTCGCCTCACTGCGCGAGGCTCGCCGGGCGATGAGCGCCTGCGGCGCTCATTGCCAAAGTGCTACGATTTAACGGCTCACCTCGCTGCGCGAGACTCGCCGGGCGATGAGCGCCTGCGGCGCTCATTGCTAAGTCGTATGCACTACGCAACGCAGCGTGACGACGAATCGTAGTTAGACAATTTTAATATGTGATAGTATTTCTACTCTCTGAGTGAGTACTCAGGCTTGCAGGACAAGTCCGTTATTCTTTGTTTCTACTCATATAGAACACCTCTAAACTTGCTTATACATCTATGTAAGTGACCCTTTGGGTTTGGTCACGATAAGTTAAAGGGTTCCCGATGTATGCTCCTTAGATCGATGTGCTGTAGAAAGAGCAGCTACACTTCACTGATGAGTCCCAAGAAGCTAAAATGTATATATCGGGGGGTTGCTGTTGCTTATGATCAGGAGAGAATTGGCTGGGCTGGATCACACTTCTGAGAGAGGCATAACTCCTATGTTTCAGGATGTTTCTCAACTGTGAAAGACAAAAGTGAGCTAAAAGAGTGAATGCTTTATGTGCATCACTATAGAATAAACCAATGATGGTTTGTTTAATCTTAGACTGAGTACCTATGTCATTTATTATTAACCTTCATTTGGTTAATAATAAATGACATAGGTACTCAGTCTGAGTCTTATGTGCAAACATATTTATTACAAATACCTTTACACTAATAAGGCAAATAAAATTGTAAACGGTGCTCTGCATCATCACACAGAGGATTGATGGAAGGTATGTGGAAAAGTTTTAAATAGATAAATAAATAGATAGATAGATAGATAGATAGATAGATAGATAGATAGATAGATAGATAGATATGAAGACATTAATTCACTGTGTCTTCAAGCCAACATGTGTAGCTGCTTATCGGAGTGTCTCAAGTAATACTTGTCCTTATTGACTTATTGCAAGCCATGGATTCTCATAATGATAGCACACATGTCTTCTGTCACTTTGCCCTAAGATGCTGGTTTTCCGGCACTTGATTTCGGCACATACAAAGCATGGTACAAGAGTCATCATGGCAGAGTAACTGTGAATGCTTACTAGTTGTCAGAAACAAATTACTGACTGTAAAGAAACAACATTCTCAGTGTTACTATACAATTTGATATAATAACTGTGGTTAGAGACACTGCTCAGTTAATGGTATAATCCTTACAATAGACCTAAAAATTAAATAAGTATAGTGCTGTTGATTAACTTTTTAGGGAGATCGATGTTTGGTTTGAAATCTAAACTTCTATGTAAAATTGTATTACCATGTACAATCAGATTAGATTTAAAGAATTTCACATCCCAGTGATGCATCATGGAACATAATCTCCCTCTATTATGTAGAAGCAGTAATTTCTTTCCTCTTTCTTTCATTGTGTTGTTGTAGTGAAAAAGGCACTTGTGTGTGAAGATTATGACAAACTTATAACATTAACAGCTGTGTAAACCATGGATATAAACAATGTGTTTGTTTTGAAGAATTGTTAAAAACTGTTTATGAGCAGAATAATCCATTGTGTCATTGTTACATCACTTTCTGTGAGCTTTATCATGAAGTTTTTTTTATCTTTCAGTGAAGGGGTAGGAGAGGAGGGAACAGGGAGAGGTCAGAAGGCCTTGTTAGATAATTGGATCTGATTGGTCATAGGTCCAGAACCACTTACTGCAAGCATTGCTCTGCAGAAATATAAACGCCTTTCTCTCACACACAATGTCACTTAACTAATCATGGATGCCTCCAAAGTCTAGCAGATGCATGAACATGCATTTTTTAAATGATGCTCCTAGTCAAATTCTAAGTTTTCAGTCATATTTTCTATTGTACAAAGGGTCTTCAATGGAAAGGGATGAGTATAGTGGAGCACTGTGCATTTGTAGTAAATGTGCAGAATTTGAGCTTATCTAAATAACAGCATTAAATAAAGGATTTAAAAGCCAACCCAACCCAGCACTATTTGTTTAGCAAACTATGGTGTTTTGATGGGCAGCATAGAATTTAAATATGGCATAACCTATGAGTTTAAGACATACAGAAATAAAGAGCATTTATATTTCAAACACATTCGGTTTTAAAAATAAAAAAGCACAAACAGAAGGGATGCAAAATATAACCATTACACGTATATACATTTTAACACAATGTGCATATTTTATAATTTCTAAGAAGTGACTTTTACAGAGATGATTATAATGACGCCTGTCTTGAGCATATTAATGAAATCTAATAGGTATTTTTTTGTTAATATGGCAGCTAGGTGTACCTCATAAATAATTAAAATGTATTTGATATATGTTTTATTATGGAGCAGAAGTGTATGTATTACTAGAGATATCTGCAAACTGAGCAAGAAGCTCCACAGAATAAGAAACTGATGACATTTCACATTTCCCCTAGGTCAATATAGACCATCATGCTTTCTGGTTTTCTGGGAAATGTACCCATTATTCATCATTATTATTGTCAAATGCAACAGTTTCACATAGTTGTGAGCTCTCGAAATCTTAGCAAAGGACATATACATTTAAGTGAATGGCTTGGAGACGTCACAGTCCTAAAGGAAAAAGGACCAAACTAACTAAGGACATTTTGCAAACTTTAGGATTTAGAAGTTTATTAATGTTTATTTTGAGATATGTTCATGTAAAAAATGTTTTCATACATTACTGATTCTCTTTTATCATATGCATTTATAATCAATTAATCTTCCATACTCCTGCCCAGGGGTAGACTGGCTCCAAGTAGTCTGGCCAGAACAATGGGTGGCCCACATGACCACTTATTGGTTTAGTTAATGGCTACAGGGCTACGTACTAGAACTGGGGACATTGTAAAGATAGGGGCTAGGGCTGTGTGTTATAACATGGGCATGTCCCTAAGGACCGTCACCAGCCTGTCTGTTAAACTGTTCAGATTCTACTTTATATGTCCTTCTCCTTTCTATCTTTGTGGTTTGGCCTCTGGCGTCATAGAACCTTTATTGTGGTCAGGTTCAGCAGCTGGGATTGCTATGCTGATTCTGATTTACCCATTATACCCATTTCTTTGCTGATTGGCACCAGTTATTAAAACAATCCCATGCTAGTTGTGGGGAGTATAAACTTAAGGACCAGCATAGGGAGTATGTACATTTGTGGTTAATTGCAGACAATGGTTCAATTGGCTATCTAATACACCATTTAACCAGATCAATGGGGTATCAGTTACAGTACTTCACACCATCTACCCTCTGCAGTTTTCTCAACAGTTGCTTAATGGGCAAGACAGCGTGTTAGCTTTTCTTTCTTCTGGGCCAATCCAGTCAGTCTAGACAACCTACGCACCTCTCATGCTACAGGGAAGAAACCGGCTACAGCTGCAGTGCCATTTTGCGGTCAACCTGAATTGATTCAATCAGATTGGGCAAGCTGTCCACAAATAGGGATGGGCATGGGGGTTTGCAGTATTAAAGGGACAGCATACATATACTCTTCTTTCCACAAACCACCCAAATAAAGATTTTATTTTTCCACCCTAATCCATAGACAAGTGGTAGTGCGGCAGAGTTCGGTAGGATGTCTGGCATGCAGATTTTCTCTGAAAATTCTTGCACATGTTATCACATCCAATCCCGTTTATAAAAAACAACATGTTTTGTATCAAATTTCAACCAAAGTACTGTTATCCAGCTTGTTCAGTGTATCTGTTAAAGTTATTAGATTAATTGGCGGTTTGCTTGAGCACTAGCAATTGTGACAGAAGTGTATAAATGTCCAATACTGAAGCCTCCAAAAAAAAGTAGAGCATGCTAAAAGTAAGAGTTTTTTCTAAAAAATAATTTTATGCACAGCTTACTCCGCTGTTAAAATTGTTGCTTTGTTAAATACTCTCGAACATTAACTTTTTTCTTTGTGCGGAAAAAAAATAATCATTCATGGGAGAGTAAGAGGGCGACCTCTCTGATTTGAACATTATAATCCAAAGTTCTAGAAAAGAGGTCAAATATATTATCTGAATGTATGTTCCTCTTTAATTTAATAATACTTGAGATGACAACAGAAATAACCTATTGTTTAGTGACATTAAGTTATTGTTCTCTCGTATATCTCATATATTTGCTGCAATGCTGTGGGAATTATACTGTATGTATACTAGCAACTTGCCCATCAAAAATGACGGCAATAAAATTGTAATCCTGGCAATGCTGTTTGCCACACATTGGAAGTCTCTGACACCTCTGAGCACCTTCAGTGATCATTGTGAGCACCGCGCTGAGCGCTTTTCAATAATCACCTTCGGCGCTCATCGCGATCCTTTCCTCCCGTCTACTTTACGGCCCAAAGACACTTATCGCAAGCCCATCAATGAGCTGCTTCGCCACTCATTGCAGTCCTTGGCAACCCGCAACTTTTGTGCTTTTCAATGATCACCTTCGGTGCTCATTGTGAGCCTTTTCTCCCGTCTACTTTACGGCCCAAAGGCGCTCATCTCAAGCCCATCAATGAGCAGCTTTGCTGCTCAGTGCAGTCCTTTGCAACCCGCAACTCTTGTGCTTTTCAATTATCACCTTCGGCGCTCATCGCGAGCCTCGAATCCCACCCGCCAGTTTTGTGCCTTGCGCTGGTGCTCATTGCAAACATCTCCCCACTGTCTGACCCCTGTGTCTGTTTCCCCCCTCTCCCTTCCATGTGTCTGTTTCCCCCTCTCTCCCTCCTCTCCCTGCCATTTGTGTTTTGTTGTAACTTATTTCCCACCCCTGTGTCTCTTTTCATTCGTCTCTCAGCCCTGTGTTTCTTTACACCCTCTCCCACCTCTCCCTCCCCTGTGTCTTTCTCCTCTGGGTCTCTGCTGAAGTTTAGCGTGGCTCGCTCCGAGTGCCGTTGCTTTTATTTTCAAAGTCCTGTGTGCCGCGCACTGTTCGGCTGTGTTACTGGCTTTGGCGTTGTGTATTTTGTAAGTCCCACATTCCTGGCATTGTTCGGGTATGTGTTACTGGCTTCAACCTTGTTTTGATACTGTTACGTTTTTCCGGACGCCATTTTTTCCTTACTTAGCTGATTTTCGATGTCCGAAAAATGGCAATTTATCCTAAAATTAGCTTGCAACCTCACTCACAGGCTCCCTGGCTATCCTCCTGTGGTGTGTGTGAGTGTTGAAGTTAATTTTTTTTTAATTATTTGTTGTTTTTTTGGTTGTCTTTCAAGTTACGTGGTTGAAAACATTTCTGCCATTAAAATCGTAATTTACTGAAAGTGTTGCATGCCTTAAGTCTTGCTGGCCTCGCTCATTGCACCCTAAGTCCTAGGGGCGCTCATTGCAGCCTAACTCATGCGGGCCTTGCGATGAGTGCATACAACGCTCATTGTGCATGCGCAACCCATCATTTTCAACATTGCGTGATGACAACTCGCAATTACAACAACTATAAGGATTGATTATATAGTGTGAATATATTTTCATACTTTTTCATGAGTTATATTTCAACTCTTTATGGTGAGGGGCAGGAGGCCTAGTTTAGAAAATGTATATAAATGGACACAGAGAAGCAGCAGTGGGAATACACATGGTCAGATTCTAGCAAAATATAATACATGCAGGCCAGTGGTGGAGCTATTAAATGGAGGGCCCTAGTGCAAAACAAAAAAATAAGTAATTCATTATTTATTCATTCATGTGATATTTATACATATATATATATATATATATATATATATATATATATTCTAGCGACTTGCCAGTCAATAAATTATAGCAATAGAATTGTAAGGCATGTAATGCTGTTTTGTACCCAAATAAGTATTTTGGCTGTGTGAGTACCTTCAGCGCTCATTGCAAGCCTCTTTGGTGTATGTTTGGTTGGTGTATGTTTGGTTGTGAGAGCTCCTTTGGCGCTGATTGTAAGGTTTGCACTGATGGCCTTTTGGCTTGCATTGTGAGCCTCTCCCCTGGTGTAGTTGTGGTGCTGTAAACACTGTTGGCGCTCCTTGTGAGGCGCGCGCTTATCGGCTTTAGCGAGTCTGTTATTTTTGATTTTGTTTTCTCTGTGTATGTATTTTTTAATGTTAATTAATTAATTAGTAAAGTTATAAATTAATATACTTTACCTATTTGTAATTAATATATGTAGGAAGCAATATGCTAAGAGCTAACAATCTGTTTTGATGTTCCTGCAGCATATAATGTAGGTTTGCACTGTTGGTGAGCTGAGGTGTGTCAGCAATGTGTGCAGTGTGTAGTGTAACGAGGCTGCGTGTATAAGGTTAAACCGTTTGTTTAGCTGTGTACCTTCGCATTTTGTAATGGTAATGTTATTAGATTGCAGTTAGTGTTGTAAAATGGCTGCGATTGTGAATGTGTTAGGCGGGTGTGGAGCATTTAGAGTCCTTCCTAATAGTGTATTTAGTAGGTCATACGGGTCTGTATAAAAGGCATATGTGCTTGGCGATGTTTTGCGTGCTTAGGGGATTTTCGAGTGGCGAAAATCTTTACATTCTATTTAAATTGGTGTGTAACCTCATTCCCTGACGTCCTGGCTGTCCCCCCTTGCTGTGTGTGTATTTTTTATTTTATTTTGTATTTAGTGTGTTTTTCGTGTTTTTTGCTGTGCATGTTGTGGCAGTTAAGTTCGTATTTTTTGCGGCTCGCATTTTTTTTTTCCTCAGTGGCGTTTTTATTTTCTAGGCGATTTTTTCAAAGTGCTACGGGTCTCGCACTTTGAATTGTGTTTTTGAGTTTTGTTTTGATGTGTAGTTGCTCGGGTTGTAGGTATGATGCGCAACGCGTGCAGGGTTGTAGGGATGAGCGCCTATGTCGCTCATCTCCACCAGCGCAGTGAGCGCCTTGCGAGCCCACAATTTTAACGTTCTCTTTGTAATATTCATTATTTATTATATTTTAGTTTAAAGCGCCAGCAGAATTTGTGGATCTAGGGTGTAGGGTGTCATGTTTCTCAGAAACAGGGGAGAGGCTTGACACTACCTCTGTAGTGCTGCACAAGCAGACACACATCATGTCACTGTCTGCTTTCTAAGATTAAACTGGTAGAGTCAAGTCTCTCCTCTGTGGGTGTGGTTTTAGGTCACACGCGTGAAGTATGACTCTGGAAAGAGAGAATCTGCTCCTCTATGATTTTCGTAGAAGGAAGTGAATTGTAAATTTTATATGACAATTGCACTGGGGAAAATACAAATTGAAATAAATGAATTAAGTCACCTAGTTAGAAACATTTATATAAAACAAAAACATACTAAAGAATCCTGGTAAATTAGTACATTTTCTGTAGAAGATAGGACTATTGGGAGGCTAATAGAGACAGAAAGATTTTATATGAAAAGGGGGGCTGTCTGTATATTTGCTGTGTTTTATTCACGTCATTTACATGCACAATTCTTTGCAAACACACAGCTAATTGATTATATTATCAGGCCGAGTAGGAGCCATCATTTCCCTATACAGTTGATTAAGGAGGGGGGCTGTCTATTAAAAACACAATACAGGCCCTCATTAAATATGCTTTTTTTTTAACAAGTGTTCACTTTATTTTAGAAAACGTGTTATAAAAAAAGTGGTATATATTTAAGTTCTCTCATTTCTTATTCATGTAAAAGAAAGTTTGTAATGTTAAAAGTATGCACCGACATTGATATCAAATGTTGTAGTTCCGTGTCCACTTGAAGTCTCATCAAGGCAGATCAGTATTTTCTATTGTAGTTGAGTTACACAGTAAAATATCAGCACATCTCACTATGGATTCCTCCTCCTGGATCTTCTCTTGTACGACCAGCAGGGAAAGCAGCATGTGCCAATGTCTTCATTCTGTGCTATATCAGTATATCTCTGGGCACATGTAACCTATTGATGCTGTAACAACTATCGCACAACATTGCGTGATCCAACATTTTATTGGGTTGCACTCCATAAACATACAGGAATTATGTTATACAACTCTAACACCATATAAAATCTAAGTGGACATAAAAATGGAAGAGCAAATGAATTGTTGGAATAGTAAATGGAGAATTTTGTTCCAAATTCATATTTTTATGTTTATTATTTTTATGTTTATAGTTTGTAGCTCATGGGTATGTTTCACTACAGGAACATACAGATACATGACTGAAATCCCACAATGATACAGTGCTTCCTGCTGCTCTCATAAATAGCCGAGGGGCCAGATGTAGACTGCTTATTGAACATAGGAACGTGATATCAGTGCTCATTCACACATCTTTTCCGTATTATGCATACAGAAACATATTAAAAGATATTGCAGGCTGTGATAAAGCTAAACAGATGTAAAAAATAAGGGAAATATAAAATGTAATGTTTAGTTCCTCCTTATGTAGTATGAGAGGTTTCTGGCAGGTGTACAAAGCATAACATGATATTGCATTTGACGTAATTGTTGTCTGAAACTGTGTTCCCTACAAAAATTGCAACATGAACCTTGCATTTTTATTTGCAAAACTTACCATCTCTAAACTGTAGATTCCTTGCCTAATTGATACTTAATTTATTTACATGGGAAAGACTCTGCAGGGAGCATTGCTTATGAAAATGTTGTGATTAAGATGTTGCGCATAGTAGGACTTTATTAGTAAATTAGTCATATTATATCATATAAGGAAACTCCTAATTAAGCGGTTTATACTTTGCACAGAAATACCATAACTTTTTCTACAGCATGCTATATATACTGTACTTTAGTTGCATATACTGTAAACAGTGATGTTGTTGCAAATCACATACTGTACTATATATGCTAAGCTTTATTCTTCATCTTGTCACTGGGTTAAGTAAACAACTTCTAATCTTTCCATTCCAGTCAATGCAGATGGTTATCAGTTTGAAATACAACACTGGTGAAAAAAATGGATGTTGAGCCTATTTTACTACATTTGTGATTTTGGACCCCAATTTTATCAGCTATTAGGAGAGTATACTGCAGCACAGAAAATGCTGCGCTGTATAACATATATATAGGGCAGCACTTATATAGATATCTTTTTTTTTAAACATTATAACCTTACAGACCAATTTAAACAGACATGTACAGTCAATTTTAATATATATACAGTTGTGCTCAAAAATGTGCACACCCTGGCAGAACTTGTGAAGTTTTGGCATTTATTTTGAAAATATGACTGATCATGCAACAAAAATGTATTTTATTGAAGGATAGTGATCATATGAAGCCATTTATTGTCACATATTTGTTTGGCTCCTATTTAAATCATAATGCTAACAGAAATCACCCAAATGACCCTGATCAAAAGTCTACATACCCATGAATGTTTGGCCTTGTTACAGACACACAAGGTGACACACACAAATTATACAAGATATTAAAGGTTAATTTCCCACACCTGTGGCCTTTTAAATTGCAATTAGTGTCTGTGTATAAATAGTCAATGTGTTTGTTTGCTCTCACGTGGATGCACTGAGCTGGCTAGATACTGAGCCAGGGGGAGCAGAAAAGAACTGTCAAAAGATAATGAAACTTCATAAAGATGGAAAAGGGTATAAAAAGATATCTGAAGCCTTTAAAATGCCAGTCAGTACTGTTCAATCACTTATTTAGAAGTGGACAATTTGGGGATCTCTTGATACCAAGTCAAGGTCAGGTAGACCAAGAAAGAGTTCAGCCACAACTGCCAGCAAATTTGTTTGGAATACAAAGACAAACCCATAGGTAACCTCAGGAGAAATACAGGCTGCTCTGGAAAAAGACAGTGTGGTTGTTTCAAGGAGCACAATACAACAAAAATGAGCTGCATTGTCGAGTTGCCAGAAAGAAGCCTTTACTGCGCCAATGCCACAAAAAAAGCCTGGTTATAATATGCCTGACAACACCTTAACACGCCTCACATCTGCTGGCACACTGTCATTTGGAGTGACAAGAGCAAAATAGAGCTTTATGGTCACAACCATAAGCGCTGTAATTGATGCCAAAAGGGACAATACACATCATTAAGAACTAAGGGTATGCAAACTTTTGAACAGGGTCATCTCATTTTTTTTCCTTGTTGCCATGTTTTGTTTTATGATTGTGCCATTCTGTTATAACCTACAATTGAATATGAATCCCATAAGAAATAAAAGAAATGTGTTTTCCTTTCTCACTCATGTTTTCTTTAAAATGTTTACAAATATTACCAATTCGCCAGGTGTATGCAAACTTTTGAGCACAGCTGTATTAATTGTATTTAAAGGTATAACAACCACAATCCAGATCACTTTTATTTGTCTAGTGCAGGGGTCACCAAACTTGGTCCTGGAGGGCCGACCCAGGCCTGGATTTGTGGATATCCTTGCTGCAAACAGGTGAGTCAATCAGGATGGCTGAAGAAACAAGATTCTCACCTGTTTGCAGCAAGGATATCCACAAATCCAGGCCTGGGTCGGCCCTCCAGGACCGAGTTTGGTGACCCCTGGTCTAGTGAGTGGGGCGAGCAGTCTTAGAGACATGTGAGATG